>SJXQ01002491.1:1231489-1336979 GCA_006408695.1 Aepyceros melampus
GAAACAGTGTCAGACTTTATTTTTGGGGGCTTCAAAATCACTGCAGATGGTGGCTGCAGCCATGAAATTTAAAGACGCTTACTCCTTGGAAGAAAAGTTATGACCAACCTAGATAGTATATTCAAAAGCAGAGACATTACTTTGCCGACTAAGGTCCGTCTAGTCAAGGCTATGGTTTTTCCTGTGGTCATGTATGGATGTGAGAGTTGGACTGTGAAGAAGGCTGAGCGCAGAAGAATTGATGCTTTTGAACTGTGGTGTTGGAGAAGACTCTTGAGAGTCCCTTGGACTGCAAGGAGATCCAACCAGTCCATTCTGAGGGAGATCAACCCTGGGATTTCTTTGGAAGGAATGATGCTAAAACTGAAGCTCCAGTACTTTGGCCACCTTATGCAAAGAGTTGACTCATTGGAAAAGACCCTGATGATGGGAGGGATTGGGGGCAGGAGGAGAAAGGGATGACCGAGGATGAGATGGCTGGATGGCATCATGGACTCAATGGACGTGAGTCTGAGTGAACTCCGGGAGTTGGTGATGGACAGGGAGGCCCGGCGTACTGCAATTCATGGGGTCGCAAAGAGTCGGACACGACTGCGCGACTGAGCTAACTAACTAGCTGATCTTTTTCAGGTATACCATACAATTACCTTGTTCTTTTCCCATTGCACCCTCCATGATTTAGATACATAGATAGCCTCCCCATTATGTTCAGCCACTTCCCAGCAGCAAGATGCCTGCCTTGGAAAAGATAACTATTAGTACATCTTTAGCTGGTCCAATGTTGAGAAGATAGTTACCTCCCAAACTCATGTCTGAACCAGTTCGGAAATGATTGTGGATTCACTTGTGATGTCCCATGTCCCAGTGACAGTCCTGGGTGCCTTGTCCATGGTGGTGCACATCTCCTACTTGCGATCTAGCAACCTCCCTGGTCTGAATTTACCTTGATCCTTACAGTATCCTCCATGATATTTCTGACCCCATCGTCAGTTACTACAGGGCTATCACTGTAGAGCCAAGAAAGAAAATCTGCAGAATTCCTGTAAGTACAGGCCATTCTTACTCTCCATCAGACCAAATCAGGTCAGGTTTCTCCCTGTTAACCAGGTCATACAACTCTGGCATTGTTCTCACACTGAAAAATGCTGTCGTTTTGAAGCCATTTTTCTTAAAAGTAGGTAGAGTGGGTGGAACCATTCTAAGAGTATGATGCAGTCTATAGCTTCAGAACAGCTGCTCCCACCTCCTCAACTCACAAAACACAACGGAGGCTCAGCTTCTCCAAGTTCCAGCTCCAAGACAAAGGACTCAGCCAGTTTCTGAAGCTTTGGTGATGCTTTGTGGTCAGAACTGTATATGGGGCTTCCCTGGTGGCTCAGAGGTAAAGTACCCACCAGCCAGTGCAGGAGACATGGGTTTGATCCCTGATCCAGGATTCTCACACATGCCACAGAACAGCTAAACCCACGTGCTACAACTGTTGAGCCTGTGCTTTACAGCCTGGGAGCCACAGCTACTGAGACCACGTGCCACGTCTATGCAGCCTGCGTGCCCTAGAGCCTGGGCTCCAAAACAAGAGAAGTCGCTGCATGAGAAGCTCCTGGGCCACAACTAGAGAGTAGCCCCTGCTCGCCCCAGCTATAGAAAGCCATTGCAACAACCAAGATCTAGACAGCCAAAAATAAATAAATGAAAACTATTAAAAAAAAAAAAAACTATATATGGAGCCTGGAAGAGGCGAGCCCACTTCTGGTGGAAGAAGGTGTGGTGACCCGTCATCCTGAGTCCGCATAGCTGAAGCCAGAGGGTGGTTATTGCACATGAAGCCCTGGTACTAGGGCAGCTGCTCACCCTTCCAGTGTCTCCAGAAGCACGCAATGCCCCAGGCCACTCACCCCAAGTGTTGCTTGTCCAACCAGCCTGGAGCTGAAACTCAATGCACCAGAGGTGTAGCTGCGAGCAGCCTGCACTGAGCCCTGAGCACCCACCTGGCCCTCCCAGCAGCAGCCACCCTCCCACCACCCCATCTTGAGAGTGGGGACACCTGTCTATTAAAATTGACTTTTACTTCCCAGTCCTAATGAACGGAGCTTGTTTGGAACCTGTCTCAAGCAAAGGAAATGTTATGTTCTGGTTTAAGGAAAACAGGACCAGTATAGTGTTCATGGAAAGTAGATGAGGTGGGCTGCAGAAATCAGGAAGTACTGAGAGCACCAGGGCCCAGAAGTCAGGGAGGGAGAATACAGGCCAAGCGAGGCAGTCGTGACATCTTCCCCACTAATTGATACCTGTCAGAACGTCATTAGCTAGGGTCTCCAGTTTGGCCGTCTGGGAAATATTGGGGTTTGAAAGAATGCTAGCAGAGGGACCTGGGAAAAGCTTAGCTACATTAAACTGCCCTCCAATTCAACTAGAGATAAAACAAGAGAGGAAGGAGACATATCTCCAAATTCAATTCTCCTATCTTTGCTTCTGTTTTATGGAGAACTTATGTCATTCACAAAAGAGACGTAGTTTCCCCAGGGGAGGCAGCAGGTGTACATTTCCTCTCAAGGTTATTTAATTGCTGTCAAGAAGACATACGATTAACAAAACCAAATGCTGGAAATATGAAGTAAAGACAATTTTAAAGTTGTTTATATAGTTGATTACAGTATATCATACACTGTGTTTATTTGCCATAAAGCTGTCTATCACAGACTGTTTCCACACCTGTGCATTCACACTAAACAGCTCACTGCTTAGCTGTGTGGAAATTCCCAACTGAGACAATGGCCAGTGCCCGGCAGAAGTGGCTTTTTCTTGTGGTGTCTTAGTTACCCCCTGGACACCAGCTTCACGCCAATAAAGGTGGGGCATGAAGCCTGCCGACTCGGACTAAAGTCTGTTTTGATTGAGAGCCCTTTGAGCATTACAGAAGGAAAGCAGTAGGGAAATGACAGACTTTGGGGCTCCTCATTGTTCTTTGTGAGGTTGCTGCTCAAAGTGGGGCCTACTGTCAGGGATTTGTTAATTACTGTTCGGAGATGAGACAAGAACAGAACTGAGAGGAAGCGTTTAGAACTTCTGGGCTTCTTGGTGGCTCACAGTAAAAATTCGTCTGCAATGCAGGAAATGCAAGAGACATGGGTTCGATCCTGGGTTGGGAAGATCTCCTGGAGGAGGGTATAGCAACCCACTCCAGTATTTTTTCCTGGAGAATCCCGTGGACAGAGGAGGCTGGAAGGCTACAGACTATGTGTCACAAAGAGTCAGACACGACTGAAGCACAGCACACCATTTAGAACTGTTGGCAACCATGTGGCAGCTTAAGTTTATTTCTGTTGAATCTAATTAAAAAATGGGACTTGAATTTTGTGTACATTGATTTTTATTCCATTTTAAGTTATTTTTATTGCATTTTATAAAATATTAGGCTGTAACAGACTGGAAATTAAAAAAGAAATAGATTCTTCACCACACATAGTTTGAGAAGCATTGCTTCAGAGCAAAAACCCACATGCATGTGACATCCCAGGATTTCACTTTGACACTCTGACACTCTGTCCCCAAGGGGCAGCCAATGGCAATTTAAAAAAAAAGTGGATTTAAAAAGATGGTCTCCCAAAGGATCAAATGGTCCCTCATAAGTGAGAAGCAAGTATCTAATCTACTACACATGTGTTAGGTCCATGCCAAAGGTTGGTATTCCTAATGAAACCAGCCCAACTGATCCCCTGTCACAACTTAATCCTTAGGCTTTTCAATACTACTACTAGTAGTAGAAAGATTAGCAGCAGCTAGGATTTACAAAGGACTTACCATGATGCAGATACTGTCCTAAATACTTTATGTATACAAAATATCAAATAGCTTCTCTCTCTTTGGAGTAATATACAGTCTCACCTATACATGTACCAAAAGAAGTATAGCATCAAGTCTGTTTACAATGATTCCTTGTACAGCTATGAAAATTTGCTAACAAGTGACCTCTTTTTTAGGTATTTCAAGACATGATGCCATGTATTTTAGAGACAATTATTAAGACTAGAAACATAATACCCAGAAAGTAAGAGTTTTGTGTTCAGATATTGGGCATAGTGCATAGCTAGAAAAAAAATTAAATATTGAAACAGATTCAGTTTTAGAAAATACAAGGATATTTTGAACTTTTATATACAAGGATATATTTGAACATTTTCCTTTTTTGTTGTTCCATTTGGAAGTTCTCAGGCATGAAATGGAGATAAAAATATAAATGGAAGAAGCAAAGACAATGTAAGCCAACTCGCATCAGAGCATAGAGACATTATCCAAGATGAACTCGTCCACCTACAACTTTTCTCCCGGCAACCTGGCTGATTTTTTGAAAAGATAAATAAAAAATTTTTAAAACCTTTAGATAAACTAAATAGAAAATACTCAAATAAATAAGACCAGAAATGAAAGAGGAGACATTACAACTCTTACTATGCAAATACAAAGGATCACAAGAGACTATCACTGTTATATGCCAACAAATTGGATAACTTAGAAGAAAAAGATATATTCTTAGAAATAGATGACCTACCAAGACTGAATCATGAGGAAACAGAAAATCTGTACTGACCAGTAACAAGTAAGGAGATTGAAAAACCTCCACACAAAGAAAAGTCTAAGATCAGATAGTGAATTACACCCAACATTTGAAGAAGAATTAATACCAGTTCTTCTCCAACTTCCCAGACCCTGATGCTAGGAAAGACTGAAGGCAGGAGGTGAAGGGGCGGCAGGGAGTAAGATGGTTGGATGGCATCACTGACTCAGTGGACATGAATTTGAACAAGCTCTGAGAGATAGTGAAGACAGAGAAGCCTGGTGCACTGACGTCCATGGGGTCGCAAAGAGTTAGACACAATTGAGGAACTGAACAACAGCTTCTCAAACCTTTCCAGAAAATTAGGGGGAAGGAGCACTCTCAAAAACTTGTTTTATGAGGTTAGTGTTATCTGGATAACCAAGCCAGATAAGGATACTACAAGAAAACTACAGACCAATATCCTTGACGAATCAGTTCAGTTCAGTTCAGTTCAGTCACTCAGTTGAATGTTGGCACATAAATTCTCAACAAAATACTAGCAAACCAAATTCAATAGCAGGTTAAAGGGATCAGACACCAGATCAGACTGGATCTATCCCTGGGAGTAGTTCAGCACACACACATCAATAAATGTGATACACAACATCAAAAGAACAGAAGATAAGGATCAGACAATCATCTCAATGGAAACTGGATATAGAAAGAACATATTTCAATATAATAAAGGCTGTATATGACAAAGTCACAGCTAACACATCTTTTTTCTCTAAGATCAGGAAAAAGAGAACAATGCCATCTCTCACCACTCCTATTCAACATAGTACTAAAAATCCTAGCCAGTGCAATCAGGTAAGAAAATGATATAAAAGCCATCCAGATTGGAAGGTTAGAACTAAAACTGTCTTTTTCTTCAGATGATATGATCTTCTATATAGATAATCCTAAAAACTCCATCAAAAAATTGTTAAAATGAATCAGTGAATTCAGTAAAGTTGCAGGACATAAAATTAACTTACAGAAATCAGTTGTGTTTCTATATGCTAACAATGAAAATTTTCAAAAATAAATTAAGAAAATAATTCTATTCACAATAGCATCATAACAATAAAATACTTAGAAATAAATTTAACCAAGGAGGTAAACGATCTGTGCACTGAAAACTATAAGACTTTGATGAGAGAAATTGAAGACACAAATAAATGGAAAGATATTCTTTGTTGATATTGTTTAAATGTCCATACCACTCAACTCATCTATAGATTTGATGCGATTTCTGTTAAACTGCAATTTTTCACAGAAATAGAAAAAAATCCTAAAATTTGTATGGAATCACAAAAGATCTCAAAACAATCTGAGAAAACAAACAAAGCAGAAGCCGTCATTTCCTGATTTCAAACTATAGCACAAATCTGTAGTAATCAGAACAGTATTATCCTGGCAGAAAAAATAGACACCAATGGAGCAGAATAAAGACCTGAAAAACAAACCCTTGCATATACAGTCAACAAGTATTTGATAAATGAGCCAAGAATACTCAATTAAGAAAGGATAGTCTCTTCAATAAATGATGTTGAGAAACTAGGTTGACACATAGAGAAGAAATTGGACCCCTATCTTAACCACTCACAAAAATTAACTCAAAATGGATTGAAGACTTAAACATGAGACATGAAGCCTTATAATTCTTAGAAGACAACATAGGTGGAAAAAACTTTGAAATTGGTCTTGAAAATATTTCTTTGGATTTGACATCAGAGGCACAAACAAAAAGAGCAAAAATTAATAAGTGGGACTATATTAATTTAAAAAACTTGTAAGCAGCAAAAGAAACAATCAACAAAATTAAAAGCCAACATGTGACAGGTGGCAGAAAATATTGGCCAATCATGTATCTGCTAAGAAGTTAATATCCAAAATATATAAAGAACTCACACAACTCAGTAGCAAATAAACCAAACAATTCAATTAAAAAATAAGCAAAGGACCTTCTGAATAGACAAATCCTTTTCACAGACTTGGTGCATGAAAAGATGCTCAACATAACTAATCATTTTATTCAGTTCAGTTCAGTTCAGTCGCTCAGTTGTGTCTAATGCTTTGTGACCCCATGAATCACAGCACGCCAGGCCTCCCTGTCCATCACCAACTCCCAGAGTTCACTCAGACTCATGTCCATCAAGTCAGTGATGCCATCCAGCCATCTCATCCTCTGTCGTCCCCTTCTCCTCCTGCCCCCAATCCCTCCCAGCATCAGAGTCTTTTCCAATGAGTCAACTCTTCGCATGAGGTGGCCAAAGTATTGGAGTTTCAGCTTTAGCATCAGTCCTTCCAAAGAACATCTAGGACTGATATCCTTTAGGATGGACTGGTTGGATCTCCTTGCAGTCCAAGGGACTCTCAAGGGTCTTCTCCAACACCACAGTTCAAAAGCATCAATTCTTCGGTGCTCAGCTTTCTTCACAGTCCAGCTCTCACATCCATACATGACCACAGGAAAAACCATAGCCTTGACTAGATGGACCTTTGCTGACAAAGTAATGTCTCTGCTTTTTAATGTGCTGTCTAGGTTGGTCACAACTTTCCTTCCAAGGAGTAAGCGTCTTTTAATTTCATGAAGGACTGATATCCTTTAGGATGGACTGGTTGGATCTCCTTGCAGTCCAAGGGACTCTCAAGGGTCTTCTCCAACACCACAGTTCAAAAGCATCAATTCTTCGGTGCTCAGCTTTCTTCACAGTCCAGCTCTCACATCCATACATGACCACAGGAAAAACCATAGCCTTGACTAGATGGACCTTTGCTGACAAAGTAATGTCTCTGCTTTTTAATGTGCTGTCTAGGTTGGTCACAACTTTCCTTCCAAGGAGTAAGCGCCTTTTAATTTCATGGCTGCAGTCACCATCTGCAGTGATTTTGGAGCCCAGAAAAATAAAGTCTGACACTGTTTCCACTGTTTCCCCATCTATTTGCCAGAGAGTGATGGAACCAGATGCCATGATCTTCGTTTTCTGAATGTTGAGCTTTAAGCCAACTTTTTCACACTCCTCTTTCACTTTCATCAAGCGGCTCTTTTGTTCTTCTTCACTTTCTGCCATAAGGGTGGTGTCATCTGCACATCTGAGGTTACTGATGTTTCTCCCGGCAATCTTGATTCCAACTTGTGCTTCTTCCAGCCCAGCGTTTCTCATGATGTACTCTGCATATAAGTTAAATAAGCAGGGTGACAATATACAGCCTTGATGTACTCCTTTTCCTATTTGAAACCAGTCTGTTGTTCCATGTCCAGTTCTAACTGTTGCTTTCTGACCTGCATATAGGTTTCTCAAGAGGCAGGTCAGGTGGTCTGGTATTCCCATCTCTTTCAGAATTCTCCATGGTTTATTGTGATCCACACAGTCAAAAGCTTTGACATAGTCAACAAAGCAGAAATAGATCTTTTTCTGGAACTCTCTTGCTTTTTCCATGATCCAGCGGATGTTAGCAATTTGATCTCTGGTTCCTCTGCCTTTTCTAAAACCAGCTTGAACATCTGGAAGTTCACGGTTCATGTATTGCTGAAGCCTGGCTTGGAGAATTTTGAACATTACTTTACTAGCGGGATATGCAAATCAAAACCACCATGAGATATCACTTCATGATATTAGGATAGCTATTATAAAAAAGATAAGAGGTAAGCTTTGGCAAGGATGTGGATAAAACGGAATCCTTGCACAGTGTTGGTAGGAATGTAAATTGGGGCAGAGCCTAGGGAAAATAGTGATAGAGGTTCCTCAAAAAATTAAAACTACCATATGATCTAAAAATCCTGCTTCTGGGTATATATCCAATGGAACTAAAGTCAGAATCTTGAAGCAATGCCTGTACTCCCATGTTCACTGTAGCATCACAAGAGCCAGGATACAGAGACAATCTAGGTGCCCAACAACAGATGAGCGGAAAAGGAAAATGTGATATGCAAGGAATTATAGCCATTATGTTGGCTATAATCTGTATTCTAGTATAATCAGTAAAAATACTGAACCATTATGCTGTACCTGAAACTAATATAATGTTGTAAATCAACTATTGTTGGCGTTCAGTCACTAAGTCTTATCTGACTTTTTGCGACCCCATAGACTGCAGCACTTCAGGCTTCTCTGTCTTATCTCCCAGAGTTTGCTCAAACTCATGTCCATTGTTTCGGAGATGCCATCCAACCATCTCATTCACTGTTGCCCTCTTCTCCTGGCCTCAGTCTTTCCCAGCATCAGGGTCTTTTGCAGTGAGTTGGCTCTTCACATCAGGTGGCCAAAGTATTGGAACTTTAGCTTCAGCATCAGTCCTGCCAATGAATATTCAGGGTCAATTTCCTTTAGGATTGATTGGTTTGATTTCCTTGCTGTTCAAGTGACTGTTAAGAGTCTTCTCCAGTACCACAGTTCAAAAGCATCAATTCCTCAGCACTCAGGTTTCTTTATGGTCCAATTCTCAGCTATACTGAGAGTATATCAGCTACATATATATAGTTGAATATTATTCAGATATGAGAAAAAAGTAAATTCTGCTGTTTGTGATAAGATGGATGAGACCTGGGGGCATGCTAAGTGAAATGAACAGAGAAACATAGATACTGTCTGGTATCACTTACATGTGAAATCTAAAAAAGCCAAACTCACAGAACAAAGAGTAGAAAGGTGGTTACCACGGGCTGCGGTGTGAGATAAATGGGAAGGTGCTGATCAAACTTTTAGTTATAAAATGAAAAAGTTTGGAGGAGCTAATGTGCAGCGTGGTAATTATAGTTAACAGTATACTTGAAAGTTGCTGAGAGTAGATCTTAAATGTTCTCATCACAAAAAAAGAAATGGTAATTGTGTAAGGTGATGGAGGTGTTGGCTCACACTGTAGTGATTATTTCACAATATATGTGTATCAAATCAACACATTGTACATCTAAAACTTGCACAGTATTTTATATCAATTATGTTTCAGTAAAACTGAAAAAAAAAGATACTTTCTTTATTGGTAAAATGACAACCTATGGGGGAAAAACCCACAAAAATATATTTCTGTGATCGTGTCCTGTACACTGGTTCTTGCTGCCCTGAATCAAATGCTTCATTAAGTGACTGTTATAATATTATTGCTGATCTCCTCTCTTCAAAATATATACCCAACTATCTATCACTTTATCTTATGGTCCTTCTTGGAACCTGAAACCACATATTCTAAGGACATTCATGAAAAGGAGTTTTAAAATTTACTGTTTTACATAGACTGGATTGCATGCTTGCATGCTCAGTCGCTTCAGTCATGTCTGGCTCTTTGAGACCCCATGGACTATAGTCTGCCAGGCTCCTCTGTCCATGGGATTCTCCAGGCAAGCATACTGGAGCGGGTTGCCATTTCCTCCTCCAGGGGATCTTCCTGACCCAGGGATCAAACGCACATCCACACATCGCCTAAATCTCCTGCACTGCAGGAGGAGTCTTCACCCACTGAGCCACCTGGGATTGGGCCACTACAAAATACAATCTATTTTGTCAGCTCCCTGTAGCCTAGGCAAAGTATTTCTTTTCTCTCCAAGTCCATATTGTTGAAAAGCTTACCTGGAGCTGCCCCAAAACTGGGTCTTGATGCTAAAGTGCACTCTTAGAAGTGCAAAGATAATGTGTAAAAGAAAAAAATCTGTCAGTGATGTACTGAAAATGAATGTTAGAGCAATTCCCAGGCAGCAGAGAAAGAACTCAGTGTTTACATAATCCTAATGTGCATACATGGCTTCTTCATATTTTCCTGCTAAAGCTCATCTGGCTTTGCTCAAGACTTCAAATGCAGTGAATTCTAGGCAGCACCTAATATTTATTCATGCCATTGTAAGAGCATCTTTGCAGTTCTTGCCAAGGTCTGTCATAGAATATGTTTATCCAGCTGCATGGCAAAAACATCATACACAGTCATCATTTTACTCAGTCACCTTCTCAATATTTTCTTCTATGATTAAATTAACTCATAAATATTACACCTTTAATGCCAGAAAGCTATGGTTCATCCAGCCAGTTGAATACTTGTTTGTCCATTTTCTAATGGCACTCAGTCATTTCATTATAGAGTCTGAAATAATGAAAATCATTGCATTTACTTAACATGCACAATAAACAGAGAAGGACCCGTCTATGAGCGCCTTTATTATGCAGTGCAAGCCTGCAGAAGAAATTTTGTAGGAAGAACTGTAAGGGTTGTGTTGAAAATGGTTTTGGTAAATACAAGCAAACAAGCTCTGATTGCTTAATGCATAGGATAAAAATGCTGACTCTATTTGCAACTGGCACAATTTTTTGCTCAACCCTGGAGGGTTTCAAATAAACACACACATCTTGGTCTCACTTGTACTTAATTCATTACCAGACTATGCTCATGAACTTGGTAAGCTGTTACCAGGTCCTATGGCATTTTTGAAACTCTTTCCTTTAAACATCCACACCCAGTCTGGTGTGTTTTTTTTTTTTTAAGTATTCATCTCCATAGTAAAAGGATGGGAGCTTTGGGTAAGAACCTGCTGTGCCCTCCAAGGCAACCTTGGTGACAGAAGCACAATATGCTTCTCCATTGATATCTGGCCCTGGAGGCAAGAGCTTCCTACCGCAGGAGCCTTATCAAATCACCTTCTGAATGACATATTTATAGTTGGCACTGCAGGGCAGTTAGCTTTTCTAGAATTATACCAAATATTCTCCATCATTCTGGGAATAGCCTTGGTTAGCAATTGCTCATAATGTCAATGCTTTTGGAAACTTTTTACAGTCGTTTTATTGTTTTTATTTCAAAAATAAAACTTAAAGGAGCTTGAAAAGTAGGTTTTTAGATGATCACACGATGGCCTGATTTCAGTGGTTTCAGTTCTGTGCATTTTACTTTATGTGCAGCCACTGAAATTAACCAAAATTAATCCATATTTGAACAAAGACTGTGGATACAAATGAGCCCTAACTTCCTAGCTCCTCGGTGTACTGTGCTAGCTGAAATGTTTGGAATGCATTGGCCCTGGGAGGCGAAGAAGTTATAGCAAACAACATATGGGCTTTAAAATCTGGAACTATCCAAGACAGAACAAGAAAGCTATTTTCACTTTCCTTATTCCCCCCTTTTTTCCCTCCAGAAGATGAGTAATTACTAATCACATTTTATTTTCATCTTTAGAGCTGCATCTCAAAAAAAGCCAGGTCAGTTTAAAACTGCTGGTGAGTTTGCAGCCCTGTCCAATGATTGTCTAATGCATTTGTGTCATCTGCTTTCCCTGTTGTGTCAAAAGGCACGAAGGAAATGTGTTCAGGCCACTGAACTGTTCCCAGCTCTCTTATTCACCTTTCAGCATGCTAGTTCCTTCCCTTGGCATTGACATCATTATGCATTTGTCAAAGGCAGACTCTCACTTCAGGGGCCTTTATTATGTGTGACATTTGGCAGCAAATTTTGCCACTGGGGTTTGCTTATATCCTCTGTATGTTATTGTACTTCTTTGGCATTCAGTAGATTCCGTACACCCACTTCTTTGATGTTCATTCCAGCCCCTAAATGTGGAAACAATGACTGAAATTTTGGATCAAAGCATCTCATAGATGACAGGCAACACAACTCTCTGATTATTCACTAGAACAGAGGGGATCTCCCCTCCCCACCTCCCCCGGCTAAGATCTAGGCCAGTAGTCCCTCCAGGAACAGCTCTGACTTCCCTAGTGCGAAGGCCGAGAGGAAGCTAAAGAAAACAAGTCCAAGGTTTTAGGAAAAAAGAGACTCAACTAAACAGCTGAAGTGAAGCTCATGGTCATTTCTAACTGTAGGGAAAGCTAACGACGGTTCCAGTTGGTCCTCTCATTTCTTTCCATGGGTCATATTCTAGTCTAGCACTTCTGTGGGGCCAGCATTTTTTCAGGTTTTGGAAAAGTCTCCAGATCTAATTTCTGTATAACGTCAGCTATACAAGATGGCCTAGATTTTTTTTTTTAATGCATATTTAAAAGAAGAGGTAAAGGGGTCCAGGGATTAAGAAATTTTTAAAGTAATTGAAAAAACCCAAAACTACCCAAATTTCAACGAGTTACTTTTGCAAACTATAATTAGCTGTCTGGAACAGTTTTCAGTGTTTGCTTTTGCTTTACTCCTGGGATCCCAGTGCAAATAATTACTTCATTCAATTTATTTCACAGGTCAACTTTGACTCATAAAAGCATTAAAGCAGGTAACCCCCTAGGGGTGTTGGGAAGACAGATGAGCAAATAGATACGAAACTGTCGTAAGCACTTTGGGGGCGGGGGAGGGGGGGAAGGCATTTTATAAATCCAGGATATTTTATGGTTATGTGTTCACTTCACTCCACTTGGTATCCAGAATGTGCTAGTTATAATTAATACACAATGTTGGGAACTATTATAGATGTACCATACTCTTTATAAATAGTGAGGAAGATAATTGTGTTTGAGAATTCTCATCCTGTATAAATTAGAATTCCCAGTAGAGTGCCATAATTGAGAATAGCGCTGAGTGCACTGAATGGAGAAGACAGTCATCTTAGCATGATAGCATGTGTTCAACCAAAAGGTAGAGTGCCAAGAAAGAAGCATGAAAGCCCTTAAAATACCAGTTTCAGCTTGCCCAAGCGGGAAGCTTTTACTGCCCAGGCGTATGCAACAGTGACATCCAGCGGTTGTGGAGATAATTACACGTGAATCTCATTTTAAAATATAAAATGTTTTAAATTATAATAAAATTTCTGTATGGTCAAATGTTGTCTAGATTCTTTACCTGGCCACAGTGTAAGTCAATAATTCAGGCTGGATGCCAAGTGAAACAAAATTCACTCTACTTCCTAAGTAGTTTCCAAAATCTGTTTTGTTAAGTGTTATTTTGATGTTTTTAAATTTACTAAAATTATGGTGCTCCAAGGGTCTCCCTGACCCTCCTAAGCACACTTAGACATTTTTGCAAAGACAAATGAGACTGCGTGCATGCTGCAGACACAGCAGAAATGAAAGCTATACTTGACTCCTCTGTTAAATACTCCATGGAAAATATCCATGATCCTGAACATTTTCATGGTTGTGGAATTGCTCTAAGAAGTTCATTATGATTTTTTTCTAAGTCACTGAAGATGAAGAGAAAGAAGAAGGGTAAGAGAAGAAAAGGAAAATAAAGGAGAGAAGGAAGGAAAGGAAAAAAGAAGGAAGATTGGGAGGGAAGGATAAATGGGAGAAGGGAGGGAGGGACAGGGAAGGGAGGTGAGAGAAGAAAGAACAGGACTACTCATTATCTTCAACAACTTTTGGTAATAAGTCCATGTAGGATAATATATCTTGAAGGGGGAATTCAAAGGGATAATTAGCTCCCCCCTCAACTTCTTGTTTTAAATTGCATTCCTTCAACAACCAAACAATTAACTACGTTAAAAAATAATAATTTTCATTAAGAAAAATCTGAAAACAGCTGCTGTTGCTGTACCTAGACCACTGTCACTTGTAGGAGGATGCTGGCAAGGTGGCCCTCTCAGTGACCCTGGGAAAGAACTCTCAACAGAAGCCTGTTAAGTCACCTCAACCTGTAAATTATGTATGTTCATGCCAACGCTGAGTATGTTGGGTGACAGCTTACCAACTTCCCAGGTGGCACTCCCGGAAAAACCATCATCTTGTGCCAAGCTTTTCTCAATTTTAGATTTACCCCTCCTATTGGGGTTCTTTCCCTTCATCTGTCTTCCTCTTTAAAGTTCTCAAGTTGGGAAGAATTTACAGGCGCCTCTCAAATCCTGCTTGTTAGAGGAGGGAAATAAACACGTTTCACATCTATCCAACTCCAACAAGATAATCAAGACATAATTCCATAAAAAGCTCCAAATACCCTTCAGCTCATATACCTCTCTGTTGTGCCCTAATGGAGGAGAAAGCACTGCTCAGAAGCGGTTGGACTGAAGGAGCGGAGCGCGTGCACAGGAGGCCTGCAGTGAGCACTCTGCAGAGAGCACCAGTCCAGAGGCATGGGGAGGGTCCCGGAAGGAGTGCCTGGGAAACGACCTGTGTCAGTGAGAGTTCTGGGAGACGTGCGTTGACACAGAGCAGGTGAATCTGCAGGCTTCAGCCAGGTTTGTTTGCTTTTACAAGGCCTTTGAACTGCAAGAGGGATTATCCAGATTTTAAAGCAAAAGAATGCGTTCCTATTACTGCTCTCAGTATGTTCACTCAGAGATCCCTCTGGCTTATTGCTTCTTTGTGGGGAATATATGGAGAATTGGCACACCCAGGTCTCACCTCTCCTTTTAGTTCCGCAGGAGTCTGGCCAGGTGGTTCTTATCCAGAGCACATTGTAACTCTCATTTGATAATTTATTTCTAGAATCAAACCCCGGGGACCCTCGAGAGCAAGGGTAGAACCTTCCCTTGACAGGCTGGAACCTCCTACATCAAGGTGGCCGTGGCCACTGCATTACCAGCTCTTGCCAGCCTGAAGAGCAAGAGACTGGCATGAGGGATCAGTTCCCTTCTTTTCTCCCTAAGGAAAATTCCTGTCTTGCAAAGCTTCCTTTGATGTTTCAAGATTCCCTAAAAAAGGCAGTTGCCAACATGCATATCCTCTCCTGGCTTACAGCTTCCGGTATAGTTTTACTGCAGTATATAATCTAATAATCCGTTTAATTTCTTTAGAGAGATGTTATATATATACAGGTGGCATTTGGGTGGAATCACATGCCATAAACCTGTCTGCTCCTATCCAGGTTCAGAATACAGAAGAATCTGTTTTACAGACATTCTAGAATTTTTACATGTCAATTGGCTGGTTTTGTATTCTGGAACATATCAGAGCATCTACAGGAAAATATATACATAAATTCTATAAAATGGTGGCAAGATTTCTGATTTACTGATACTACTGGTTTGAATTTTCACAAAAATATTTAGCTATAGGACAATGTATTAGGCGTGTTCTTAAAGGTAAATAACTGCAGCCAATAAAAGTTGGGCCTATAAAGGGTCCCATCTTCTACTAGTTTTCTGCACCGAGAATTACTACCAGTATAATCATGGCTCCCTGCACGCTAATATTTCCTCTGATACAGTATGATCAATGTTGTGGAAAAACATTTATTATATTTCTTCTAGCTACTTAAAGGCATTACTGAATTATGGGCATCGCAAAACGAATCCACTGTGCATTTTTTCTTTATGTGACGTTTTTACAATCTTCATTTTCTGCTTTGCAGCCACTGAGCTATAGAGATCCACACTCTGTCCCTCTGACAACTGCCACTGGGGCCACCCTCTCCTTTCTGCTTTACTACATCTGAAATGCACTTCCTATGATAACATTCCTTTTCATTCTGTGCCGGACTCTTCTCTGAAAGGAGGAAGTGAAGAAAGAAATTAAACAATGTGTTGTTAATAACAGTTCTTAATCTTCTTCCTTAATGAAGGTGATGAAGTTTAGACTGAGAAAAGGACAAGGGGAGGGGGCGGTATTTTACAGAATCATTCCAGGAGAGCTGATGGACTCTGAATGGGTGTGGGTTTTGCAGTTTTGACATTTAACAATTTTATTAACATCTTCGCTTGTTGTGCACCTTAGTCCACAGGATCTGCAGTGGGGAGAGAGTGTCCAGCTAACAGCCCGTGACTCAGGCCCTGCCAGGGGATGAATCAATTAGCAAGAGAAGCAATGATGCAAACACTTCAGGGTCACTCAGGATGCTGTTTGCCTTTTTGATAGAGAAAGCCCGCCATAAATAACATCACACCTCAGGAAATCATTCCGGGAGGCCCACATGCCGGCGGGGCTGCAGCCTGGGACGGAGGAATCATTTGCTCATTGTGTGTATTTCCCCCATCTCAGTCAATGGAGGATTTGTAGTAAAACCAAAGTATTTCAAAAGAGGACAGTATGTGGTAACAGAGGCATGTTTAGTGATTTCTTTTAGTACCAGAACCCATGATTTATGACCCAGAGTTAGAGCCAACTTTATTACAAAAATGACTTCACCCAGAATAACCTTATTCAGGGCTCTCAGGAGAATGATGTAGCACCCAACAGCATTATAATCTAGCAGATATTCACAAACAATTCCTTCCTCAGCCTCATGTCCTTCCTCTTTCAAGAGGCAGCCTTCCCCCTTTACCTGCCGGCAGAAGTGGGGTCCCAGGCAGTGCTCTTTCTGCAGTGATCTGCCCGGGTCAGGCACTGACAATAAGCCAGGGCAGAAGCCACCTCCTGGGTCTCAGTGGCATCTTCCCCAAGCCTGTGCCCTGAGGAATAATGTGCAGAGGACACCCCTCACCCTTCATTTCCTCCCTGCACAGAGCTTGCCTGCTCCTTGCACTCCCACCCACTCTTCCAGAACTCGGATCCCCATCACCTCAGAGAGGCTTGCCGAAGCTCCTGCTCTTCTGATTGCCATGGAAACCGCCAGCTGCACTAAAACTGCCAAGGCTGGGTGTCCAGGCAGGGTCCCCAGGGCGTACCAGGATCTGGGAACTAGCCCTCCATCTTATTAAACTCCGGTGTCAGCTCCTAGCAATTGTTTAAAATTTACACCCTCAGAGTGCCTTAGTGGGATTACATGTCCATTTGCATTAAAACAGGTTTCTGTCATTAAACTGCCATACAGTAAGCTTCCTTGGGACAAATTAATGAGCTCTAAATATCATCAAGTAGAAGTTCACTTCACCAAGATGGCCAACAAGGGGGGCAAGAGGAAGTGACTGCTCAGAAACCCTAGCCCAGGAGAAATATAAGTGCCAACTACAGAAGAAGGTCTTGTCCAGGTCCTTCTTCGCTGTGAGATAAGTGGCTCTGATTTAGAGCTCATCTGGGAGAGTGGCAACATTATCTCTATTCACCAAGAGCCTGCAGTTCACTTCCTAGTCCCGATTCTGAATATGCGTTCCCCTGTGTCTGCTGAAATTCACCAAGGGACCACTGGGCTCTCTTCTCTGTGACAGCGCCTCAGGTTACTGCGTTTTACCCTGTTGTCTGTCTATCCTTGAGGAACTTGTGTGCATCCAGGTTGTTTGAGGACAAATGCACACAGCAGAGTGTCAAGCAGCTGCAGTGAATGCTCCCAACTCTAAAATGCCCAGCTGGCTCTTACAGGACTGTCTGGACCATCAGTTGGGGGCCTGGACCCTGGATCGTTGGTCCTGATAAGGAGCACACCACACTGGTCATCTAGAAGCAGAATGAAAACAGAGAGTTGTTGAGGTCGGATTGCCTCTGTTCACAGGATTGCTTTGCCCTTACAAATCTTTATATATGTGTGTCTAAGTAGAAAGATTTCATTAAAAAAAAAAAAACAAGTAAATCAACCTCCAAACTTTCTTGTATGTAAAGGAGGAAAGACTGGCTGCAAGACAGACTTCCCGACCTGCAGAAGCTGTGATCTCATTTCTGTGTAGACAGACATTACAGAGGACAGTAATGTATGATTGAGACACTGCTATATTTAGAAATGACAGGATGGGCATTATTAATAGCTTAATTGACATTAAGGCAATTACCCCTACCCTTATTACAGTTTGTAGAATTACACAGAAAATATTGGCTGAGGCCTTTTTTCCCCTAGAGCTACCCAAGGATACAGCATTTTATTTCATGCCAGATCCCGGTTTTGACATTAGATACTTAGCCATAGAATGATTTCAGTAAATCATTATAAATGCATTATAATAAAGATGTTATGAGCTATCAGATATTAACCCCCAACCCCTAAAGAGAGATAAATAGTCCAGTTGCATGATTCCCACTTTTGTTTCATAAGAAATAAGCTTTTGCAAAGAGCAACTGACTAATGAATTATAAAATGGTGTGTTGAGCTCAGATAATTAAACAATGCATTTTAGTGCTAGTGTAGGATGAACACTAAATCATATACAAATAAAAAGGGAAAAGCCTAAACCCCCAAGCCCAGCTCCTATTTTCAAATAACATTACGGTTGGTCTACAGTCCAGAAATGCTCAACTGTTTTCTCATCTGATTAGAGAAACTTATCAAGCATAAGATCAGGACACAAGTAAGTCGACTAAACCAAGAGTCAGAGCAAGATTCTGGAGGTGCTAATTTCAGAGAAGTCCACAAAGTTATTTTAATGGAGGTTTTACATGGAGATTACCTTTCTTTCCAAGGTGTTTAATGGGGCAGAAGTCTAGAAGAATCCGGAAGTTCCCAAGTTTCTTTATACCTTTATATTTTATCTCTTAAATCATAATAAAACATACTAGTGGGGGTGGGTGAGTGGAGTAAAAAGTCTGATACTGATAATAGTCTTGGTCTTGTAGTGCTGGAAAGACAAACAGGAGGAGGTGGAGAAATACAGAGACTGGTTTGGGTTCTAACCACATCTTCAGGTATATAACCAGCCCAGCCAGGCGACACCTAGTGGCCAACCTTGGATCACCATGAAGTTCTTGCCTGAATGTCTCCCACGTGGGGCTATCTTGCCATTGGCGGCCCTTTCGGCATGTCCTGGGTTTGTCACGAGGTTTGAAGTTGAGTATAAACACGGCCTGAATACATGTTTTAGTTTTCCAGCCTCTCAGAGATGTGGTGACTGCTCCAAGGCACTCTTCTGTTTCTTTGTCGAACAGTAAGGCACTAACAATGGGACAAAATCAGAGATGGCCTTGGACTCCGTGTGAGCAATGACCGCCGGTGCTTGCGAGCAGGACTCCCCTGGGACGCCGGGTTCCACTCGACCAGCCCTCTCCTGTGCTCCAGTCAAGCCAACCACACAGCCCTGTGCCCCTCTGCTCCCCCAACCCCATGTGTCACCTGACACTACGGACCTCCTTCTAAGGCTTCTTTATTTCAAAATAAGATGAAGATATTAATAATGCCTACCCAGGGGGTTGTGTGAACATTACATGAATTAGTTATTTAAAAGTACAGAGTAAGCCCACAGCTAAAAGGTATTTATTTTTAGTTTATTTATCTTGTAAGTTTCCTTTCCTGGTTCTTCTCTCTTCATTCTACCTTTATATCTTACAATTATCTCTCCCTCTCTCTCACATACACACACACACCCACACCCACACACACACACGTTTGCAAATCCCTGAAAGGCAGAGGCTCTGACTTGTTCATTCAAGCACACCTTTCAGTGTCTAGCTTGTGTTTTGCTTAAGGTCACACTCCATACATACTTGCAACACTGAATGATATTAATAATATAATAGCTACTAGTAACATTTTCTGAGCTCTTGGTATGAGCCAGGCACTCTGCTAAGTATCATCACCTCATTTAATTCTTACAAGTCTCTTAGACAAGTACTATTTTCATCCTCATTTTATGGGAAACTAAAGTTTAAAGATATTCTATAACTTGATCAAGGTCACACAAGCTCATAACTGGGCACCCAGGATGCAAAGAATCAGCCCAGTTTGGAGTCTCAGCTCTTATTTGCCACGTGTTGAGTTGGTTTTCGTAGCTTTTGTCTCTTTTAGGCTGAGCTCCATTAAGGGATCAGCATGTACCCACTCTTACATGGATGATTTTAAGGACCTCGATCTTTGGGGTTCCAGGAAGTTCAGAAGTATATGCAAACTCTAGTTTATAGCTACTCAACAGTCACTTATCTGCAAACTCCTGGATCATTACATAAAACCATCCAAAAAGATTTTACAATTGCGTATTCTGTAAAGTTAATTTCACTTTGAGAGAATGTATCTGAGGGAAGTGATACACTCAGTTACGTACTCAGGTTGGTGGCCACAATACATGGAGCTGTCTCATTATTCTTGACAGCCTGGCTCCCTGGCAGCCTTACTCCATCACATGGTCACAGGCAAGGGACATCCTCCCAGTCTTAGGGTGCTTATGCTTCTTAGTGGTTCAAGTCTCACAAACCCCACACCTTAATTAAAGAGGTAAATTAAAAGGAATATTCACCTCAGGGATGAATTCTTTTAGTAATTTGAGGTGGATGCTTTATTGGATAAAAAGACACACATGGGTTTACTAAAAGTTCTGCCATCATGTATAAGGATCTGTGGAGGAGGTTACCTAAGGTGGTGAGGAGTTTGTGTAGCCAGAGATACGTGCTTGTAAAACAGCAAGCAGAGGGAACAGGCCTGAGGTCTGTTGCTGAAGGACACAGCTGGGCTCTTTGTTCTCTGCTTGCCTTTCAGGCACAGCAGCCAGACATTTGGGATCTCCCGTGGTCTTCATTTCAAACCTGCTGACCGAGTGCTGTGCTGGACACCACTAGGGTTACAAAGAGTCAAGCCTCCTCTGCTCTCAGGCATATGGAGGCTGCCACAGCTCGGCTCCTTAGCGGTGGATCCTGCTGTGTGCCTGCTCTCTTGTTGTGAGCAGAGGTACTATGTGTCACTTCTGGGCCAAAGCATTTTATTTTCAGAAGACTCCCCAGCTCTCTCCTCCTGGGCAGAAGTGAGCTTGGAAGCTTGTGTTGAGATGACAGAAGGCCCAGTATCCTGCATTCCTAAATGACTTGGTGGAGATGAGGCCTCCACAGACCCATGGTGGACATCAGCAAGAAGCAAACCCTTTTTAGATTAAGTCACTGACATTTGGAAGCTGTTTATTACCACAATAAAACCAAGGCAATCCTGAAAAACCCAGGAGCTGACTTTTTGTTCAGAAAATGTGGCCTTTCTTTCCAAGTCTTAAGATCTTTAATTTCTTCCCATTAGCTTTATCCACTGATTCAGTGGTTTACACATTTTTTTCTCATCCTTTTGGTAAAATCTCACATGACAAAGATTGCCAAATGACCTTCTTTGGAAAGAATGGTGATTTGTCTTTCATCCATTGATAAATATTGGTACTGTGAAACAAGTCAGGGAGACGGAACACAAGATCACCTTTTGAAAAGAACATGGCAGAATGAGATGGTGAAAAAGAAGGGGGAAATAGAGAAAAAAGAGAACTAGAGAGACAAAGAATGAAAATAAAGAAATATAGAAAAGACAAAGAAGAAAATAGGGAAGACAACAGCACAAAAGATGGGCAATTTATTTCACTTTAGCTATAGTCAGTTGCTGTAGTTGTGTTCCACTCCAGAATGTATCTCGCAGGATACCTTTGACCTTTGGTACCTCGTGTATGTGCCTAGCATGTCAGGGTCCTTTGGTTGAAATCATAAACAAAGGAGTGAATGAATTTTCATTTTATAATCTTGGGAGCATGTATTACTTGAACTGGTCTATGACTATGAATGAGCCTCCCATCATATATTGAAAGGCAGTGGAAAATGTGAGAGAGGAACTAGAAATAATTGAGTATGAATAGCTCTTTATAACCTTTAAACCTGAGTCCTTGAAGAGACCAGCTATGAGGTCAGAGCAATTATTCTTTGTCCTAGAAACAGGACATCACTGATGACTCAGAACAGTCTGTTTCACAAAGTGTTTCAAATAAACTGGGTAGAAATGTCCTTGTTTTGCTTGCCTCTGGCTGAGCTGAGCTGAGGGTACAGTCAGCACTGAGGTATCTAGGGCCTTGATGTTGTGGAAGGAAGGTGACAGGAGGGAAATGGAATAAAATTTGCTGAATATTTTTGAGAAAACATCAAAGGGGACAAGGAATAGCGATATTACCAGAGGGTTAAGAAGAAGGTGGATCTGGGAGGCATTTGACTGCCAAGTGGGAACCTCCAGTAGAATATTTACCTAATTGGGAGTAATTCGCTTTCCAGAGATGCGCAGGACTATGGCAGGGCCACCCCCATTCAAGGATGTTCTCTGGTAAATTCAAGGAAGCCCATTCTGAGGACATAAAAGAAAGTTAGTCCCTCTTCTAGGGGAGTATGAATCCAGTGTCTCCAGTCTGTGGGCTTACCTGTGTGCATGTGTGTGCATGTTGTACGTGCTGTGTGTGCACACAGGCTCACACACACTCACGCACAGTTCAGAGGTGTAGGAATTGTGATAGGAATGGAAAGCGCCGAATACGCAGAAAGCTGCTAGACGCAGCTCCAGGCGGGTGACTGGCGTGGACAAGAGAACATTCCGCACAGGAAAAGGGCATCCTTGTGAATCACATTGAAAATGCAGCAAAAGGGCTGTTAGCATGTTGGCTGCAGCTTTAAAGAAAAGGAAGTTCTGTTGGGATAAAATTTCTCCTGGAGATGAACACATTCTGTACACCCAAATTCTAATTCATCAACTTCTACCTGCCATCTCAAGCTACACTTGTCTCCCATTCCTTACTTATCAAAGGGACAAGCATTTTCCTTTCCTTGGCTCAAAATCATGAGCTTCTTCTCCTCGCTCTTCCCTTCATTCAATCTCTTTCCCTTTAAAATGTTTCTTGGATTCCCTCTTTTCCTCTCCCTGCCTGGGCACATACCTAGCTGGTCTACCTAATTCTGATTCATCTCTCTTCCTATTCTAAATATAAGACCCACATGCAAATGATGAAATACTATCTCATAATCCAAAACAGAAATGGTGAGTGTTATAGTAACAGTGGCCCTCTGTACTAGATTTCCCAGATAATTCAGATTTCATGTAGATTTATTATTTTCAATAAAGGCAATTTGTTAAAGGCACATACATGATGAAAGAAAAGAAAATTTAAATATTATGTGATTATTTTTGCACTTTTTTTCTCCCCTTTGACCTTCTTCCTATTCAAGCAGTTGGCCATGCCTCTTGCTCTTTAGCTCAAGGAAGAGCTGAACCAGCATTAAAGAGAAGCAGCATTTTCTTCCTAACTTGCATATGTCAAAAATTCACTCTCTTGGAGGGATAAAGACATTATTATTAGGGCAGAGGCCAAAGAGTAGGGCGCAAACATGAGTATAAGCTAGGCTCTTATTCTTCACCTCTTACCAAAGGAAAGACCACCACAACTGATGGAGGAGGAAGATTTGGAGGAAAGCAAAGGGAAGCAAAGATTTTGAGGGAACAGAGATGAGGGGACCTAAATCCCCTAGAATAAGAACTTGGATCCTGTCAGCTGACTGCAGAAGGTAAGATGGTAAAAACCCATGTAAAAACCCATGTAATTGTTTTTGGGAATAGAGGTAGGAGGAGTGAAACTGGAAAATTATAATAGTTACTTTGGAGGTTAATTTGGAAGTATTTGAAAAAAAATTGAAACTGTGGAGAAATTTTTTATATATCTGTAAAGATATTTGTGCAAAAGTGTTTATCGCAGCCTGACTTCTAAAGAGAAAAAAAATTTTTCTGACAACTTACATGACCATTTACAGAAGGGATAAATTAAATGTGGGATTTTGTGGCATCCATAGACTATTGTAGAGCAATTAAAAGATACTGTCTCTTGAGAGTCCCTTGGACTGCAAGGAGATCCAACTGGTCCATTCTGAAGGAGATCAGCCCTGGGATTTCTTTGGAGAGAATGATGCTAAAGCTGAAACTCCAATACTTTGGCCACCTCATGCGAAGACTTGACTCATGGGAAAAGACTCTGATGCTGGGAGGGATTGAGGGCAGGAAGAGAAGGGGACGACCGAGGATGAGATGGCTGGATAGCATCACAGACTCAACGGACGTGAGTCTGAGTGAACTCCGGGAGTTGGTGATGGACAGGGAGGCCTGGCGTGCTGCGATTCATGGGGTTACAAGGAGTTGGACACGACTGAGCGACTGAACTGAACTGAAACAATAGGAAGAAATGATAGGGGAATTTAGACCTTAGAATCCAACTGCCTGATAAGCTTTAAGACTTGAAATATAAGTGAGGGCAGAAGGAGTAGAAGGTGTTAGAGGATGAGATGGCTGGATGGCATCACTGATGCAATGGACATGAACGTGGGCAAACTCCGGGAGATGGTGAGGGACAGGGAGGTCTGGCATCCTGCAGTCCAAGGAGTTGCAAAGAGTCAGACATGACTGGGCAACTGAACAGCAACAGCCCTTAGAATCCAGTTGCCCGATAAACCTTAAGACTTGAAATATAAGTGCCTCGTTTTACAGATGAGAAGGAAGAGGGGCCTGAAGTTAAATGGTTTCTCATTTAGAGAACAGCCTGTTGTTTAGACTTCCAACTCATCTTTTGTCCATGATGTCATCTGACACCCTAAGTTGTCTGGTATAGTTTTCAGTCTATTCCGGAAGCAGAAAGTTGTTCCCTACCATCTCCCCCATATGCTAGCCCAAAAGAAGAAGAGAGAGGGAGAGGGAAGGAAAAAGAGGAGAAAGCTGTCTCCCCTTGCTCTTGAGGTCACAGTCCAGATGAAAAGCAGAATCAAAATTGGAAGCCATAAGAACCCCTAAGTAACCTGTTCTCACATTTCCCTCATTCATAGTAAGGGGTTTCCAGGTCCTCTCCAGATCTCCATTGTCTTATTAGCAAAACAAAGAGTTCAGCTAGAAGAATTATATCCACCCTTAAGTTCAAAATATTATCCCTGCAATGAATCTACTTTTAGCTATAAAATCCAGCTGCCCAGATTTCACTGTTGAAATCTCCACCTATAAGACAGTGTTTTATCCACTTTCCCAAATCTTTTGTCCATGCCCTAAAATTTTCCACTGGTTGGTCAAACTTACAGACCATATTCAATCCTTCTTTTCCATTATAATGTTTGATTCTCAACATTCCTAAAAACTATTGGGAGTGGAAGGATCTTCTGTCTGGGCTTTCAAGATAGGTGCTAAATAAAAATCTCAACACTAAATGTCAGTCCCAGGAGTTTTTCTAAGATTGGCAGCCCAAGGTCAGCAAAATGGCCTTGGCTCCGTCTCTGGGAAAGCCTCAAGTGGGAGTGGAAGTCATCACAGTCCCAGCGCTGACCTCCCGGCATGGTCTGGTGGGCTGAAGAGGAGTGGGAGTCAGCAACTCCATGTTAAGTACTAATTGTGCGACTGACTTGGGCTGTGACATTGGAGGAAACTGTTTCACCTCTAGGCTTCTTTTGCAAAGCAAGAAAAAGTTGTAAAGAGTTCTCTGAAAAGTACATTCTGCACTAGAGGCTAAATGTTACAGTCATTAAGGAAGCGAAAGGAGACTCGGTGTCTTCTTCAGCCAGACCTGCGTCCTTTTGGTGTCTCCACCCACACAGACCTGCTCCTTTTGGTGTCTCCACCCACACAGCCAGCGGCAGAATTTAAGAGTGTTATTGTCCAGCCATCAGAAGTACACCAACTCTAACATAAATGCCTCAAATTCACTCTTCACTTTTAAAGTAACACACTTAAAAAATTATTAATGGTTTAGTTATGTGACCATCCATTAATGAAGGGCATTTCCCTCTCCCACATCTTTAATGGAAATAATTAATGAGGTGTTAAAATTAACAACAATTAACAGTGCATAGGAACAAAGGCAGAAGGTCAGAGACTCCAAAGAAATACAATTTAGATTCCTGGGTAGAATTTTGCCATGTCAATAAGTGACACCCTTTTCATGAAAGAGAAGCATCTTCCGTGTTAAATATGTTGCCATTATACTGATCTTTCAAATGGGGAAAAGTCAGACAATAGTTCTAGTAGTCTCACTTATAACAGTACAGATTTCTCTAATAAACTCTGAGAATTCCTAGCTTTGGTATATATCTCTGGGGCACAAATACACCCATTGCTCCAGAACATGGGCTCAAACACCATTATTTTTTAAGATTATGATGTTAACAGAAGGAAACAAATTACTTGGCAGTTCTATCATGCATACTGGTTTTGTTGAACAAAAAAAAAAAATACTGTAACATAGGACATTTTTCAGCTTAGTATTGATAAACATTGCTTGATAGAGCAGACTTACAATTTAGCAGTAATGGGATCATTTTAGATTGTATTGGATTCTAGTGGATTTCTGGAAATAACTGCCACTTAGAGTAATTATTAATGTATATCAGTTATACAAATTACATGTATGTTTTTATATTTAGCTATAGGATCCTGGTGAGCATCATTTTATATATCTATATCTATATACACAACGGCTTCCCTCGTGGCTCAGATGGTAAAGAATCACCTGCAACGCAGGAGACCTGGATTCGATCCCTGAATTGGGAAGATACCCTAGAGAAGGTAACGGCTACCCACTCCAGTATTCTGGCCTGGAGAATTCCATGGACAGAGAAGCCTGGCAGCTACAGTCCATGGGGTCACAAAGAATCGGACATGACTTAGTGACTTTTACTTCACATACACATATATGTATGTAAATTCATAAATAATTTGCCTTAACTTTATCTACCTGATAGATAAGTGCCAAAGAATATTACTAGCAATATACTAGGTCTCCCAGCTTCAGTCCATGCATTTGTTCCCATTTTCTAAAGCACAGCCAAGAGTCCTTGAGCCAAGGTCTTACATATATCCCCAATATTGAAAATATAGTCAGAGGGAGTGAATCAAGCTCAAATCTACAACTAGATGACCTCACCAAGGATATCTACCAAGGATATTTTACTAGAGAATGGGTATGAGATATTCCACTTCTACCCACAAAGTAATTATAATTATAATTACATTACCTGCAATTATAAACATAATTAATTATATTCCTGCAGTGCTTTAAAGCTTACAAAGTACATTCACAGACATTAATTTTTTAACCTCATCAGTACTCTGTGAAGCAGGCAGAGTAGACCTGCAGAATGGCACCAAGGACTTCTCACTGAGACCAGACCTGTTGCCTCCAGGCTTCCATCTCCTCCTGTCTCTCATGACTATCTCCTTAAACCAAGCGTATGCTGAAAGTGAAAAGAAAAAAAAAAAAAGACAATATCTAGAGGCAATGATGCTTCTGGCTTCTTGGTCAAGCCACTTTCAAACAAAGCAGCCCAAGTGGTGTTCAAAGAAGGAATGAGCCAGAATTTGTGGGAGGAGGTACCAGGCTCAGGGACCTCAAGGCTCTGGTTTGGTCCAGGTTTCCAGGATCAGCTCACATACTTAGAGCTACAGTCGGGTTCTCGTGGACAAGAGTCATCAGCAGAACAACAGACTCTGGGAGCTAGAAGCGCAAAATGTCTATGGCACATCTAGGATATGCACCTACAGTGAGGAATCAGCTCTGGTAACCGGATGGGATCTTGTCATGACACCATGCAGTGCAGCCCTTGGCTCTTGCAGGTTAGAGGCTCAAATGAACAGTCTTCTCTCTGCTTTCAAGGATCTCCCTCATACCCACCTCTCAAAATGCAACCTAACATATCACTAAAGGCTTCCCCTGTGCCTTCATGTCCCATGCACTCACTGTCTCATGACCATGCCACCTCCTGTTCCTGATCCCAGGTTCCTCGCTGTAGGGCTCCCAACCCTGCGCTCCTTCAAGGCCCAGTCCAAGGGCTCCTCCTCTGGATAGAAGGGAAAGTATTAATAGATGTTGGCCTTTCCGCTGAGAACTTGGTTCCCTTGAAAAAGAAATTTATACTCAAATAACTACAATAGAAGTTGTAAGATGTTCAGGGCCCTAAAACGGCACCACTTAAAGTGTGAAAAGTGTCATCAGTAGTACCTGGGAACTGGTTGGAAGTGTAAATTCTTGACTCCCACCCTAGATCTACTGAATTAGGATCTTCAGGGCTGGGTCCAGGAATCAGTATTTTAAGAAGTCCTCCAGGTGAATGAGATATCTGCTAAAGTTCGAGAGCCCTTGCCTTAAAGGGAGATTTTTATGCTACGTCAGAGAGGAAGTGCTTTTGGAGATAGCCCTTTGGGACTGATAGGATTCAGACACTTGGAGACAGGTAACGAGGATTCCAAAGGTAAAGGGAAGGGAGCAGAGGCCTGATCTAGGGAGGTGGTCTGGAAATAATGAGGACTTCTATATTGCTACACCTAGGATGGCTGCAGAGTTGCTTGTAACTTTCAATAATAACATATTAACATTGGGACTTCTCTGGTGATCCAGTGGTTAAGAATCCTTGTGCAAAGCAGGAGACATGGGTTCGATCCCTGGTCCTGGAAAGTTCCCATATGCCACTGAGCAACTAAGCCCGTGCACCGTAACTACTGAGCCTGCAGGCCGCAGCATACTAGGGCCTGAGCGCCTGGAGCCAGTGCTGTGCAACAAGAGAAGCCCCTGCAGTGAGAAGCCTGTGCGCTGCCATAATGAGCAGCCCCCTTTCTTCCTTGAAAGCATTCAAGCAGGTTTCTTCCAAACTTGGAAGCAAACAAAACATACCGAGAAAGCCAAGTTAATTACCTCAGTAACTGTCAACCTTCTTCAGACACCAGAATCACCCATGGAGCCTTCCAAACGTGCCAGTGATGGGACTGCACACCCAGAGATCAGGATTCAGTGGGTCTGTGAGGCCAGAGCAGCATTTCCTGTGTGTTGTTTGTAGCTCCCCCAGGGGTTCAGTGTGTACACAGCACTAAGACTACAGAATTGGCCAATGGACAAGCATCTGGTGCTTACCTACTCACTGGTAGGGGCTCTGCTCCACATCGTGGTCGACGCCAGGAATAAATAAGACACTGCACCAGCCCTAGGAGTAGAAATCTTCCAGAATCTGCAAAAGACCAAGGGGAAGATAGAAACAGTATTAGGGAGCAGAGCAAAGGAGGTGAATGTACCTAATGACTCAGAATTAAACCCTAGAGTCTGCTAGGAGAATGGGGGGGGGGGGCTCAAGAAAGACAGTGTTTATACTAAAGAAAGCAGATAAGGAAACCATCAGAGATTGCTGTGTAAAGTTATGCTTCCCCTTTGGAGGTTAACTGGCATAGGCTAATTTGTCACCTTCTGCCTCCTTTCTTAGCAAGAGGAGCTCTGAATGGTTTAGTATCCAGGCCTGGGTCAGGGTCTGGCGCCTATACTGCTGATGGTGGGACATGTCTTTCTCTTGGCCAATGAGAAAAGAAGGAAAACATTTCAGGAGCCTCTAAATCCCAGTGTCTTTATTTGAACTTCCTGGACCAGGCAAGTTAGTGGTATTTATGGCTTAAAAGAATTTCCATCTGCAAGTTTATCTTCCTGTTAAAAATCAGCCACCCCCTACCCTAAACAACCAAAGACAATAAATCAGGGCTTAAGTAAAAAACAAATAATTATCTCCACAAATCAGAATCCCTATGGTTGCGAACATACTATTTTTTTAGTATCAGACATCGTAAGAGGTTAAGTGATTTGTGGACGGGAGTGAGTTTCCCTTCAACTGGGTACACAGAAGGCATGGAAATGAGACCAGATGTTGTCCAAGCTAGAGAGGAAGAGCTGGGCTAACATTTCCTGATGAGTCCCAGTGCTTAGTCAAGCTTTTACCTCTCCCGAATGAGCCACACTGGGGCTGTTATTTTTAACCAAGTCTGCCAATTGATGACTGTCTTTGCCAGTCTGGTTCCTTTCTCTTTCACAGAAACAATGGTGTCAAAGCAAGTGGGTCTCATTCCTGCCTGTGGATTGATGTGCAACTCTGCCATTGTCACTGACGGGAGGACAGCACAGTACTGTGCGTGTGCTCATTAGGTTGTGTCCGACTCTTTGCTGTTCTGTGAACTGTAGTCCCCTAGGCTCCTCTGTCCATGGAATTTCCCAGGCAGGAATACTGGAGTGGGTTACCATTTCCTTCTCCAGGGGATCTTCCCAACTCAGGGATCGAGCCTGTGTCTCCTGCATTGGTAGGCGGATTCTCTACCACTGGGCCAACTGGGAAGAGCATAGCAGAGTACAGTGGCCACCAACTGGTGCCATAAACTACTACTATTTTTATTAACATCTTTTTTTTAAAGGTGTTATTTGTTGCCTACTAACCTCAAAATATCCTCTTTCAAGAAGGCTCTATACTTTTCATGTTCACACCTGGGCTCAAGCAGAACATCAGTGATGGGTCCAGACAGTAGCCTTTCCACCCTGACACTCAAATTGTACCCACTCCCATCCACATTGCTGGGGGTATCATTTCCCCCCTGTTCAAAGTCAGCCTTGTTTAGAGGTACAATAGAAGGAACCCGTGTAAATAGAAGACCTTTTTACATCAACTATGTCTACTGATCTGTCAACATCACACTGTCTGAAATGTCTTCTTTTATGAAAAATTTCTGAATAATCTTTGGCAATTTTTTGTTTTGGAATATTTGGGACAATTTCTTACTCTCTCAGAACCTCACTTAAAATGTATATGATCTTTGGGGATTTGGGTTTCGCATCTTCAGCCATTTTCTGTTATTGATTCCCCATAACACAGTGAGTTTTCCAGTACTATATACTAAATGATAATACACACAGCAAGTTGTTGAGTTGAATTTAAAACCTACAAATCATGTTCATGGAAATTACTTGTTCTTCACAAACACTATTCCATGTGGGCAAACTAAGCCTTCACCTCTCCATGTTAAAAGTAGCTGCCTGTCTCCGAGGAGTGCTCTGTGGTGCAGGGTCCGGTGAGAAGTCAAGAGAAGGGAAACAGCCTGTCATCAGAAAGAGCTTTTTCCAGGGAAAGTCCAGCATCCACTCAGTTTTTCTTCCTTTCACAAAGGGAAGTGCACGTTGCTACAGTCTGCCAAAGCTCAAAGGGAAATCTATACAATTCTTTCCCCCCTGACAGACTTTTTTCCCACCCCACTGCCTTTTCTTGGGAAATTTAAAAGACACAGAAAAGTTAAACTCTCACACTCACCCTTCCCAGAGTTAACAACTGTTAACATCTGGTCATACTTTTCTCCAGGTTTGGTGGTTTTTTTTAAAAGAAATAATATGTTTCAGATTCCAAATTCCATCCTCTTTAACCAGTATTTTCCTCCCATACCCGCATCCATAGAAACAAAACCACTTTCATGAGTTGGGTGTGGATCTTTACAGTCTATTAAAAATACATGTTTTATACATATAAAACATATACATCCTCATCCATCAGAGGGCTGACAGAATGAAGACCACAGCCACAGAAAACTAATCAAACTGATCACATGGACCACAGACTTGCCTCACTCAGTGAAACTATGAGCCAGGTCATGTGGGGCCACCCAAGATGGACGGGTCACGGTGGAGAGTTCTGACAAAATGTGATCCACTGTAGAAGGGAATGGCAAACCACTTCAGTACTCTTGCCTTGATAACCCCATGAACAGTATGAAAAGGCAAAAAGATAGGGCCCTGAAAGATAAACTCCCCAGGTTGGTAGGTGCCCAATATGCTACTGGAGATCAGTGGAGAAATTACTCCAGAAAGAATGAAGGGATGGAGCCAAAGTGAAAACAACACCCAGTTGTGGATGTGACTGGTGATGGAAGTAAATTCCAATGCTATAAAGACAATATTGCATAGGAACCTGGACTATGCAATAGACTATGTTAGGTCCATGAATCAAGGTAAATTAGAAGTGAAAAGATGTTCAACATCACTCATTATCAGAGAAATGCAAATCAAAACCACAATGAGGTACCATTTCACACCAGTCAGAATGGCTGTGATCCAAAAGTCTACAAGCAATAAATGCTGGAGAGGGTGTGGAGAAAAGGGAACCCTCTTATACTGTTGGTGGGAATGCAAACTAGTACAGCCACTATGGAAAACAGTGTGGAGATTCCTTAAAAAATTGAAATAGAACTACCATACGACCCTGTAATCCCATTGCTGGGCATACACACCGAGGAAACCAGAATTGAAAGAGACATGTGTACCAATGTTCATTGCAGCAACATTTATAATAGCCAGGACATGGAAGCAACCTAGATGTCCTTCAGCAGATGAATGGATAAGAAAGCTGTGGTACATATACACAATGGAGTATTACTCAGCCATTAAAAAGAATACATTTGAGTCAGTTTTAACGAGGTGGATGAAACTGGAGCCGATTATACAGAGTGAAGTAAGCCAGAAAGAAAAACACCAATACAGTATACTAATGTATATATATGGAATTTAGAAAGATGGGAACGATAACCCTGTATGTGAGGCAGCAAAAGAGACACAGATTTATAGAACAGTCTTTTGGACTCTGTGGGAGAGGGAGAGGGTGGGATGATTTAGGACACTGGCATTGAAACATGTATAATATCATATAAGAAACGAATTGCCAGTCTAGGTTTGATGCATGATACTAGATGCTTGGGGCTGGTGCACTGGGATGACCCAAAGGGATGGTACGGGGAGGGAGGAGGGAGGGGGGCTCAGGATTGGGAGCATGTATACACCTGTGGTGGAATCATGTTGATGTATGGCAAAATCAATACAATATTATAAAGTTAAAAAAAATAAATAATAATAATAAAAAAGAAAAAAAAGAAGTGGTCAAACAGGAGATGGCAAGACTGAACATAGACATTTTAAGAACAGTGGACTATAATGGACTGGAATGGGCGAATTTAGTTCAGAAGACTGTTATATCTACTACGGTGGGCAAGAATCCCTTAGAAGAAATGGAGTAGCCATCATGGTCAACAAAAGAGTCTGAAATGCAGTACTTGGGTACAGTCTCAAAAATGACAGGATGATCTCTGTTCATTTCTAAGGACTATTCAATATCACAATAGTCCAAGTCTATGCCCTTATCCAAAATCACTGCAGATGGTGACTACAGCCATGAAATTAAAAGATGCTTACTCCTTGGAAGAAAAGTTATGACCAACCTAGATAGCATATTCAAAATCAGAGACATTACTTTGTCAACAAAGGTCCGTCTAGTCAAGGCTATGGTTTTTCCTGTGGTCATGTATGGATGTGAGAGTTGGACTGTGAAGAAGGCTGAGCGCCGAAGAATTGATGCTTTTGAACTGTGGTGTTGGAGAAGACTCTTGAGAGTCCCTTGGGCTGCAAGGAGATCCAACCAGTCCATTCTGAAGGAGATCAGCCCTGGGTGTTCTTTGGAAGGAATGATGCTAAAGCTGAAGCTCCAGTACTTTGGCCACCTCATGCGAAGAGTTGACTCATTGGAAAAGACTCTGATGCTGGGAAGGGTTGGGGGCAGGAGGAGAAGGGGACAACAGAGGCTAAGATGGCTGGATGGCATCACCGACTCAATGGACGTGAGTTTGAGTGAACTCTGGGAGATGGTGATGGACAGGGAGGCCTAGTGTGCTGGCGATTCATGGGGTTGTAAACAGTTGGACACGACTGAGCGAATGAACTGAACTAAACTGAACAGATGCCCCTATCAGTAATGCTGAAGAAGCTGAAATTGAATGGTTCTATGAAGACTTCTCTTAGGAGAAGGCGATGGCACCCCACTCCAGTACTCTTGCCTGGAAAATCCCATGGACAGAGGAGTCTGGTAGGCTGTAGTCCATGGGGTCGCTAAGAGTCGGACACGACTGAGCGACTTCACTTTCACTTTTCACTTTCATGCATTGGAGAAGCAATGGCAACCCACTCCAGTGTTCTTGCTTGGAGAATCCCAGGGATGGGGGAGCCTTGTGGGCTGCCGTCTATGGGGTCGTACAGAGTCGGACATGACTGAAGTGATTTAGCAGCATGAAGACCTACAAGACCTTCTAGAACTAACATCCAAAAGAGATGTCTTTTTCACCATAGGGGACTGGAAAGCAAAAGTAGGAAGTTAAGAGATACCTGGAGTAACAGGCAAATTTGACCTGAGAGTGCAAAATTAAGCAGGGCAAAGGCTAACAGAGTTGTGCCAAGAGAACTCACTGATCATAGCAAACACCCTCTTCCAACAACACAAGAGAAGACTCTACACATGGACATCACCAGATGGCCAATACCAAAATCGAATTGATTATATTCTCTGCAGAAAAAGATGAGGAAGCTCTATACAGTCAGCAAAAACAAGACCAGGAGCTGACTATGGCTCAGATCATGAACTCCTTATCACCAAATTCAGACTTAAATTGAAGAAAGTAGGGAAAACCACTAGACCATTAGGGTATGACCTAAATCAAATCCCTTACAATTATACAGTGAAAGTGAGAAACAGAGTCAATGGATTATATCTGATGGACAGAGTGCCTGAAGAACTACGGACGGAGGTTTGTGACATTGTTCAGAAGGCAGTGATCAAGACCATTCCCAAGAAAAAGAAATGCAAAAAGGCAAAACGGTTGTCTGAGGAGGCCTTACGAATAGCTGAGAAAAGAAGAGAAGCTAAAGGCAAAGGAGAAAAGGAAAGATATACCCATTTGAATACAGAGTTCCAAAGAATAGCAAGGAGAGATAAGAAAATCTTCCTCAGTGATCATTGCAAAGAAACAGAGGAAAACAATAGAATGGGAAAGACTAGAGATCTCTTCAGGAAAATTAGAGATACCAAGGGAACATTTCATGCATCATGGGCTCAATAAAGGACAGAAATGGCATGAACTTAACAGAAGCAGAAAATATTAAGAAGAGGTGTCAATAATACACAGAAAAACTATACAAAAGATCTTCATGACCTAGATAACCATGATGGTGTGATCACTCACCTAGAGCCTGACATCCTGGAAAGTGAAGTGAAAAGTGAAAGTCGCTCAGTCATGTCTGACTCTTTGTGACCCCATGGACTTTACTGTCCATGGAATTCTCCAGACCAGAATACTGAAGTGGGTAGCCTATCCCTTCTCTAGGAGACCTTCCCAACCCAGAAATCAAACCAGGGTCTCCTGCATTGCAGGTGGATTCTTTACCAACTGAGCTATCAGGGAAGCCCAGCATCCTGGAAAGCAGTCAAATAGGCTTTAGGAAGCATCACTATGAACAAAGCTAGTGGAGGTGATGGAATTCCAGTTGAGCTGTTTCAAATCCTGAAAGATGATGCTGTGAAAGTGCTGCACTCAATATGCTAGCAAATCTGGAAAACTCAGCAGTGGCCACAGGACTGGAAAAGGTCAGTTTTCATTCCAATCCCCAAAAAGGTCAATGCCAAAGAATGCTCAAACTACCATATAATTGCACTCATCTCACACACTAGCAAAGTAATACTCAAAATTCTCCAAGCCAGGCTTCAACAGTACTTGAACTGTGAACTTCCAGATGTTCACACTGGATTTAGAAAAGGCAGAGGACCCAGAGATCAAATTGCCAAAATCTGTTGGATCATAGAAAAAGCAAAACAGTTCCAGAAAAACATCTACTTCTGTTTTATTGACTACACCAAAGCCTTTGACTGTGTGGATGACCACAGACTGTGGAAAATTCTTCAAGAGATGGGAATACCAGACCACCTGACCTGCCTCCTGTGAAATCTATATGCAGGTCAAGAAACAACAGTTAGAACTGTACATGGAACCACAGACTGGTTCCAAATTGGGAAAGGAGTATGTCAAGGCTCTATATTTCACCCTGCTTATTTAAATTACATGCAGAGTACATCATGAGAAATGCTGGACTGGATGAAACACAAGCTGAAATCAAGATTGCTGGGAGAAATATCAATAATCTCAGGTATGCAGATGACACCACCCTATGGCAGAAAGTGAAGAAGAACTAAAGAGCCGCTTGATGAAAGTGAAAGAGTAGAGTGAAAAAGTTGGCTTAAACCTCAACATTCAAAAAACTAAGATCATGGCATCTAGTCCATGGCATCTGGTCCATCATTCCATGGCAAATAGATGGAGAAACATGAAAACAGTGACAGAGTTTATTTTTTTGGGCTCCAAAATCACTGCAGATGGTGACTGCAGCCATGAAATTAAAAGATGCTTACTCCTTGGAAGAAAAGCTATGACCAACATAGATAGCATATTAAAAAGCAGAGATGTTACTTTGCTGACAAAGGTCATCTAGTCAAAGCTATGGTTTTTCCAGTAGTCTTGTATGGATGTGAGAGCTGGACTATAACGAAAGCTGAGTACCAAAGAACTGATGCTTTTGAGCTGCAGTGTGGAGAAGACTCTTGAGAGTCCCTTGGACTGCAAGGAGATCCAACCAGTCCATCATAAAGGAAATCAGTCCTGAATATGCATTGGAAGGACTGATGTTACAGTTGAAACTCCAATCCTTTGGCCACCTGATATGAAGAACTGACTCACTGGAAAAGACCCTTATGCTGGGAAAGATTGAAGGCAGGAGGAGAAGGGGATGACAGAGGGTGAGATGGTTGGATGGCATCACTGACATGATCGACATGAGTTTGAGCAAGCTCCGGGTGTTGGTGATGGACAGGGAAGTCTGGCGTGTTACAGTCCCTGGGGTTGCAAAGAGTTGGACATAACTGAGTAACTTAACTGAACTGAAGTGATACATTCTTGCACGCAACAATATATAGTATTACTTCCTATATGTATTTTGCTATTTAAATGAATGACATCATTATTTATAGTTTCTGCAACTTGCTTCCCACTCCTGCCCTACTATTTAGCATTAGGTTTTTGGCCATCTATCCATGTTGAGTACGTAGACCTGTTTCACTCTTTCCATTATGTACATATCACATTTCTAGTTCACCATTGATGGATATTTAAATTNTTATTTTTTAAAAAAGGAGAAGAAATATTATTGGCTCATTGAAAACCATGACTCATAAGAAGCAATTACAAATTAATTTTCTTTCATCTTTCATTGATCCTTTACATATATTGCATGAGGCTAATTCCCTTGTCACCATCTGAAGATGAAGTGAGTCAACTGCACAGCTTTTCTGGTCTTCCTTAGGTAATAGAAAGTCCTACAGTTATTTTAAGTTGCAAACTATGGGTTCAACAATAGTAACCATACTGGAAGCATCAGACATCGTGATTTCAGAAAATACTACAAGGTTATCATAATCAAAATGGTATAGCCCTGGCATTAAAAGCAGACATATAGACTAATGGAATACATAGACAACCCAGAAACAAACCCACACATATCAGTCAACTGATTTTCAAAAAGAGTATCAGAAACACAAAATGAAGAAAGGGCGTTCTCTTCAGCCAATGGTGCTGGCAAAACTGAATATTCACAGGTAGAAGAATGAAACTGGACCCTTAAAATGACCATATATAAAAATCAACTCAAAATGGGTTAAAATTTTAAAGATAATATCAGAAACTAAAACTACTAGATGAAAACAGGGGAAATTTTCTTAACGTGGGTCTGGGCAATAATTTTGTGGCTATGACACCAATGCTTGGGCAAAAAGCAACAAGATTGAACCAAAAATCTTTTACACAGCAAATGAAATTACCAGCAGAGTGAAAACACAACCTACAGAATATGAAAAAAATATTTGTGAACCATCTATCTGATAAGGGGTTAATATTAAAAATTTATAAGAAACTCATGCAACTCAATAGGGGGAAAAATCCTCTAATTTTCAAAAAATGAGCAAAGAATATTTACAGATATTTCTCCAAAGAAGACATGTAGGTGGCCAATAGATACATTAAAAGCTGCTTAACACCACTAATCATCAGGGAAATGCAAATCAAAACCATGAGGAATATCACTTCACATTCCTTAGAATGGCTATGATCAAAAACACAAAAGCTAGGTTTTGGTGAGGATGTGGAGAAAAGGGAACCAACCCCTCATACTACTGGTGGGAATTAAGTTGGTATAGCCACTATGAAAAAAAATATGAAGGTCCTTAGAGAACTAAAAATAGTACTATCCTATGATTCCAGCAATCTCAATTCTGGGAGTATATCCAAAGGAAATAATCAGGATCTTGAAGAGATATCTGCACCTCCAAGTTCACTTCAGCATTATTCACAATAGCCAAGATAGGGAAACAACCTAAGTGTCCATCAGTGAATGAATGGATAAAGAAGATATTGGGTATGTGTATGCATATGTGTTTGTGTGTACTTCCTTACTTCAATCAATATAAGTCATCTAATATGAAAAGGGACGACAGAGGATGGGATGGTTGGATGGCACCACCAACTCAATGGACATGGGTTTGGGTGGACTCCGGGAGTTGGTGATGGACAGGGAGGCCTGGCGTGCTGCGGTTCATGTGGTCACAAAGAGTCAGACACGACTGAGCGACTGAACTGAACTATGTAAAAATATACAATTACATTTATACAAACTTGTCATAAGTCTTTTTGCTTTGAATATACACTTAATCTGAATCCGTTACTCTATGACCCTCATGACAATTACAAAGCCCACAATTATAAAATCCACCCAACAATTTTCAAATGTTGGCTCTATCTCCTAGACTCCAACCTGCAACTGTCTCTCTTCTTTTAATGATTTCTATCTGCTTTCCTAATTTTAATCTCGGCACCTTCTGATAACGTAGTTGTTGTTGTGATGTGATGATGATGTATTTTATACCTATTTTTCTGGCTCTTTCTATTTCTCATTAATTTAGGTTAACATTTCAAGCCAGCTTTTAACTCAGGGAGTCCAATTCTGTGTTAGCCAGTTCTACTGAAGAGTGGCAGGTGACAGAGCACTATCTGTAAGTGATTCCTGGTCCTGGATAAGATTGGGGTGGGGACTGGGATGGGTAAATAAATGAGCAGGAAGTAGAATGGAGTAAAGTCAGACTGAATTTTAAAACATTGAAGGGCATAAGAAGTGGTATAATGAAGGGAATGAGATTTCACTTAAAGCAATTATGTGAAAAGGCCAAGATAATTATATATCTCTTGGTCATTAAGTAGGAGTTTAGTGACAACACTACAAGGAGTAAGAGGGAGATCAGCAGACGGAAAATAGGTGAGAGACTGGCACAAAATGTCACGGATAGGCATGAGTAGTCCAAGGACGACAGCTGACAACGAAGATATTTTTCTCTTGGTAAGAAAGTGCTGTCAGAAAGACTATGGAAAAGATGGGAATTCTAAAGACAGAGGTGGCCAGGGGTGAAATTAACTGACCCCAGAGTTCCAACGGGGGAATTTGTGAGACGATCATTCAACAAAAATAATGTAGAGGGGTAATAGGTGTAATCACTGGCCCTGCTTTTACTACCAAGATCATAGTTAGACTTTTTATTTAGCATTTTCTGTACCATGCATTTTATACACTCCTTCAGAGAGATTTAGGATTTGTAGAGAAGAGTAGTAATGCTCTCAGACTAACCAAGATGATATTCCAATGGTAACAGAAGTCAAACAGCATGTATTGAAACATAAGATATGCAATAAGAACTTAAAAGTTTTTAAATAAATATCTTATGGAATATGTTAATGCTTTTTTAATTAAATTGAATTTTAGTAGAAAGACAAATGAAATAGTTTGAGTTCTTTTTGAATAATTTACCCCATCACCCTGTCCACAGTCTAACTGAGGTGTTAACGAGGAGTGTAACAGTCAAAAGGCAGGTAGCAAGGGGACAATAAGGTAAAAAAATAATCTCCAATGCTTGAATAATTTACATTCATATTTTTAAACACACAAAATTGAGAAATAGATTTGACTGGTATATGCAGACACAACACTAGTTTCTTGGGGACAGGAATGTCAGAGAATTCATGGATACAGTCCCAATAGCAGACAAATTTATAATCTGACCAGACCCAAAAACACAGACATGGAACTGGCATTCCAGCACAGTTTCAAAAATACAGCAATGAAAACATCTGCATGAAAGCAAATGCTCACAGATTTATAGGAAGTAAGAGGTAGAACATTAAAGACAGTATAACTTTGAAAAGTGACTAATTTACTTTCACAAGTTACTTTACACACTGGAAAAAACTCTTATCGCTGAATTCAAAGATGTTTCTCATCTGCTAGTCTTTAAATCTAAATTAAAAAGGCAAAAGGAACATAAAAGAATGCTGTAATAAATGCAGGGTCCATGGAGAACAAAGTATACACACGCACATGCTACCTATCCTAGCTTGTGTGTGTGTGTGTGTGTGTGTGTGTGTGTGTGTGTGCGTGTGTCTTTTGTGCTATGGATATTTCTTTACCTTCCTTCACATCCAAATTTTGAGTTCTTTGCAAAAAAAAAGTACTTTATCTTATTAAATATCCCCAGGCCCTAACACTGGGCACATTTATCAATGTATAACAACCTATACACTCAATCTCTAGGAAATCTGGAAAGATAACTCTGCATGTTCAGTTGCTCAGTTCTGTCTGACTCTTTGCCATCTCATGGACTGTATACCAGGCTCCTCTATCCATGGAATCTTCAGGCAAGAATACTGGAGTGGAAAGCCATTCCCCTCATCAGGGGATCTTCCCAACCCAGGAATGGAGAATATATTAGCAAACTAAGGAGGATAGAAAATATTACTTATTACAAAATATATGGCCAAATAATTTCTGTTAGTAATTGCAAATACAATTTAGCAAAAGTATCTGATTATTAATTCTTATAAATACTTACCTCCCAGTCAGAGAATCAAATCCAAAGTAAAGATCTTTACAATAGTCACAACTTTGTCCAGCAATGGAAGCATCTTGGCAAACACACTGACCAGTCAAGCTATTACAGATGTGATTAACTGCACCAGTGGTGTGGCATGAACATGGCAGGCAGCCAGTGGCATTGCCTGGAGAAATATAAAAGCCTGGAAATAAAGAAATGAAAAGTTTTTATTATACTTTCTATCCAGTTTTTTCTTAAAAAAATAATATTTTGATTACACTGAAAAACTGAACACTCTACCACAACACTATCTAATTTTCTGTACAAATGTGGTTATAGCTGTTCTTTGCTGCTGCTGCTACTAAGTCACTTCAGTTATGTCCAACTCTGTGTGACCCCATAGATGGCAGCCCACTAGGCTCCTCTGTCCCTGGGATTCTCCAGGCAAGAATACTGGAGTGAGTTGCCATTTCCTTCTCCAATGCATGAAAGTGAAAAGTGAAAGTAAAAGTGAAGTCGTGCCCGACTCTTAACGACCCCACGGACTGCAGCCTACCAGGCTCCTCCGTCCATGGGATTTTCCAGGCAAGAGTTGCTATTGCCTTCTCCATAGCTGTTCTTTACCAGTATGTCAATTATGACCAAAGAAAGGCTGAGTAAATAATTGACGTTGTACTTGGGTATATTCCTGGCACCTACAATTCATAATCTTTCCACTAAAGACTGGTCCCTCCTCTGATCATCTCCATTTCAGCAAATAGTACCACCATCTATTATTCAGTTGCTTCAGCTAGAACTCTGAGACATCTTTGGTAGGATAACCAGATCAAACACAGGATACTCAGCTAAATTTTAATTTCTAATAAACAACAATTATTTTAATATAAATATGTCCCATGTGGTATTTCCTTATATTCAAGAACACTGTCTTAAATTCAAATTTATCTGAGGATCCTGTATTTTAGGCCTTCCCTGATAATTAAGTTGGTAAAGAATCTGCTTGCAATGCAGGAGACCCTGGTTTGATTCATGAGTCAGGAAGATCCTCGGAGAAGGGAAAGGCCCACTCCAGTATTATGGCCTGGAGAATTCCATGGACTCTAGGTATGGTCCACGGAGTTGCAAAGAGTTGGACATGACTGAGCAACTTTCACATTCACTTTCCTGCTTTTTGCCAAAACTAGCAACTCTTGAGTCTTTCACTCCTCTCTGCCCCTACACCTAGCTAATAACTAAGTCCTAGGAATACTGTCTTTTAAGAATTGCAGGACTTCTCCTCTCCACCCCCACCCCCACCTCCCTAGTTAAAGTCACTACCTACTTTTTCATCGTTAACACTGTGTACCAGAAAAAGACTTTGATGCTGGGAAAAACTGAAGGCAAAAGGAGAAGTGGGTGGCAAAGGATGACATAGTTATTTAGTATCACTGACTCAATGGACATGAATCTGAGCACACTTTGGGAGATGGTGAAGGACAGGGGAACCTGGCATGCTGCAGTCCATGGGGTTGCAAAGAGTCAGATACACCTTACTGACTGAACATCACCCGAGGCTATGCTAAAACTTTATATTATTGAATTTAGTTCTCAGAGCAATGCTCATAATTTGGCATTATGTCCATTATATAAATTAGAAAACTGAAGGTGAGAAAGATTAACAAACTTTCCTAAACTGATAGAGTTGACAAGTAGCAGATTCAAACCCAGGCACATCAACTACAGAGACTCTCATCTGCTAGCACCTCTCCTCTCCTCCTCCTGTTCTTCATAGTGAAGCTGGAACCATCTTTTTCAGAGTGCAGATTGAAGATCTCATTCTCCTATTTAAAATTATGTGATAATTTCCTATTCTCTTTAGGAAAATGAAGAAATCCCTAGCACAGCCTCCAGCCATGCAGTCTGGTTCCATCTATCTCCCTAGTTTCATTTCCCTGCCCATCCTGCCTGCCCCAGTCATGCTCTTGGTGCCTGAAAACCTTTGCACGGGCAATTCTGTCTGCTGAAATGACTTGGACCCATCTTTTCTGCTTAGCTCACACTATGCATAACAGGTCTCGTGAATTCTTCCTGAACCTGCTCTAGGGTAGTTTAGATGTGCCTGTGTATTTCACAGTGTCCTGTCTATTTCCCATAGAGTGCTGATGAAAAGTATAATTAAACTCATTTCCACAAAATTTTAATCTCTGTGAAGGCAGGAACCTCATATAACTAATTCATCATTATCTCCCCAGCATCCAGTACAGTGCTAGTCACAAAGTAGACAACTCAAATATTGGAATTCACAAAACTGCACCAAATGATTAGGCAGGCATCATTCCCCACAAATACTATATTTAAAAAAAAAAACAGAATTTAGATTAGTTATAAAATCCATATTTTTCTTATAGAGAAAGAGAAAAATATGATTCAAAAATATTTTCAAGTTACTTAAAACTTCCTGGACATAGAAGGAGGAAATTGACAACTATAACATTAGGAATACATTGGATATTCGGATGATGAAGCAGGCATATGAGAGAGAAATGGTTCTGGGTGTTGTCTGATGTAAGTGTTTGTGCATGTACCTGTATATGTACATATATATGCACATACACTGAAATATGCTCACAAGTGTGTGCATAATAAAATATTTTATGGAAACAATAAATAAAGTTCTCGCAAATGAAAACAAATTGCACAGTTGTCACAATCACTAACTTAGGTATATAAAAATATGAGTGATATGAGAGAAAAAGACCATGAGCACAAAGAGAATCACTCTGTTTTATCTATCATTTAGGGAAAAACAGAAAGTAATTGGAACACTGTAAAATTCATTTGAAGCTTTAGTTGAAAATAAGCCATTCTTTCATGTGCATTAACAATTAATATTTTTCTTCTCCTAGACCCTGCATATTCTCTCTTTAAAAGCTTTAGGAACAGTAAAATAGGGAAGGAATAAGCTCAAAATCTGTGCCATTCAATTGGAAAGAAACAAGTCTATTATTTTTAATAGTAATTTACAATAAGATTATGCTTCTTTGCATACACTGACAGAAAATTGCTTTATATATGTTTCCAGAAATAGACTATAGCAATAGCAATTACTATATTTCTCCTACCTGATTCATTGTGTAATCAAAATCACAAATATAGAAGACTTCTATTTTGGACTCAAGACCATTGTAGATGGATTATATGTATTTTCTTTTCTGAGGTGGCTCAGTGGGTAAAGAATCCACCTGCAATGCAGGAGATGTGGGTTTGATCTCTAAGTCAGGTAGATCCCCTGAAGGAGGGCATGCCAACCCACTTCAGTATTCTTGTCTGAAGAATTTCATGAACCGAAAGGAACTTGGCAGGCTACAGTCCGTAGGGTTGCATAGAGTTGGATACAACTGAAGTGACTGAGCGTGCACAAAAGTACTTAAGTCCTTAAGATTCCTGATGATGGCATCACGCAGTTCCTAATAGCTCTCCAATTCAGATAAATGATCCATTAAAACATGTAGTTAGGAATAGAGTTAATTTAGACTTATTGCAATACATTCAAGCCACAGAGAATTCTATTAGGAATGATTTTTACAAGAAATGATTTGTTAGATGAATCTGTATAGAGCGTCAGGGTAGATTTTGGTGCAGAAGATTGGGTTGCCCAAGTTTTCGAGAATAAAGCACACAGAAAAAGCAGAGGTATAAGCAGAGAAGGACAAGACAGATATTAAAGAGCCCAGAGAGACTGCAAACTGGACAGTAGGGCTTCAAGAAAAAGCCTGTGTTGGAATGTGTCTTGGGGTTAATTCTCTTCCACCTCTTAGCAGCATGATTATAAAGGTTAATCCCATCAGTATTTTAGTTGTCCTATTTTTAAACAGTTCTAATTAGGATGACTCAGGTACCTTCATGCTCAATGCTTACTTCTTGCCTTACCTAAATGTGCTTAATTCTGGACCATTACTGCTACTTTTATGACTCCCTAACTATAGAAAACATTCTCCCTTCCCTCCTACTTAAACTTCAACTCTGGAGTGCAGCTTAAAGATAACTGACCTTAATTTCTTTTTTTTTTTTTAACTCCATACATTCCTGATCTCCCTCCATTAGCTCTTCTTCATGTTCCCCATCTGCATGTCTGATCCTTTTAACTCATCTTTTAGAAATTTCTTTCCACAAGTGATTTTGTAACACATTCTAAAACATAGTCATTAGGACAAAAGTATTAACCTTCCATTACTCAGGGCTAAGAGTTCACACATAGAGAGCACACAAGAGCCCACTAAAGTTTCTTCTTTTCCTCAGTTTTCTTTTGCCAACTCCTGGTCCCAGATAAGATAAGTCTCAGGTGGGAAACAATGTGTTATACAGCTAAGGCAAAAAGTCATTTGTATCATAAAAGAGTATTGCTTATCCAGGCTTACAGCATCCTTAGAGTTCAAAGTTATTAGCCAGCCAGTTGGTATGCTATCCTGTAGTGGCTATTTGCACAGCACAGTACCTGTCCTGGGCATAAAAGAAGAGCCCATTTCCTAGCAATGTCCCTCCTGAGGACCATGAACAACTAGACTTTGCTGAAGTCTGGAAATGGGAGAGAGAAAACAAGTTTAACCTCTAGGTCTTATGCAGAAAAGGAGGGCAGAACTGAGGCTAAGCACTAATTATGAGCCATTTAGAAGATACAATTCTCACCTTAAACCAGAGAATGGACACTATATTAAGAGAAGAGTCTAGGGAGGAATGTGTGACTCGTTTACTCCAGGCAACAAGACTATTGGAGAAACGATTTTTCAAATCAATCGCTTCAAAATGAAGTGGAGAAGATGATGCTAATTTTCAAATTAAAATAATAACACTTTTCCTCCATTTAGGGGTTTTGTTTGAAAATAATGCTAAAATTATCACAAAAAGAAGGGGGAAAAGTGGAAGCAGTGACATATTTTATTTTCTAAGGCTTCAGAATCACTGGGGATGGTGACTGCAGCCATGAAATTAAAAGATGCTTGCTCCCTCAAAGGAAAGCTATGACAAACTTAGAGCATTAAAAAGCAGAGACGCTTCTTTGCCAACAAAGGTCTGCACAGGCTACAGTTTTTCCATAGTCATGTATGGATGTAAAAGTTGAACCATAAAGAAGGCTGAGTGCTGTGGAATTGATGCTTTGAATTGTGTTGTTTGAGAAGACTCTTGAGAGTCCCTTGGATTGCAAGGAGATCAAACCAGTCAATCCTAAAGGAAATCAACCCTGAATATTCATTGGAAGGACAGAGGCTGAAGCTCCAATACTTTGCCTACCTGATGCAAAGAACAAACTCATTGTAAAAGACCTTGATGCTGACAAAGATTGAAGGCAAAAGAAGAGGACTGCAGAGGATGAGATGGTTGGATAGCATCACTGACTCAGTGGACATGAATTTGAGCAAACTCCAGGAGACAGAGAAGGACAAGGGAGCCTGCCTTGCTGCAGTCCATGGGGTCACAAGGAGTCAGACATGACTTAGCAACTGAACAACAAAATGCTAAAATTATTGTTCACAAATTTGACCAAATGTTAACAAATACATTCATAAATATTATTATTAACCTCAAGCTACTATTTCCCTTTAAGCAACTGAAAAACTCATTTTCCATTAGATATATATTTAATTGAAGCTGAAGCTCCAATATTCTGGCTACCTGATGTGAAATACTGACTCACTGGGAAAGACCCAGAAGCTGGGAAAGATTGAAGGCAGGAGAAGAAGGGAATGAGAGAGGACAAGATGGTTGGATAGCATGGACATGAGTTTGATCAAGCTCCGGGAATTGGTGATGTACAGGGAAGCCTGGCATGCTGCAGTCCATGGGATCACAAAAAGTTGGACACAACTGAGCAACTGAACTGACTGATACATTTAAATTCCCTGCTCCTACTACTTCTTCCTGGACTGTTACCCCTACTTGAATAGTTTGCCAATTTCTATTTTATTTTATTTTATTTATTTTAAAAATTCAGCTCAGGAAACCCAACTAAGATCTTTAGGTCTCCCTTTCCTTCAAGAGTTAATCAGTCCCTTCATTTTACTACTTCTGTATCTTTGCATTTCTAATATCACACTTAATACAAATGTGTTATATTTACATGAATCAGTTTCCCCTACTAAACTTAATGCTTTAATATGTTTATGGCTGTATATCTTATAGCACAGAGGCCCTGGTGTACAGTAATTTATTCAACAGATGTTAACTGAAAAATAGATATGTGAAGGAAATGGACATATGGCTGAAGGGATGAAAGGGAGGATATGTTACTCTCTACAATATCATATGATCTCTTTAATAATGAAAAGAAGATGATAAACATAAATCTGTAAGTCATGAGAGTGACTGGTTGGAAGAGGTCGGATATCAGGGAAAATAGCAGGAAGTGTATATGAATAAGCATGATAAATTGATCAATTAAAACTGTAATCCTTACCATATCAAGGAATGGAACAGAGTTTCAGAAAGAAAATATCACCCCCAAAATATGTCTCCAGTTATTAGAACAAAGAGTATAATATTATGTTCCAATAAGGGAAATCATTCTATTGGACTTTGTTTTATTAAAAAAAAACTGTTTTTCATACTTATGTGAGTATCCATGAGAAACTTTCATATGTTCATTCTCTAAGAATTAAATCCAGTAACATAAAAGAATATAAAGGCAGCTCTGATTAAGTCTTAGAGATTACAGAGCATAGATATATATATACATATTCATAACCCACAGCACAGCAAAATTTTATTTTCTTTGTTCTCACTTTTCTCAGTCACAATATTTATCAGATATATGTTCTAAAGTACCCTGTACCATGGCAATCATCCCAAACATTTCCTCAACTTAGTCCATAAAGTAATCCCAATTCTAGACTTGTCAGTCAGCTCTCCATTATCTGATCACCTCCCACAACTCCATCAATTTTAATTTTGTGACTGTTACTCTGATTCAGCAAAAGAAATGAAATACCCTACCTGAAGCAGTAGCAGGAATCATGGACTGACATGAGTTTGAGGGTGGGGAGAGGTTACAAACACTTGTAAGACTATGTATTTCAACCCACCCTCAAATATTTGTTAAGTGAATGTTTATGACAAATAATAAGCTATTGGAAAAAAACTTTACTCTTTCAGAGTGCAGAATGTGAGATCAGATGGACTTGGAATTGTAAATGACTTTTCCACTTAAGAGACCTCATTTCCCCTAACAAAACAATACTGGTCCTTCCGTCATAGAAATAGTGTGTATATTAAATGGGATTTTTTTAGATAACACTCAATTCCAGGGTCTGACAAACATATACATTCAGCAAATATTATCCATTCCATCACTGCAATTTTTACTAGGCAGTTTTCAATGAAAGTGAGGTTTTCCTAAAATTTCAATAATGACCTATCAAAATCCTTTTTTCTTCCCAGATGTGGGTGGGATTGTAGTCCATATTTCCTCTGACAATATTCTTTCCTGGTGGTTTATTAAGGAAAAAGCTCTTATTCTGTGGTCTTTCTGTGAAAAACATGTTAATCAGGAGAAGCCATCTCACCAAACTCAGGGACATGTGTCATAATCAGATTTCAACTTTGAGGCATTGATTATTAATGGAGTATCAGTCATCTAATTCCAATTGCATTGGTGGGGTCTTGCATGCATTTCTGGTTTATGAGCTCATTTCTTAACAAATATGATATGCTTCTTAATGAAACAAGATACTTTGCTTTACTTTCTAATGGTCTATTTGAGTTATAAAAGCAAACCCAAAGTAAATACCAGACGGAAGCATGAGGAATTGTCCTATTAACACAAAACGTGTCATGTGAAGCTGTTTTCATTATAAATTAGCCTTTATGTTATTCCAAAGCTGCAGAGTCCTCAATAAACCCTCTCTGCCTCTAGTTCTCAAGGACAAGGGTGGGTCACTGGCTGGGAATGCCTTGACACCGTTCCCTGCTTTTCTCGGCCTGGCCTCTGATTAAGTGTCTGCTGCCGAATGTTATGAGGTCATCCAGCGCTGAAAAAACGAACCAGGAAAACATATTCAGCACTCTATTTATGAGAGTGGGTATGTGTACATTCATATATGTACACACACTCCAAATAATTTTAAATTAAAGCATTTTTAAAATACTTAATGGAGGTTAAGCAGCATTTTTAACCTCTGTTCGAGTTATTGAATGGCATATTAAAACCAATGTGGCTCTAATGTACCTTCTATGTGCACTGCTGCTTTAACAAATTGCCTATAAATTTTCGTTGAATTAAGCCTATTCCTTGTACATTCCTAGTAAGGTTAGGTTAATAATACATGAGGTTCCATTATATGCACCTTCCTTAATAATGTTTTTTAAGAAAGTAGGACAAGAGTCTATGTGTACTGGTCTAGGATGGTCACTAACACTTACAATCACAGATGGAAAAGGCGGGCTGGGTTCTTGGGCTACTGGTTCACCCCTCTACGCCACACTGCTCCCTCCAAGACCCGAGGCTCACACACACACATCAGTGCAGTTGTCTCCCCCATAGAATATGATCTAGATTTCTCCGATGTCTTTAAAGAAGCAGAGAGAAAGTTTTCTGATCGCAGCAGTGCATTTTAATGTGCCCACTGCAGGGCTGACAACTGTGAGGCATCTGTTTACCATGAAGATACTTCAGGCTCTGGGTTTCTATTTTCAGTGTAAATTTCACGGGAAGAGATGATAAAACCCAGAAAACAAAATTCAGAGTGGTTTCTGAAGCTAGAAGAATATAAAACAGAAAAAAAGGAGGTCCACAAACACAGTTTGATTTTTTCCATAGGCTACACATAAGTGTACAAACCATCTTGCATTGTCCAAAAAATGCTTTAGCTCCTTAAGCTACCATTTTTCTTTCCTCCCTTGCAAGGTAGAAAGCCATATTCTCCCTGTGTGTAGCTAAAGAAGCACTCCCTGGTTTGTAATAATCTCATGCTAATAAGAGAAGAGCATTGACATAGTTTTTCAACGAAGTTACTCACTAGTTCAGGAACTGTATATGGACCTCCCACTAAGGAGGTGTGTTCCAAGGCCGGGTATAGACCACTGAACAATCTGCGGAAAGCAGTGACATTTGTAGGCTAGAGAGGAATAAACCGTCTTCTGGAAATGAGTTCATGGGCATCACAAACCTTAGGGGCCATTAGAGTCCATCAGCTCTGCTGTTGCCTAACAATCATGGAAAGCCAGTGCGTGGTGGGGTGATGCGATCTGACTGAGCTTGAACAGCATCACTTTGGCTGTATGTTGGGGAGAGACTGGAGAAGGATAAAGAGGAGGAACAGGGACTTCAGGCAGCTACTAGGATAGTCCAGGAGGAAAATGACCATGGCGTGGACCCAGATGGATAACTGAGTGTGGTAAGAAGTGGTAAAATACTGGATATATACAAAGGTGAAACCAACAAGACTGATTTTGAAAAAAGAGATAAGAGTTGTGGGAAAGACCACCAAGGATGGCTGTAAGGATTTGATTTGAAAAGATAACGACCCAGACAATACTGTGGTAACATTTTCAGTTAGCTTGGTTGATTGAATCATTTTCCTCCTAAAGTCCAAAAAGTTTAATAGAAAAGAACAGAAGAGGAAATGGCAGTCAAGGACAGATATCTACAAGTAAAAGACAAGCACCTAGCCAAGGCCAATAATAAGCTAATTGATGCAAGTGTGTATAACTCTGGGGATTATTTTTTTGGGCTCCAAAATCACTGCAGATGGTGATTGCAGCCATGAAATTAAAAGGCACTTATTCCTTGGAAGAAAAGTTATGACCAACCTAGATAGCATATTCAAAAGCAGAGACATTACTTTGCCAACAAAGGTCCGTCTAGTCAAGGCTATGGTTTTTCCAGTGGTCATGTATGGATGTGAGAGTTGGACTGTGAAGAAGGCTGAGCGCTGAAGAATTGATGCTTTTAAACTGTGGTGTTGGAGAAGACTCTTGAGAGTCCCTTGGACTGCAAGGAGATCCAACTAGTCCATTCTGAAGGAGATCAGCCCTGGGATTTCTTTGGAAGGAATGATGCTAAAGCTGAAGCTCCAGTACTTTGGCTACCTCATGCGAAGAGTTGACTCACTGGAAAAGACTCTGATGCTGGGAGGGATTGGGGGCAGGAGGAGAAGGGGACAACAGCGGATGAGATGGCTGGATGGCATCACTGACTCCGTCTAGTCAAGGCTATGGTTTTTCCAGTGGTCATGTATGGATGTGAGAGTTGGACTGTGAAGAAGGCTGAGCGCTGAAGAATTGATGCTTTTAAACTGTGGTGTTGGAGAAGACTCTTGAGAGTCCCTTGGACTGCAAGGAGATCCAACTAGTCCATTCTGAAGGAGATCAGCCCTGGGATTTCTTTGGAAGGAATGATGCTAAAGCTGAAGCTCCAGTACTTTGGCTACCTCATGCGAAGAGTTGACTCACTGGAAAAGACTCTGATGCTGGGAGGGATTGGGGGCAGGAGGAGAAGGGGACAACAGCGGATGAGATGGCTGGATGGCATCACTGACTCGATGGACGTGAGACTGAGTGAACTCCGGGAGTTGGTGATAGACAGGGAGGCCTGGCGTGCTGCGATTCATGGGGTTGCAAAGAGTCGACACGACTGAGCAACTGAACTGAACTGAACTGGGGAGGAGGAGTGAAATTGAAGGCTTCAGAGAGTTCTGAAGGCAGGTATGACATTCCCCAAACCGAAGGTTCTCCCTATAATATTTCGAGAGAAGACAGTGAGTTTTCTCTTTGGAGTTAAACCAGAGAGGGTTTGTACTCAACAGGTACAGGGATGAAGTGCTACAGTGAACATGGGGATGATATGGACTGGTGTCTGTTATGGTTAATTTTATGGCCCACTTGGAGAGATTTGATGTCAGTTGCTCAAACACTTGTCTAGATGTTTCTATGAAGGTATTTTATAGATTTTCCCAGACATAAGAACATTAAGCTACAGAAAAAAGGCCCCAGTGAACTCCCAGAAAAATTATTTAACAAAAAGCATCTCATCATGAAATTTTCTGAAATGAAGGCTATAGAAACAGTAAAACTTCTGGAATGTTAAAAAAAAAAAAAAAGAAAAGAAAGAAGCAAGAATCAGGTTGGTACTGCTAGAAGATAATGATAAAATAAATTTGTTGAGTGAAAATGATTCCATATAATGGTAAATTTTAAAATAGCTCCAAGTATAGAATAGAGATAATTTCAGATGTTCAAAATTCTTTAAAAAAAAATTAGTACAGCCACTATGGAGAACAGTGTGGAGATTCCTTAAAAAATTGCAAATAGAAATGCCTTATGATCCAGCGATCCCACTGCTGGGCATACACTCCAAGGAAACAAGAATTGAAAGAGACACATGTACCCCAATGTTCACTGCGGCACTGTTTATAATAGCCAGGACATGGAAGCAACCTAGATGCCCATCAGCAGATGAATGGATAAGAAAGCTGTGGTACATATACACAATGGAGTATTACTCAGCTATTAAAAAGAATACATTTGAATCAGTTCTAATGAGGTGGATGACGCTGGAGCCGATTATACAGAGTGAAGTAAGCCAGAAAGAAAAACACCAATACAGTATACTCACACATATATATGGAATTTAGAATGATGGTAATGATAAACCTGTACGCAAGACAGCAAAAGAGCCACAGATGTATAGAATGGCCTTTTGGACTCTGTAGGAGAAGGAGAGGGTGGGATTGGTTGGCAGAGTGGCAATGTAACATCAGTGATATCATAAGTGAAACGAATCGCCAGTCCAGGTTTGATGCAGGATGCAGGGTGCTTGGGACTGATGCACGGGGATAATCCAGAGAGAGGGTGTGAGGCGGGAGGGGGGAGGTGGGGGTCGGGATTGGGAGATCATGTACACTCGTGGCTGATCCATGTCATGTGTAGCAAAACGAATACAGTATTGTAAAGCAAAACAAACTAAAGAAATAAAAAATTTAAAAAAAAACAAACAAACAAACCACTTTCCTCCCTGTACTCTTACTTAGAAGCTACTGGAGCATTTATTCTACCAAATACACAAATAAACCAAGAAAAAAAAGAAAACATAGGCTTCAGGACACCAGGTACCCAATATAGGAGACATGTGAAGGAAATCTTTAGCAAGCTGCAAAACTACTAGGAGAGCTGTGCAACAGAACCACAGGTAGACAGGCTGAAATCAAAACAATAGGTCAGGAGTTCAGATCCTCCCATGGAATGATATATTCAGCGAGGAAAAAATACACAAACACACATACACACACATACATCTTCTACTGGTTCCGTTTCTCTGGAGAACCCTACATAATACAGATGCTCTTGCTAAAACTCCTGATTATTTTTCATTTCAATTAAACAAACCACTTACTGAGCACATGCAATATACAATATATCAATATTATGGCTTCCCTGGTGGCTCAGCAGGTAAAGAATCCACCTGCAATGCAGAAGACCTGGGTTTGATCCCTGGGTTGGGAAGATCCCCTGGTGGAGGGTATGGCAACCCATTCCAGTACTCTTGCCTGGTGGGCTACAGTCCATGGGGTCACAAAGAGCTGGACACGACTGAGTGACTAAGCACACACAGCATGACATTATGGCTATGTAAGTTGAATAATATAGCCTTTACTCTCAAGATGTTGAACTCAAACAAGGGAAATAAGACAACTGTAGAAGTAAATAAAATACAAGGTTACTTTAAATATGATAATGATTTTCATTAATAGTGATGATCCTCATCCTGTATCCTCCTTAAAAGAGAGAACAGCTTGCCATATACCTTTGTAGAAGAGTTCTGTGACATCTCTACTTAGGCAAATAGTTACTAAGAAACTATTCTCCTAAAAAACAACACTATACCAGATAAATCCCCAGAAGAAAGTGGTCAGGAGACCATGAGGATTGAGCATGATTTTCCAAACTGCAATTTAATTTTTATCAACATTTCCATACAGTTTTTAAAATCAAATAGAATTGAAAGATTCACAATGTAAAGTGCCATCTTGCTTCTCCATCCTTCTCCCAGAAACTTCCCTGCCTACAGTAACCACCTTCAACTCCTATAGTTTCTTCTGAGTTTCATTTCTCTGTTTCTGAGCACCATACACATACTGTTACATTTCAACTTCTAACATTTATACTACTGTCTTTCCACTTTAGAAAATGAATATTTAGCTCTTTATACCTCCTCAATAATCCCATTAGTTGCTTAAATCAGTATTCACAGATTATTTTATTATGACTGTATAAATCTATTTCACAGTTACACCCTATAATATGATTGATTATATTTCTTTTCTTGAAAAATCTGCCTCTGCTTAATTTTCTAGGAATCTCTTAGACATGTCTAGGTACTAAAACTCTCCAATAGAACTTTATCCAAGGAATCTATCAGTTTCTTTTTTTCCACTGAATGCATTAGTCCACAGGAGGATCTGAAGCCCTGACCCTCCTATTGTGATTTGAGTCCATTGATCCCTAGTTCTATTGCATCGTTATAGTCTAGGTCAGAATGAAACACTAAATAAACTTTAACAACGGACAACAAGTCAAAAGCATATTACATTTGCTCTATTAACTTTTGCTGGCTTACTTACAAAGAAGGATATATAAATCATGGCTATTTGTGCAGAAACGGATTACATTATTTCTAGAACTGAAGTGTTAACAAATAGTAAAAAAAAAAAAAAAAAACAACTTAGAATATGAAAAAATGATTGCACATTTGGAAGGATAAATCTAAAGCTGAAAGTCATAATATGCTGCAGCTGTCAGGTAGGTTATCTGCTCAACTCTCAATTATCTTTCTGTTTCCTGGGATACTTACCACCTTGCTCCTACCTGAAGGAGTGATTCCTAGAAGCCATGCTTATTTTAGGTTATCCTGACACTGGTCACAGTGAACTGCCACAGACATGGCCACTCTAACAAAACTCAGTCAATAGAACCACTTAGAGTCAATTAGAATCTCCTTCCTGAAACTGTAACCAAGAAGCAGCTAATATCTCTCTGTATAGCTGGAATTAGAACTGTAAGCAAACTTGGGGGACAGCAGTGACCATACAATCACACAGAGAGGGTAAGAGAAGCAAAAGGTGCCCATCCACAGAAAGAGACAGAGAGTGAGTATGAATGAATGAATGAATGAATCTATATCAATGGAAGCTTTCTAGTTTCTAAGTCCTAACTGCATTTGCTCCGTGTCAAGTTTTATGGAACATTCAGTGATAATAAAGCCTCCACTTATGTTGAAGCTAGTTTGAATTTTTTTCTGATATTTTATCTTATAGGAAATTAATTATTTATCAATTCTTTTCTGTCTCTTTGGATTTACTTGTCACACTGACCTATGTCAAGGGAAAGGTTTTGTCCAATTCTCCTGAGCTGAATTCCTTGTTATGCAAAATAAGACTTTAGCCTTATCCTCTCTGGCAGGCAAATCACCCTTTTAAATTTGTATCACCCTCATTTTCACAGGTTCAGATAACTCAGAGTTGAGTTTGCTAGACAGGACAATGATTAGTACAGCTGTTGAACAACTGATAAATATTTACATTTATCATAACATCATGATGAATGTACTATAAAGTACATTGCTTTAATTAAATCATTAAATCATATAAAGGCAAGGAGAAAGCCATGGATAGGGTCCATTTTTCTTCCAATTAGGAAATCTGGAAAGATGGACACAGTAGGACTAAATAGTAGCCTAATTTAATGGTTTTTAAAAATAATTCTAGAGAGTATTGAGTAGAGTTCCCTGTGCTATAAGATAGGTCTTCATTAGTTATCTATTTTATATATAGGAGTGTGCATATGCCAATCCTGACCTCCCAATTTATCCTCCACCTTACTCACTGGGTAACCATAGGTTTGTTTTCTACATCTGTGAAAAAAGAATCTAAAAAAGAATGGATATATACATTTAACTGATTCACTTTGCTGTACAGCAGAAACTACCATATGTAAATCAACTTTTTTGTTGTTTAATCACTAAATTGTATCAGATTCTTTTGTGACCTCATAGACTGTACCCTGCCAGGCTCCTTCTTCCATGGGATTTCCCTGGCAAGAATACTAGAGTGGGGTGCACTTCTTTCTCCAAGGGATCTTCCTGATCCAGTGATCAAACCCATGTCTCCTACACTGGCAGGCAGGTTCTTTACCACTGAGCCACCAGAAAAGCCAAAAAATTTTAAAAAAATAATAAAAATGTAAATGAAAGTGAAAGCGAAAGTCGTTCAATCATGTCTGACTCTTTGCAACCCTGTGGACTATCCAGTCCATGGACTTCTCCAGGCAAGAATACTGGAGTGGGTAGCCATTCCTGTCTCCAGGGGAGCTTCCCAATCCAGGGATCGAACCCAGGTCTCCCACACTGTAGGCGGATTCTTTACCAGTGAGTCACCAGGGAAAATGTAAATAAAGCCTTAAATTTAAAAAAAAAAAAAGTAATTTTAGATGTTTCCATATGATGCCAGAACATATAGCTCATTCAATAAAAACACTTAGCATTTATTGAGAAAGTTCATCATCTGAATATCTAGCATGTGCAGATAATCAACTCAAGTTTCCTTTGTCTGGTATATAAAATATATTCTTGCTTTTCTTAGCTTTTATTTAGTTGCTGAAAGCGAATTTAATTCAAGTTGAGAAATGAAATAAAAGTCTTAATTATTAAGTGTCTGAATGTGGCATTTATCTAAATGGTCACCCCAATATAGAAACACAAATATGCCACATAATCTTTAATAGACCAAATAGTTATATCTCTATGAGGTAACAACATAAATGCAACAGTGGTATTGGAGATTATGTTTTTCAAAGTCCTAACCAAGAAGCAAAGAGGAATCACCTGATGCAGAATAAAAAGTCGTCTTGTACTGAAAATGTAACACATTTCTCTTACCTGCTTGACATTGATTACACCTTCTTCCTTGACGATTAGGCAAACATGGGCACTGGCCACTGAGTGGGTCACAAATGTCCCAGGTAATGTCCCCAAGGGGTCACACTCACACATCTGGCAGCCTTGAAAACTGCCAATGGTCACATTGTACCTGTGAGGCTCACACTGATTACAGTGAAGACCTGTTACTCCTAATTTGCAGGGACACTGTCCTGTCGATTTGTCACAGAGCAGAGAGCCATTTATGGTCCCAGTCCTATCGCAGTTACAAGGCAGACAGAGGAAAGAATGGTTTTGCGGCTGGTAGAAGTACCCTTCCACACACTCACTGCAGCGTCTTCCCCCAACATTGGATTTGCAGACGCACTGTCCTGTCCAAGCATCACAGACCGTCCCAGACTGGGATCCCGCCACATCACAGTCACAGGCCTTACAACCGGTGGCGTCCAGTCCGTAAAAGTGTTCTCTGCAGGTGTCACACTGAAGTCCTTTGGCTTCCTTTTTGCACTCACACTGCCCAGAAAGAGGATTGCAGAGTCTGTTCACTGAGCCGTGGAGATTACACTGGCAGGGCTCACATCCATCGTCATTAAAACTTTGGAGAAATTTAAACCCAAAATTGCAGTGATCACATCTGAGACCTAAAGAGAAAAATATGTTTAAAAAGGTAGAGATGTGAAAACAAATCTGTTCAAGTTTTCAAGACAGTCGAAGTGCAAACAATGCTGTTACAGACATTTAATACAGACACAATAAAACTTTGAGTGTTTTTTTCACAAGTAATGCCAAAGAGGGGTGATAGTATAGTCAAAATATGATGGCAATATTTAATTCGGTACCCACATACCACATTAATTTTTGCAATGTGCTTAATAAGATTTGATTTATTACTTAATGCAAAGAAAAATTCTTAATGCAAATGTTGCTTCTGTTACACATAATGGAACTCTTTTCCTATAACAAACATCAGAACTATTATTTTGAAATTATTTAACTATACTAAAACCATTTTATTTTATCCTAACAAAATATGTTCATTTTAAAGTCGAGAGTGAAATACATTTTCAAAGCCATACAGAAGAATTATGCATTACTGCATAGTTATTTTCCTAGAAATCAGAATCCATTCAAAATGATTAATAAAATGTTAACCTGATAACTATTTTGTTGAAACAGTACACATCTTACTTCTGAATATCACACATTTGAATAATTAATATAAATAAAAGTTATCCAGAGCAATTTTATTTCAATGCTTTTATACACTCCTATATTTTATCATTTTCAATTAGTATAAATTATGCTCTCCTTGGCTCATAAAGCAATCACATTACTTGTCATATTGTGTGATTCAGAACTTACCTCTTTAAACACTAAGTAAATTCTGCTGTTTGTAGTACTTCTACTTAAGGAGTACATACATATATACATTTCACAAACTGAGAAAAATGTTTTATCACCTATTCTTAAACCTGACAACTTTGTTGAGTTTCAAAAAAGAGTACTACAATGCAAAGGAACAAAAAATATTCTTGAGTAGCAAATGTTGAGATGCAAAATGCTTTCTTTAGCTAGTTTTCACATATGCATGAATTTAAATAACTGACTATGTGAGGCTGAATCAATTGAAACATTTCAAGCTATAGCAACATTAAACAATTAGTCTTAAAATAACAGTCAAAAACACAGTCAGGAGCCCATATGCAGAAAAGCATTTCCTAAATCAGAAGGAAATGCATAATATATAAGTATATATATGGATAAAAATTCAAGAACTCCAATGGAAGGCAAATTCTTTAACAGTGATGAATGACTCACCTAAGGCATATCATTTAATTTCAATAAGGAAAATAAAAAAGGACCACTATTGCTGCAAATTTTAAAAATAACTGTATTGTTAACAAGAATTATGACTCATTTTGAACTATTAAAATTGGTCTACATGGATTCATATCATATCAGTTTCAAAAATATGCGCAGTGCTTATTTGAATATGCCATACATATTCCTGACAGGTAATCTATTCCTAACGATACTCAGGAAGGCCTACAGGGCATCACATTCAGTGTTAACAAGTACAGGCGAGTTAGCACACTTGGCATTTAATTCACATTCTTCTCCTTTTTATTCTAGATGAATGACCTACTTTAATAAAATTATTGGTGCTAATGTATTTTACTGGTGATAGAATCATTAGTAAGATTTAACAGTTTTGTGAAATCTAACAGTTTGCTTTCTGAAGCACATACAACATACACTTATATTTTCTGTTGTTTTCTTAATCATATGAACAAAGTAAATTTGAATAGTTACTTGTAGTCCCATTAGGAAAAGAAACATATAGACATATCCAGTTTATATTTTTATTAAACAAATATTGCATATGCAGAAGTAACTCTAGAGTTAATAATATCAAACTGATGATTTCATCTTCAAAAATAAGTATTTATATTTTCCTGCAGAAAACTACCAAGATCATCCAATAATGTAAGTAAATGACAGCAAGTCTGTAATAAATTCCAAGTAATGGGTGATGTTTTTCTTTCTTAAGCTCTGGAAAATATCACAGGAAAGATTTTACTGATACAGAGATGGAACCATTTGATTGTCCCTAAAGATCTCTCTTTAAATTTTGTTTTCACATCTTGAATTTAAAGTATATCTTATATCAAAGAACACAGGATTCTATATGGATTGAACATGAAAAACTTCATTCACTATCACAGATAGCACTTATACAAAAGCATGTTTCTATTTATAAGTTACTCTTTTTTTTCCTGAAAAGTTAGTTTTTGTATGTTTGAAATGCATAAGGGCAAGTTATGATAAAGATTCTGATTTAATCTTTCTTTAAACCAGAGAAATCTTGTATAATATAAAGCAGGCCCATATGCTTTTGTATTAAATTAAAATGCTTGTCTAGCTGGATTGTACAAAATGACAAATGTATACTCATATATAAAAAAGGTAAAGAATGTGCTTTAGTGTTATATCAGAAATGAAAATGTTATTACAAATGATATGTTCACATGTTTGTATATATGCATGTTTGCAGGCATGTGTGTGTTTGTGTGTCTGCCAGGCATGTTTTTATTATCATAAGGTTCAGGTCAGTGTAAGAAAAACCATGGACGACTTGTTGTTTGAATGACAATAGAAAGGTAAAGGTCTTTTTTAAACTTCCTATACAAACCAAGACATGTTCAGTTACAATATAAGACTTACTTTATCAGGAAACTTTCCTCTCATAATATTCTCATATATCAAAATTTCAAAGTGCATTATGTACATAGTGCATTTCGGGCACTTGATAAATTTTGTCCTTATGTGGCTGTGGTTCCCCTCAAAAATGTTGGATGTAATAAATTGCTATAATCAAATCTAATTTCTGAAAAATACCTGTGGGAGTAACAAACAAAAAAGCACGTCTTGTATAAAAAAATGATAAATAACACCAAAGGTAGCTGTTTATTATAATCAGCTTGGTGCTGAATTACAAAATTAAAATTATGTGGCCCTTTATAACTAACCCTAGCAATATACATGATCTGTGGAATTATGTTGACTTATTTTGCATTTCATAGGAACAGTTCAAAGAAATATAATAGAAAAAAATGGAAAGATTTATCACAAAGGACCCTGTAGCACAGAACATTTTGAAAAAAATCCATTTATTTTAGTCTATTAAGAAAACTAGCATGGAAATGATTTGCTTAGAACTCATTAAGTGTAAAACATTTTGAAAAGTGCTAATTCTCTAAAAGAAACATCTATGAAGTAAGCAAATTATATTTTTCTATGACTTATTAGTATGGGACCATGTGAACTATTGTATCTATGGAATAAAGAAACTTCTAAAGGATTGATTAAACTAAGCTTCAAGCTGTAGTTTGAGAGAATTATTAATTTAGTCATTTTTAGACAGTTAATTTCATCCAAATTGTTTTTTTTTTTTTTTCCAGCCTGCCTTGAGCAAGGAAATTTGCTTTACTCTTCAGCGAAGAAATCAAATCGAGGATTTTATTCCAGATGGTAATAGAGATGTGACTGCAAACTCCTGCATTACATACCAATAACATTTGCTTTGCACTTGCACTGGCCTGAATTTGGGTGACAGGTAATATCTCCATCCACTGTCCCAGAGGTATTACAGTTGCACGGACTGAGCCATCAGGATCCCACTCCTGGAGGTTGTAGAATCCGTTCTGGCACTGATTGCACTGTCTGCCAGACACATGTCTCTTACAATTACACTGGCCTCCGATCTAGAGAAGATACAACATTTTGTAGAATGATGAACGTATCTATTTTTAGATAATTTGCTCATTAGGTACAAGATAGGGAGGGCGGGGAGGAAAAAAACTTTAAATGTGAAACAGACAAGAGGGTAATAAGGTATTTCTCTTCCCGACACAGAAACATGGGAGAGCTTCAGCAGGGTGAATATATAGAACTTAATGAAAATAAACCCATGGAGGTCAGTAGTATATGACTAAAAGGGAAGTGGAATTAAGCCTTCAGCAACATATGAAGAAATCAAAATACAGTCATGGGGAGACTGAAATAGAAATGGGCCAGTAGTTAAGTTAGTCTTTTACCCATACATTTTTCATTCCTCTCACTTACCCCTTGATCCAGACTTGTTCTGTGTATGTCGATGCTTCAACTAAGAATCTTTCTATAATATCATCCACCAAAGTTTTAACAATGTTTAAAATAAAGTTCATAACAGCATCCATTTACACCTACTGATAATGATCCTAACAATGTTGTTTTGGCATAACTCCATTGAGGAATATTTCAGCATATTTATGATTCATTTATATTATGATTTAACCATATTGAGTGAATTTAATTGATTTACATTCCAATCCCAAAGAAAGGCAATGCCAAAGAATGCTCAAACTACTACACAATTGCACTCATCTCACATGCTAGTCAAGTAATACTCAAAATTCTCCAAGCCAGGCTTCAGCAATATGTGAACCGTGAACTTCCAGATGTTCAAGCTGGTTTTAGAAAAGGCAGAGGAACCAGAGATCAAATTGCCAACATCCGCTGGATCATAGAAAAAGCAAGAGAGTTCCAGAAAAACATCTACTTCTGCTTTATTGACTATGCCAAAGCCTTTGACTGTGTGGATCACAATAAACTGTGAAAAATTCTGAAAGAGATGGGAATACCAGACCACCTGACCTGCCTCTTGAGAAATCTGTATGCAGGTCAGGAAGCAACAGTTAGAACTGGACATGGAACAACAAACTGGTTCCAAATAGGAAAAGGAGTATGTCAAGGCTGTATATTGTCACCCTGCTCATTTAACTTATATGCAGAGTACATCATGTGAAACGCTGGGCTGGAAGAAGCACAAGCTGGAATCAAGATTGCCGGGAGAAATCTCAATAACCTCAGATATGCAGATGACACCACCCTTATGGCAGAAAGTGAAGAGGAACTAAAAAGCCTCTTGATGAAAGTGAAAGAGGAGAGTGAAAAAGTTGGCTTAAAGCTCAACATTCAGAAAACAAAGATCATGGCATCTGGTCCCATCACTTCATGGGAAATAGTTGGGGAAACAGTGGAAACAGTGTCAGACTTTATTTTGGGGGGCTCCAAAATCACTGTAGATGGTGACTGCAGCCATGAAATTAAAAGACACTTACTCCTTGGAAGAAAAGTTATGACCAACCTAGATAGCATATTCAAAAGCAGAGACATTACTTTGCCAAGAAAGGTCCATCTAGTCAAGGCTATGGTTTTTCCAGTGGTCATTTATGGAAGTGAAAGTTGGCCTGTAAAGAAAGCAGAGTGCCGAAGAATTGATGCTTTTGAACTGTGGTGTTGGAGCAGACTCTTGAGAGTCTCTTAGACTGCAAGGAGATCCAACCAGTCCATTCTGAAGGAGATCAGCCCTGGGATTTCTTTGGAAGGACTGATGCTAACGCTGAAACTCCAGTACTTTGGCCACCTCATTTGAAGAGTTGACTCATTGGAAAAGACTCTGATGCTGGGAGCAATTGGGAGCAGGAAGAGAAATGTACAACAGAGGATGAGATGGCTGGATGGCATCACTGACTCGATGCACATGAGTTTGGGTTAACTTCAGGATTTGGTGAGGGACAGGGAGGCCTGGCGTGCTGCGATTCAAGGGGTCGCAAAGAGTTGGACAGGACTGAGAGACTGAACTGAACTGAAAAATATTATAAAGTTACTTGTTTTAGACCATGGACAACTAAAACATTATCGATAAAAGGAACACTTTTCTTCTTTGAGCTATTGTTTGAGAACGAAAATACACAGACTGTAAAATAAAATGCTCATCTACTATCTGCACTGGTAATGCTATGTTGGTTAAAGAAAGAGCTAAAACCTTTCACAAGAGAATATACACATACAAAATGTGAAATAAGTATTAAGATTTCAATAACAACTTAGAACTTTCATGAGAGATGTGAATACGGACATCAAGTCTCTTATGAAACCACTGGCATGTCTCCTGGTGACTCCCTTCAACTCGGACTGAATCAGCTTGCCACCTTTGCACACAAGGTTACCACACAAGGAGGTAAACTACCTGCGGAAAGACATGGTTTGATTTACCTTTAAAATCTTGGGATATCCAAACATATCATATGAGATTAGGATTCAGTAAAAAAGATACAGAGAAGGGGTTTTATACTAAATAATTTTAAAGGATCTATCACTGCCTAATTTTTCATCTAGGAAATAGGAACTCACTGGAACCATTATTTAAGGATAAGATAATTGACACAAACTGTATAACACTCTGAAAGACAAAGGTTTATACATGTACTATATAAAGCTATAGAAAATAATGAAAAACAGTATCAAAGACATGTATAGGTCAAAAAGATATGCAAGGAAAGTAACTTGCCCCCTTGTGTCTTACTGTCTATCCCAACCTCACCTTTACCCAGCCCCATGGAATCCAGATTATTACTCAAAACAGGGCTTTGATTTGATGTACAAAATTACTGTTGTTGTTTAGTCGCTCAGTCATGTCTGACTTTTTGCAACCACATGGACTGCAGCACACCAGGCTACCCTGTCCTTCACTATCTCCCAGAGCTATTTCAAATCCATGTCTATCAGGTCAGTGATACTATCTAACCATCTCATCCTCTGTTGTCCCCCTCTTCTCCTGCCTTATATCTTTCCCAGCATCAGGGTCTTTTCCAATGAGTCAGATCTTCACATCAGGTGGCCAAAGTATTGGAGCTTTAGCTGCAGCATCAGTCCTTCCAAGAATATTCAGGGTTGATTTCCTTTAGGATTGATTGGTTTGACCTCCTTGCAGTCCAAGGGACACTCAAGAATCTTATCCAACACCACAGTTCAAAAGCATCATTCTTCAGTACTCAGCTTTCTTTATGGTCTAACTCTCACATCCATACATGGCCACTGGAAAAACCATAGTTTTGACTATATGGGTCTTTGTCAGCAAAGTAATGTCTCTGCTTTTTAATACATTGTCTAGGTCTGTCACAGATTTTCTTCTAAGGAGCAGAGCAGTTCAGTTCAGTTCAGTCGCTCAGTCATGTCCGACTCTTTGTGACCCCATGAATTGCAGCACGCCAGGCCTCCCTGTCCATCACCAACTCCCGGAGTTCACATCAAACCTTCGCCCATGGAATCAGTGACGCCATCCAGCCATCTCATCCTTGGTCATCTCCTTTTCCTCCTGCCCCCAATCCCTCCCAGCATCAGGGTATTTTCCAATGAGTCAACTCTTCACATGAGGTGGCCAAAGTACTGGAGTTTCAGCTTTAGCATCATTCCCTCCAAAGAAATCCCAGGACTGATCTCCTTCAGAATGGACTGGTTGGATCTCCTTGCAGTCCAAGGGACTCTCAAGAGTCTTCTCCAACACCACCGTTCAAAAGCATCAAGAGCAAGTGTCTTTTAATCTCATGGCTGCAGTCACCATATGCACTGATTTTGCAGCCCAAGAAAATAAAAGTGTTTCCATTGGTTCCCAATCTATTTGCCATGAAGTGATGGGACCAGATGCCATGATCTTCATTTATTGAAAGTTGAGGTTTAAGCCAGATTTTTCTCTCTCCTCTTTCACCTTCATCAAGAGGCTCTTTAGTTCCTCTTCACTTTCTGCCATAAGGGTGGTGTCATCTGCATATCTGAGGTTGTTGATATCTCTTCCGGCAATCTTGATTCCAACTTTTGCTTTATCCAGCCTGGCATTTCCCGTGATGTACTCTGTATATAAATTAAATAAGCAGGGTAACAATACATAGCTTTGACGTACTCCTTCCCAAATTGGAACCAGTCCATTTTCCATGTCCAGTTCTAACTGTTGCTTCTTGACCTGAATACAAGTTTCTCAGGAGGCAGGTAAGGTGGTTTGGGATTCCCATCTCTTGAAGAATTTTCCAGTTTGTTTGTTGTGGTCTACACAGTCAAAGGCTTCAATGTTATCAATGAAGCAGAAGTAGATGTTTCTCTGGAATTATCTTGCTTTTTCTATGACCCAACAGTTGTTGGTAATTTGATCTCTGGTTCCTATACCTTTTCTAAATCCAGCTTGGACATCTGGAAGTTCTCACTTCCCTGAAGTGAGTGCTGAAGACTAGCTTGAGCATGACAGTTTTAGCATGTGAAATGAGAGCAACTGTGCAGTAGCTTGAACATTCTTTGGCATTGCCCTTCTTTGGGATTAGAATGAAAATTGACCTTTTCCAGTCCTGTGGCCACTGCCGAGTTTTACAAATTTGGTGGCATATCAAGTGTAGCACTTTCACAGCATCATCTTTTAGGATTTGAATTACCGCAGCTAGAACTCCATCATCTCCACTAGCTTTGTTCATACTGATGCCTTCTAAGGCCCACTTGATTTCCTACTCCAGGATGTCTGGCTCTAGGGGAGTGAGCACACCATCGTGGTTATCTGGGTCATGAAGATCTTTTTTGTGTAGTTCTTATGTGTACTCTTGCCACCTCTTCTAAGTATCTTCTGCTTCTCTTAGGTCCATACTGTTTCTGTTCTTTACTGTGCCCATCTTTGCATGAAATGCGCCTTTGGTATCTAATTTTCTTGAAGAGACCTCTATCTTTCCCATTCTATTGTTTTCCTTTATCTCTTTGCATTGATCACTGAGGAAGGCTTTCTTACCTCTCCTTGCTAATCTTTGGAACTCTACATTCAGATGGATATACCTTTTTCTTTCTCCTTTACTTTCACTTATCTTTTTTTCTCAGCTATTTGTAAGGCCTCCTCAGACAACTATTTTGCCTTTTTGCATTTCTTTTTCTTGTGGATGGTTTTGATCACTGCCTCTTGTACAATGTCACAAACCTCTGTCCATAGTTCTTCAGGCACTCTATAAGATTTAATCTTTTAAATCTATTTGTCATTTTGACTATATAGAAATCAAATAAATGATTTGATTTAGGTTATATCTGAATGGCCTAGTGGTTTTCCCCACTTTTTTCAATATATCTGACTTTTGCAAAAAGGAGTTCATGATCTGAGCCACCATCAGCTTCCAGTCTTATTTTTGCTAACTGTATAGAGCTTCTCTATTTTCAGCTGCAAATAATATAATCAATGTGATTTCAGTATTGACCATTTGGTGATGTCTGTGTACAGTTGTATCTCATGTTGTTGGAAGAGGCCACAAAAATAAGCGGCATTATTGGCAGGTATGAGTTACTTATAGGGTCTTCCAGATAGTATAGTGGTAAAGAATCTGCTTTCCAATGCTCAAGGCACAGGTTCGATCCCTGGGTTGGAAAGATCCCCTGGAGAACTAAGTGGCAACCCAGTGCAGGACTCTTGTCTAGGAAATCTCATGGGCAGAGGAGCCTGGTGTGCTACAGTCCATGAGGTCCCAAAAGGGCCAGACATGACCTGTAACTAAACAACATTGAGCTCATGTTCGGTCATGTCCAACTCTTTGTGTTCCTATGGACTGTAGCCCACCAGGCTTCTCTGTCCATAGGGTTTTCCAGGCAAGAATACTGAGTGGGCTGTATTTCCTCCTCCAGGAGATCTTCCTGACCCAGGAATCAAACCTGTGTCTCCTTCACTACAGATGGATTCTTTACTGCTGAAACACTGCTAAACAACAGATGAATTACACATAGCCATGAAAATCTAACAGATCTTGGATTATATCCTTAAACACTTCAAGTTCATTACCATTTAATAAACTCCTTATTTTCTGGTTCTGGCTTCATATATATTAGTCTTGTTCTCCAGATTGCAAACATCTTCAGAAATTGGACATACCTTGTATTTCTGTTAAAGAATAACCTTGTGTATTCCCCATAGGTAAAGAGTACTATTTACAAAAATTAGAGCAAGAATGAGGGAAAAAGGTAAAGATAAATAAAAGTGTATTCTGTACTAAAATGTTATCTTCTTTGCATCTTGCTATATTCTTATTTAAATGTAAGACATGTATCATCTGGAGCTTCCTTACCTCTTAAAATTTAGGTAAGACTGCCTGGAACCCTCATTCCACTTCTGTTGAAGGACAAATATGCTTCTTATGTTTTAAAATATTCTATATACACTGAGATTCTTATGGTCACCCTGCCCCTAAATTTCTGCTTCTTCCATTTGGGAATCTTCTTCTTACCTAAGAGGTCTGCCCTATATCTTTCTAGACATGAAACTTGACTAATGTATCAATTTCAGAACAGGAACACTTATTCTAAAAAAGTAATATATCTTAGTAAAGATTTGGAGTGAAAGAAGAGTGAGAACTCTCCTTTTCAATTTGTAATATCTATTTAGTTTTCCTACTACTAGACATCTTCAAAAGGCTCTGTAATTCAGTCAGTTACCATTTCTGTCTCTCATCTCTCCCTACTCTTTGCCCTTCCCTATTGCACATCTACTTTTCCTCTTTACACCTAACTCTCAGTCATCTTTTACATACATCATCTTAAAAAATGTTCAATATTGCCTTGATTAGTGAAACACGTCAGTCTCATGAAGGTATTTTTTCAGTAAACATCAGCTATCTCCATATGAGAAACCTGGCTGCAAATAAGATAACACAACTTTACTTTCCTTTCATTAACACATGTAGTCTATAACTTCTCTATATAATCCATACCTTAAAATGTGGTTTAAAAATAAGTCATAAAAGGCTTTATAGATTATAAAATGAGTTCATTGTAATCAGTTTCTCAAAATTTACCTGAAAATACAAGTTTACTTCTGCACTAGTCACTGTAGATTCCCTTCATTTTATGTGAGAATATAAATCTACCCACACTCTAATACCAATTCCTGGCCACCAAGAGAGAGAGAAAAGTGTGACCCCCTCCCTTTAAAACTACACTTTCAAAAAGTTAGATACAACACTTTCTGCTTCCATGCACTTTGATAGAATATTTTTAACATTTACCCTAAGTTGACTTATTAATTGGCCAGCATTAAGTCAGCGAACAGGATGCAAGCAGAAGCTTGAAACGCTTGGAGATTTTAAATTGATTCTCTTGAGATGGGCTTGGAACCCTGAGGCCACTATGTAAACATGCTCAAGCTATCCTGTTGCAGGATTTGAGAACCTGTGGAGGAGAACATCCTCTCCTATTACCCCCAGTTAACATTCTGCTTGACAACCGCTAGCCATGTGAGCGAGACCTTCCTGGATCATCTAACTACCAGCTGACAAGCTAGCTGAACACATGAATAAAAGAGCTCAGGCAAGATCAGTCAAGCCAGTACAGACCACCGCTGAGCCAAACCGTAGAATTCTATACTAAGTAAGTGATTTTTGCTGTTTTGAGCCAACATTTTAGAAGCAAAATTAGCAAACAATACCATTGATCAGAACTTAAATTACATATCTATATCTAACTGCCAAGGAGGCTGAAAAATGTAGTTTATTGTCTATGATCACATGGCCAAATAATATTTAAATTTCTATTAATAATGTGGAACAAAAATAATGAGGTACAACTACTATCTCTAATAACAAAAATATGTTCATACTTTAAGCAATAGGAGCTTTACAGCTCTTTAAGGCTGAATACACAATCTTGGTTGCATAAGCTTTGGTCTTGCATACTTTCAGCCACATGAACAATGAGGGAAAAGGAGGCCCCCATGAGCTATAGGTAGAAACTTGGAAATAATTTTGACTAGCTTGGCTTGGGTTATATCTTTTCTTTTTTTAGTTTAAGGTGGAGCTTTTTCTTTTATAATGTAGAAAATTTAGAGCTTTTAATATCTTACTCTGTGTGTGCGTGTGTACATGGGTTAGGCACTCAGTAATGCCCAACTCTTTGCAACTCCATGGACTGTAGCCTGTCAGGCTCCTCTGTTCATTAAATTTTCCAGGCAAGAATACTGGAATGAGGTTGCCACGCCCTTTTCCAGCAGACTTCCCAAACCAGGGATGGAACCCAGGTCTCCTGCATTGTAGACAGATTCTTTAGCATCTGAGCCTCAAGGGTGGACCAATATTTTATTAATTGCTACTATATCAGTATCCCACAGTTTTGATAAGTTGTGTTCTCAATTTCACTAAATTCAAAATAGTTATAATTTCCCTTCTATTTCCTATTTGACCCTTAGTTTATTTAGTTGTCAAATAATCAAGGCTATTTCAAAGATTTCCTTATTATTGATTTCCAATTTTATTTAATGATTTCAGTCAGATAACATACTTTAAATGACTTGCATTCTTTTAAATGTATTGAGACTTGTTTTATGGACCAGAATTTGACCCATTTTGAGAGATGCTTTGTGTAGATTAGAAAAATATGTATATTCTTCTGTTGTTGACTTGAGTGTTCTATAAATGTCAAGTACTTCATCAAGTTGGTTGATCATGCTTAGCTTTTCTGTCAATTCATTCTATTAATTGCCAAGAAAAGGGTATTGAATTTTTTACCTTTAATCATGGAGTTTTAAATTTCTCCTTTCATTTCTGTCAATTTTTTACTTGTACAGTTGCACAGACTCAGTTGTTTGGTGCATAAGTATGCCATGGTTGAGAATTCTAAGAGCTCTACATAACAAGTATTTAAAATTCCAAATCCCTTTTTAAACCTACACAGTCAGGCACATTCATATTCCATCATGACACCAGTTTTATTGCCAAAAAAACTAAATTAACCAGCTCAATTATATTAGACCATCAACAGTTGGGGAATGGATGAGGTACAACGCAGAAATTGAAGGATTAAGTGAAAGTGTATATACTAAGATTCAGCTCAAGTGTATGTATACCTTCACCCCTTGCCACAATTCTCTTCCTCCTACACTGATTCTAGAAAGCCACAAGGCAGACTTATTTTCTATAAAAAGGAAACTGGAAGAGAAAAGCTATAGATATAAGAATCTCTAGACTGATTCCTGGGACACTGACCCCTACAAAGCTCACTTGCAGCTTGTACACACAGAGTAAACTAAGTTCAGAAGCCTTCCATGAGTTTATTGTAGAATTTAGAAGGCTTAAACCAGTTTATTACACAGAGCAGGCAGCAAAATTTCCAACATGAAAAACTAGGACCAAGAAAGAAAAAGGAGAATAAATAATAATTTATAAGAGAATAAAGGAATGTAGAGAACAGAAATATAAGCAACCAACCAATAATGAATGAAACACTACTGTAGCTATTATCTCCAGAAAGTTATGATAAATGCTATATTCATTCAAAAACATAGAACAGAATAAACCTAGGAAACAACCTGTGAAGGAAGTAACTATTGAATATTGAAAAACAGGCAAAATAAATACCTCAAGCAAAAGACTGTAACAAAAAGTTGAGATAGAATAATAACAGACAGAGAAAAAAATGAAGTGAAAATATAAAATTTCCAGAAGGAAGAAAAACTTAGGGAGAAAATTATCAAAGCATTAATAAAAAATTAACATTTTCTTTACATGAAGCCATAGTTTAAGAGGGGGCTTACCGTGTACTTGAAAAATTAATTGGGGGAAAAAGAAATGACATCAAGGTAAAATCTCATGAAGAAAAGACTAGAAATTAAAAAAAAAAATTCTAGAGACCAACAAGTCATATATAACAGAAACACAGAACATCAATGAAAAGTTCTGCAATATTATTGTAAGCCAGAGAACTACATCATACTTTCCAAGTAATTAATAAAATTTTCAAATTATTAAAACAATATGCTCTGCATTATGAGTAAAATTATTTCAAATAATTGGAAGCAATACCTTCTAAATTTAACTCCCACTCCATCTGGGAAATGCATGATTCTTCATTCCACAGGAGAAGAAACTGAATCTTAAATCAAGTTATTTATTGAGGAACAGAGAGCTAGCTGTACATATCCATGCTCATAAACATGGTGCTAAATTCACTCAGCTTGTGATAAACTACAAATCTAATAGCAGCAATGGGAAGAGTGCTGGAATCAAAGAAGGTCAACGTAATGGCCATTACCTGAGTTGGCCCACAGTGGAAGACTAGGCAAGCAGTCCATTTACTAATTCATGAATTTCTCTGAATAGTCCTGATGTTTTGTAACAGCTGCTATATACCACCCAGTACCATACTCAGGACCTCCCTATTCTGAATCATACTGCAAAAGTCTGCTATCCCAGGTTCTACAGTAGTGGTGGATACACACAGTCAACTGTGTGACAATTGAAACAGTGAATTTGGCAGGAAGATTAGTGACAATAAGAAAAAAAGTTGGCTTAAAGCTCAACATTCAGAAAACGAAGATCACGGCATCTGATCCCATCACTTCATGGGAAATAGATGGGGAAACAGTGGAAACAGAGTCAGACTTTATTTTTTGGGCTCCAGAATCACTGCAGATGGTGACTGCAGCCATGAAATTAAAAGACGCTTACTCCTTGGAAGAAAAGTTATGACCAACCTAGAGAGCATATTCAAAAGCAGAGACATTACTTTGCCGACTAAGGTCCGTCTAGTCAAGGCTATGGTTTTTCCTGTGGTCATGTATGGATGTGAGAGTTGGACTGTAAAGAAGGCTGAGCACCGAAGAATTGATGCTTTTGAACTGGGGTGTTGGAGAAGACTCTTGAGAGTCCCTTGGACTACTACTGCTACTGCTACTGCTAAGTCACTTTAGTCATGTCCGACTCTGTGTGACCCCATAGATGGAAGCCCATCAGGCTCCCCCATCCCTGGGATTCTCCAGGCAAGAACACTGGAGTGGGTTGCCATTTCCTTCTCCAATGCATGGAAATGAAAAGTGAACGGGAAGTCGCTCAGTCGTGCCTTTGGACTACAAGGAGATCCAACTAGTCCATTCTGAAGGAGATCAACCCTGGGATTTCTTTGGAAGGAATGATGCTAAAGCTGAAGCTCCAGTACTTTGGCCACCTCATGTGAACAGTTGACTCATTGGAAAAGACCCTGATGCTGGGAGGGATTGGGGACAGGAGGAAAAGGGGACGACCGAGGATAGAATGGCTGGATGGCATCATGGACTCAATGGACGTTGAGTCTGAGTGAACTCCGGGAGTTGGTGATGGACAGGGAGGCCTGGTGTGCTGCTATTCATGGGGTCACAAAGAGTCTGACACGACTGAGCAACTGAACTGAACTGAACTGAAGGCTCTGCAACCATTATCCTAGTCCCAGCTTCTTAGTCATCCTCTGCATTAAGAGATGGAATTCTATCAGCATGATTTGAGGCACAAATAATCCATATCTGATTTCTTTTGTGTGTGTGAAAACAGCACTTAGAAAAAAATATAAAGTATGAGTTAAAAATTAATAATTTAGGTGAGCACAGTCAATATTTATCAGAGGTTCTCTAGGTAATTAGACATATTTTAATAAATTCAAAGCAATACTTTTAAAACAGAAGAAATATCTGTCTTCTTAAGCACTTATTTGGCTTGTGGTAGAGAAAAATCTAATGTTCTATAGATTACATCTTTTTACAGAACTCACTAAAAGCCAAGGAGGTAATGTGGATGTTGCCAAACAAAGAAAGAACTTGAAAAGCACACTCAAAAGTTTAGGAACAGAAAGTCTGCACTGGAAATTAAATTAGATTTTCAGAGTTTTGTTTGAAAAGAAAAGAAAAATGAGGGCAAAAAAAAAAAAAGACGCTTTTAATTAATGAGCACAATTTTTAGGAATATTCATTTCTTTTATAGCAATGACTACAGATTTTTTAATAGAAATTCTTTAACTCCTGTTTTTCCTTGTTCAAGAACTCGTTCATTCATGCTGTTATCAACAAATGTTTGATATCATACAACCATACGGTATGTACCTTGTGAGTTTCATGAGGTCATATCATGCAAGCAGTACCTCTCAGTTTCTCCCACTCCTTCCCTCAGAATTGCCAACATTACTCAGAAATTGTATGCAAAGTGATACACCAATTGACCACCAAGTACTATCAATTCTAAGCAATGCTTATAATACACTGCCTCTCTCTGCTGGGATAAATCGCCAACAAAGGTCCATATAGTCAAAGCTATGGTTTTTCCAGTAGTCACGTTTGGATGTGAGAGTGGGACCATAAAGAAGGCTGAGCAACCAAAGAAATGATGTTTTCATACTATGGTGATGGAGAAGACTCTTGAGAGTCCCTTGGACAGCATGGAGATCCAATGAGTCCATCCTAAAGGAAATTAACCCTGAATATTCATTGAAAGGACTGGTGCTGAAGCTGAATTTTCAATACTCTGGCCATCTGATTCAAAGAGCCAACTCATGGGGAAAGACCCTGATGCTGGGAAAGACAGAAGGGAGGAGAAGGGGACAACAGAGGATGAGACGGTTGGGTGGCATCACCGACTCAATAGACAGGAGTTTGGGCAAACTCTGGGAGTTTGGCATGGCATGGTGCAGTCTATGGGGCTACAAGAGTCAGACAAGACTTAGGGACTGAACAACAACAATCTCTCCATTTGGTACACCACTGTGTCACTTCCTTGCTCAAAGATACTCAGTAGCTCCCTATTGTCTACCTAACAAAGTCCAGACTCCACTATGTGACCTCAATATGCCTCTTTACTGTCATGTAACATTATCACCCTACCTCAGTGATGGCCTCAGAGGTTCCACTAGGAGGGCTGGATGGCAGCAATCTGGATGGAACCGTTGCTTGGGGACTGCTTTGTAGCTACACTTGCATTGAAAACATAATTCTCCTTTAAGCTATTAACCATTTTTAATGGCTTTGTGGAGGACAATGGTTGGAAGTGAAAATGATCATATGGAGGCGAGGGAACTGATGTCTGTCAAGCAATGTCTTCTGTCTCCATTGCCCATACAGTATTACATTTTCTGTAACAATAGCTTTGCCTCTTCTATAACATTCATGATTTTTTTTCATCTTGCACTACTTTCAACCTCTATTACAATTTTGAACAGAAAGAATAAGAACATGCATGGATCCTTGTTTTGTTCCTGATATTACAGGGGAAATGTTTATTGTAGGTATGATGTTAAGTTTCTTTGCAGATATCTTTTCCAGATTAAGTTTTCTTCTATTTCTAGTATGTAGAACATATTTATCATAAACAGGTTTTACATTTTTTCAGATGTTTTTCAATATTTATCAAGATTATTATATGAGTTCATGTTGTTTATTGCATTAATTGATTCTTAAATATTAAACTCACCTTGCATTCTTTGAAAGAATGCAGATCAGTCAGGATGCATCCCCTTTATTATACATTTCAGAACTGAACTTGTTCAAATATTAAGATATTTTAGATCTATGTTCATATGGAATATCTGACCTGTTTGAATGGACTTGTTTTTAAATGTTTTGTCATGTTATGGGATTAAGGTTAAGTAGCCCTCACAAAATGGTTTGGAAAGTATACATTCTTCCTCAGTTTCTTAAAAGAACTTATGTAGGACTTATATGATTTATTCCTTTACGTTATCAGAGAACTCACCAATGAAGCCATCTGGGCCTGAAATCTTCCTTGATGAAAGAAAACTGAAGTTTGATTACAAATTCAATGTCTTTAATTTATAGGAATGTATTGAGGCTTTCTATGTTTTCTTATGTTAGGTATGTATTAATGTTCTATTTCTTGTGTTAGTTTTATGACAATTTATTTACTTCATTTAGGATGTCAAATTTATGAGGAGAAAGTTTTTCATAATATTCATTAGGATCTTTCCCTTGTGGCTCAGCCAGTAAGGAGTCTGCCTGCAGTGCAGGAGACCCAGGTTCAATCCCTGGGTTGGGAACATCCCCTGGAGAAGGAAATGGCAACCCACTCCAGTATTCTTGCCTGGAAAATCCCATGGACAGAGGAGCCTGACAGGCTACAGTTCATGGGGTCACAAAGAGTTGGATATGACTGAGCGACTTCACTTCAGTTCTTCTTCATTAGGATCCTATTTAGATATTTGTCGAATATGCTGCAAAGTCCCATTTCTTTATTTCTGATGTTGGCACTTGTGTTTTCCCCTTTTTCTACTGATAAGTTTGTCAGTGTTATTAAGCTTTGTGGAAAAATCACAACTCTTGAGTTTATTTTCACTATTGCTTATCCAATTTCTGTTACCTAATTTTCTCATTTTCCCCTTTTGCTTCTTTATGTTTAGTTTGAATGTGGAAGGAAGGACAGTCATTAATGGGAAGTAGCTTGAGAAAAGAGAAAGAGAAGCTGACACATAGGAAGACAGACAACAAACAGGTGTAGGCTTGCATTTCTTCCACATATTCTATATAATGAATTTAAGTTAGGCAATAAAAGTTAAAAGAGGCTTCAGAACAATGAGCAGCAATGGTTATATGGTCATATAGTTTGTGAATCTCTCCAAATCTCAACATGAAAACACAACTCAAAAGCAAAACCAAAAGAAGCTGTGAATAATATTTGTAATAGTACTAAGTGACCAACTATCCCTAGAAACTCCCAAAGAGAAATAAGTGGGAACAAACCAACAGTCACAAGACCTGTAAGGCATCAGTATCTATGTGGGAAAAAGCAGAGAGAAGTCCCAGGGGATTTGACTTTTGAGAGATCTGAAAGCTAGTACCCTAAGTGTAAAATGCCACTTTGAGTCACCCAAACTGTAGGTGGAAAGGGTATTACTGATCCAAAAAAGAGATGGTGAGAGATCTATGGTGGGAACTGAAGGGACTAGACTGGTCCAGCTTCCAGGAACTCTCAAAGCTGATGGAAGAGGGCATACTTCTAAGGGCCAGGGCACACTCCCATGGTAAGACCACAGGCTGAGGAGACACTATGGAAAACAGATGGGCAGAACAGATAGCTAAAAGAAGAATACATTTGAAGATAGAAATTCTGAAGTTTGGGGTGCATTTATCATTGGTAATGAAACAAATTCAACCCTTCCAAACTTTATTCTAATAATAATAAACAATACATTTCACAAAGGTTAAGTTTACCCATTTGAGTGATTTGTTCATTTACTGTTACATACATCTTAAATAGTACAGTGGCTAATATATAGGGGCAACTCATAAACATTTGTTTATTGACAGAATGAATTATTTAAAAATAATTGTTACAGCACTGAAATGTGCTCAGAAGCTATTTCAAATACTATAGGAATTATAGAAATTATACTTCCTACTCAGTTTGGGTAGATTTAATAATATCTGGTATAGGATCTTAGAAATCTTACTCCATCAAATCTTCTTCCATTCAAATGTAAAAATATGTATATTCATAGTTTTTAAAATATTTGTCTCAATTAAGGATACATGCCATTTTTATATATTGAAAACTTTTGAATATACAGATCTACATCCAGCATATGTTTAATAGATTCCAAAGTCCTTTGCCAATGACCAAATAAATCAGACCTATAGAAAGAAAAGTCCCTGGAAGGTAAAGCCTAGGAATCTTCACTTTAGAAAATTCTAGTGGCAATTCTTATGAGCACTAAGAGTTAAGAACTAGTTCTTTAAGTACTTGCTACCTATTTTGTCACTGCATTATCAATTCCTAGGGACTCACTCTTACTCTTTTTCTCTTCTAAGTCAGTCTTGTAGCTCACAAATCATTGATAAGTCCATCAGTGAGCACCAAAGAAGCACAGTCTTTTTGAACTGATTTAATAGTAGAGCATTTATATTATTCAGCATCTGAATGTAAATTCTGGAAATAAACTGGTTTTAGCATTTTTTAAAAAAACTGTTACAAAATATCTAACCATTTGCAGCTGCTGCTGCTTCTAAGAAAAAATCTATATATCTCTATTTGTCTATGAATCTATGTATATTTGTATCTAACTTTGTACAATATATGTATCCATCTTTTTACAATATATTCTCTTTTCTAGGAGCTTGCTTAACCCTAAAACATGGACTTCAAGAACTATTACATTTTTCTAATAGAGACACAATGACGTCTTTCCTTAAGCTTCTGCCTCTCTAGAGAAGAAAAGTCCACTTTAAGGTAATAGGCTACCTTTGTGAAGGTACTCATTCCACTTAAATAAATAAATAAATGAATCTGCAGTGGTTTCTGCCACAAATAAATGCCATGAATTGGAGAATGCCAGGTGAATAATGTACATCATATACTTGTTTCCATTTAAGTGTTTTGTGATACTGCTGTTTATCATCTTGCTCAGCTGTCGAAAATATTCATTTGAGAAGAAAAGCTTCTACACTGGTGTAAGATGTAGACGTCTTTTCTTTTCCATTTACACGGCCTGTCATTTGTCAGGCTGGTATATTTTTATAACTCCCCTCCCCCTCCAAAAGGCATTTCTGAGAAACTGCTCTCCAAACTTCCCCACCATAATCTCTCAGGAGAGTGCAAAAAGGTAAAATTCTGAAGCATGCTCAAAGTGTTAGTAGGAACGGAATACATTTTTCTTCTCTTTTAAGTGTTCAAGACAGTGCGTAAAGAGGTTCCCCACATACTGTTGTTCCCAGCAATAGTTACATACTTGAATGGTTTTTTAAGAGAAAGTACTATAATTATAGTCCTTCTAGTTCTCAAAGGGGTATAATTTCATATTGCATCATCCTTTCCCCTTCAGGTTAGGTCTATTTCGCTCAGAGATTATAAGCTATAACTGGTAAAAGATGCATACAATATGTCACACCATGTAAAATTAGAGCACTTCATAAATGTCATCTGAATGGCACAACTATATAGGGTGGTCTTATTGTAATTTGCTGCAAAATTATTATAGTGGTTATTAAGAGGATGGTGTTTTGACTTCATCAAAATGAAAGATCTCACAGTAGCATAAAAAAATATTTCCAAAATGAAAAAAAAATGCATTCTCCGTGTGTGGCTATTTGTTTTTATATATAGAAATAGGCTTTCAGGAAAGTTAACTCATTTGATTTAATAATCTTTTTGTTTTATTTCAGTAAACTGATCAAAGCTTCTGTGCAGTTACACAATAGAATATTTGCCTACTAGTGCTAGTTTATTGAACCAGTGAAAAATGTGAATTCCAAATATATTAAGAAAGGAAGGTGCTTATATGAGGTGATTAAAAAAATAAATTAGACTTTTTAAAAGTATGTCTATAAAATATTGAAATTAGTTTATGAGTAAGATAATAACCTCAATCCTTGGTATACATGATGCACAAAAGGGCTACATTAACCATTCAATATCACTCAAATTTCCATCTGAGAATTGTATTGGTTCTAAGAAATTACTTTGCCACTGAATTATACATACATTGTTATTTCCTAAATATTTAGATTTGTTAATAGTTTAATTAAATTAGTAGGATTTGGAATAATAAGCCCAAAACAAATGGACATTTTCTTTCTACTTTTGGATAGTGTACATAAATATCCAGTTTAGCAACCTGCTGTGGATTTCTTTTATGTGCCAGGCTTTGTAAGACCCAGTGTCTCTAAACTCGAGTTGGATTTTGGAAACAAATATTACAATTCTGAATTTCTTCTCTACCTCACTATTTCTTGTGTGATCTTACAGGTGTTACCTAATCTTTCTGAGATTCATTGTCCTTAACAACACAATGGACAAGTCAATAACTACCTCAACAACTTTGGTCAGAACTGAATTATCAGATAGCAGAAGACTGTATGATATAAACTGTAGCAAGATATTTTTTGATCCACTTCTTAGAGTAATGAAAATGAAAACAAAAATAAACAAATGGAACCTAAATAAAATCTTTTGTACAGCAAAGGAAACCACAAACAAAAAGACAACTCTCAGAATAGGAGAAAATATTTGCTACCAAAACAACCAACAAGAGACTAATCTCTGAAATATATGAACTCATTCAGCTCAATATCAAAAAACTACACAATCCTATCAAAACATGGGCAGAAGATTTAAACAGACATTTCTCCAAAGACAACATACAGATGGCTAAAAAGCACATAAAAAGATGCTCAACATCACTATTAGATAAATACAAATCAAAACTATCTTGAGGTATCATCTCACACCAGTCAAAATGGCCATCATCAGGAAAAAAAAAAATCTACAAACAATAAATGCTGAAGACAGTATGGAGAAAAGAGAATCCTCCTACATTGTTGGTGGGAATGTAAATTGCTACAGCCACTATGGAGAACAGTATGGGATTCCTTAAAAAACTAAAAATAGAGCTACCACATAACCCTGCAATCCCACTCCTGGGCATATATCCAGAGCAAAACATGGCCTGAAAAGATACATGCACTCCAGTGTTCATTGTAGCACTGTTTGCAATAGACAAGACATGGAAACAACCTCAATTTATCACAGAGGAACAGATAAAGAAGACACACACACACACACACATGCACGCACACACGCATGCACGCGTGCAATGGAATATTACTCAGCCATCAAAAATAATGGAATAAGGCCATTTTTAGCAACATGGATGGACCTAGAGTGTGTTATACTGATTGAAGTAACTCAGAGTTAAGGAGAAATATCATATGACATACCTCACCTGTGGAATCTAAAATAAATGATACAAATGAACTGACTTACAAAACAGAGACTCACAGACTCAGAAAATGAACCCATGGATGCTGGGGGAAGGGACAGTTAAGGACATTGGGAAGGTCATATACACACTGCTATATTTAAAATGCATAACCAACAAAAACCTATTGTATAGCACACAGAACTCTGCTCAATGTTATGTGCCAGTCTGGATGGGTGGAAGGTACTGGAGGAGGATAGATATTTGCATATATATAGCTGAGGAGTCCCTTCACTGCTCACTTAAAACTATCACAATATTGTTAATTAGCTAAACCTCAATACAAAATGCTTTTGGTGTTAAAAAATGAAAATTAAATTTAAAAACAGAACTGAATTAATTGGTTAAACATATTTGGCATAATCCTTTGTATATGGCAAGTGCAAAATAAACAGAGCCTATGAGACTCTTACAGACTAGTTTCTGTCCTCATGCATTTTTAACAGTATGTCATCTGTCTGCCAATGTGTCTTACACATTTCACAATGCAGCACTCCCACGGGTGGCACCATAACTGTGTGTACGTATATCAAGGTACAGACTGGTTCTACAGCCCACCAGGAGCTGAAACATTCCACGGTTCTGCAGAAGACTGGAGGGGCTAGTCCAGTGCCATGGATTTGCCCTTGATCGTGGGAGCACACCTGCTTTTGGAAATGCTCATCACATTGGTCTGGTGTGCCAAGAAGAAATGAGACTGGCTATGGTTTTTTTTCTGAATGAATCAGTATCATCAAAAACACATGGCAAAGGTCAGTACAATGTATTGACTAATATTTAAAATATATCTTATATAAATACTACATCTATATATAAATACAGTTTTTGCTTTTTAAAAATTTATTTATTTAAATTGTAGGCTAGTTAGTTTATAATACTCTGGTGGGTTTTGCCATGCATTGCCATGAATCAGTCACAGGTGTACATGCATCCCCCCATCCTGAACCCCCTCCCACCTCCCTCCCCATATCATCCCTCAGGGATGTCCCAGTGCACCAGCCTTGAGTGTGTTGTTTCATCCATCGAACTTGAACTGATCATCCCCCATTGGAAATTTCTCCAGGCTACATACTGCCTTTAGGGATGGATTTAATTAACAAATATATTATTGAAATATAATTTAACTTGAAGTGTTCACTGATTCATTCAACAGAAGATGATTGTGCGCCTACAATGTACAAATCAAAAGTTAGGTGCTGTGAGGGGACACAGGGACTGGACAATTCCAGACTTCTCCCTTAAGGCGCTTAAAGTTTCATAGAAGAACAATGCATGTAAGCAACCCTAATATAAGGAAGAATGTGATAAGTGCTATAAAGCAGGTTTAAATAAACAGAATGGAAATTTAAAGGATAAAAGATCATATGTCAGGTGCTACCAGAGAAGGAAATGGCAACCCACTCCAGTGTTCTTGCCTGGAGAATCCCAGGGATGGGGGGAGCCTGGTGGGCTTCCGTCTATGGAGTCGCACAGAGTCGGACACGACTGAAGCGACTTAGCAGCAGCAGCAGCAGAGGAAAGAGTATTGCTGATTGACAGAACAGTATAAAAAGAAGTATGGAGATAGGGTTACTAGTTACAAAAATTTAGTATAAAGCAGATATAGAAAGTGATTTGAATTGTTTTGTTTTTCCCTGAGGTTTCTAGGAAGGAGACTTCTACTCTCTTCTAGGTTAAATTTGAAAGTATGTGACACTGGAAGCTGTTGGCAATGATGTCAAGAAAAGATGCTTCCTAAAAAAAGAATACTGAAAAAAAAAGTAGAGCTGAGAAGGGAAGAAAAAGAAACTGTATGTACCTTGACCAAGTCACTGAAGCCCCAGTCTTGCCTGAAGCCAAAGCCTCTTTGAACTATTTAGTTGTGTTGTTATTCTTTCCCTTTAAAGGTTAAACCAGGTTGGCTGAGGTTTTTAGCCATTTGCAAATAGACTGCTAAGTGGTATATAATCCTGAAGACTTGAAAGGATGGAAGTTACATTCTCAAAGCACTTAGGCTGAAGAAATACCATATACGGAGGCAGATTGTAGTGACAAGGAGATCCGCATCAGCTGTGGTAGTGCGATCCAGATGGTGTTATTTATAAGCCTCCTATCATCTGTATTCAGGTTGCTGCTGCTGCTAAGTCACTTCAATTGTGTCCAACTCTGTGTGACCCCATAGACGGCGGCCCACCAGGCTCCCCTGTCCCTGGGATTCTCCAGGCAAGAACACTGACGTGGGTTGCCATTTCCTTCTCCAATGCATGAAAGTGAAAAGTGAAAGTGAAGTCGCTCAGTCGTGTCTGACTAGTAGCGACCCCATGGACTGCAGCCTACCAGGCTCCTCTGTCCATGGGATTTTCTAGGCAAGAGTCCTGGAGTGGCTTGCCATTGCCTTCTCTGGTATTCAGGTTAAGCTAGACTAAGACAAATACCAAGGGGGCACCTGCCTATTACAGACGCTCATCTATCCTTCTTGAGAAGACAGCAATGCATCAACTTCATGACCCCCACTTATTCCCACGTTCATTTGATGGCATCTTGATCCTCTTAGTCACCAGGTTCAACAGGTGCATTTCCGTCAAGTCCTCCCTCTTGCTCTTGCTCAAACTCTCATTGTGATCAGGCATGAAACCACACCCCACTCAGACTTCCTGCTACCAAACTGGCTTCTGGGACACCCCAAGCCCGTCCCATTTGGCCTGAAACTCTGCAGCATAGAGTCATTTCTTTAAGTTAGGTAACTGAGTTCAAGAGCTCAATTCCCAAAGGTGTGAGGGATAGCTCTGTGTCAGCTAGAGAGCGCTGAGTGCAAGAGAGGGCTGAGACTGAAGGTTATGGGCCTAAAAAAAAAACTCAGAGCATTGGCAGACAAGGTAGCAGGAGTGTGTGGAGAAGAAGTGGGCATCAAAATATAGTTGACTACCTCCCAGTTCTGAGCAGGGAAGACATCAATCCTTATCCCCTCTACTACTTTAATCTTATGTTTCTTAAATCTCTCTCTCTCTCTCGTTCCCTGTTGCCCATTCATCNTAAAGTCAGAAAGGTTGATTCCTCCAGTTCCATTCTTCTTTCTCAAGATAGCTTTGGCTACCCAAGGTTTTTTGTGTTTCCATACAAATTGTAAAATTATTTGTTCTAGTTCTGTGAAAAATACCATTGGAAGTTTGCTGGGGAGTGCATTGAGTCTATAGATTGTTTTGGGTAGTATATCATTTTCACTATATTGACCCTTCCAATCCTGGAACATGGTATATTTCTCCATCTATTTCTGCCATCTTTGATTTCTTTCATCAGTGTTTTATAGTTTTCAATATATAGGTCTTTTGCTTCTTTACGTATATTTATTCCTAAGTATTTTATTCTTTTCATTGCAATGGTGAACAGGATTGTTTCCTTAATTTCTCTGTTTTTTCATTGTTAGTGTATAGGAATGCAAGGGATTTTTGTGTAATTTTCTAGTAATTTTCTGGTGGTGTCTTTAAGGTTTTCTATATAAAGTATCATGTAATCTGCAAACAGTGAGAGTTTTACTACTTTACAATCTGGATTGCTTTTATTTCTTTTTCTTCTCTGATTGCTGTCGCTAAAACTTTCAAAACTATGTTGAATAGTAGTGGTGCAAGTGGACACCCTTGTCTTGTTCCTGACTTTAGAGGAACTGCTTTAAATTTTTTGCCAGTGAGGATAATGTTTGCTGTGGGTTTATCATATATGGCCTTTATTGTGTTAAGGTATGTTCCATCTATGTGTGTTTTCTGGAGGGTTTTTATCATAAATGGATGTTGAATTTTGTCAAAGGCTTTCTCTGCATCTACTGAGATAATCATATGCTTTTTCTTTCAATTTGTTAATGTGATATATCACATTGATTGATTTGTGAATATTAAAACATCCTTGCATCTCTGGGATAAAGCCCACTTGGTCAGGATGTATGATCTTTTCAATATGTTGTTGAATTCTGTCTGCTAGAATTTTGTTGAGGATTTTTGCATCTATGTTCATCAGTGATATTAGTCTGTAGTTTTCTTTTTTTGTGGCATCTTTGTCTGGATTGGTATTAGGGTGCTGATGGCCTCATAGAATGAGTTTGGGAGTTTACCTTCCTCTGAAATTTTCTGGAAGAGTTTGAGTAGGATAGGTGTTAGCTCCTCTCTAAATTTTTGGTAGAATTTACCTGTGAAGCTATCTGGTCCTGGGCTTTTGTTTGTTAGAAGATTTTTGAATACAGTTTCTATTTCCATGCTTGTGATGGGTTTGTTAAGATTATCTATTTCTTTCTGGTCCCGTTTTGGAAGGTTATACTTTTCTAAGAATTCATCCATTTCTTCCAAGTTATCCATTTTACTGGCATATAGTTGCTGATAGTAGTTTCTTATGATCCTTTGTATTTCTGTGTTCTCTGTTGTGATTTCTCCATTTTCATTTCTAATTTTGTTGATTTGATTCTTCCCCTCTCCCTTTTTTTCTTGATCAGTCTGACTAATGGTTTTTATTTTATTTATCTTCTCGAAGAATCAGCTTTTAGTCTTGTTAATGTTTGCTATAGTCTCCTTTGTTGTTGTTGTTTCATTTATTTCTAATCTGACTTTTATGATTTATTTCCTTCTACAAAATTTGGGGTTCTTAATTTCTTTTTCTAGTTGCTTTAGGTATATAGTTAGGTTGTTTATTTTTCTCTTGTTTCTTGAGGTAAGCTTCTACTACTATAAACCTTCCTCTTAGCACTGCTTTTACTGAATCCCATAGGTTTGGGGTTGTTGTGTTTTCATTTTCATTTGTTTCTATTCATATTTTGATTTCATTTTTTATTTCCCCATGATTTGTTGGTTATTCAGAAGCATGTTGTTTAGCTTCCATATGTTTGTATTTTTAACAGTTCTTTTCCTGTAGTTGACATCTAATCTTACCGCATTGTAATCAGAAAAGATGCTTGAAATTATTTCAGTTTTTTTAAACTTACCAAGGCTAGATTTATAGCCCAGGATGTGATGTATCCTGGAGAATATTCCATGTACACTTAAGAAAAAGGTGAAATTCATTGTTTGGGGGTGAAAGATCCTATAAATATCAATTACTCTAACTGATCCATTGTACATTTAAAGCTTGTGTTTCTTTGGTAATTTTCTTTTCGTTGATCTATCCATATGTGTGAGTGGAGTATTAAAGTCTCCCACTACTGTTGTGTTACTATCAATTTCCCCTTTCACACTTGCTAGCATTTGCTTTATGTATTGAAGTGCTCCTATGTTGGGTGCATATATATTTATAATTGTTATATCTTCTTCTTGGATCGATGATTTGATCATTATGTAGTGTCCTTCTTTGTCCCTTTTCACACCGTTATTTCAAAGTCCATTTTATCTCATATGAGTATTGCTACTTCTGCTTATTTTTGGTCTCTGTTTGCATGAAATATCTTTTTCCTGCCCTTCACTTTCAGTCTGTATGTGTTCCTTGGTTTGAGGTGGGTCTCTTGTAGACAGCATATATAGGAGTCTTGTTTTTGTATCCACTCAGCCAGTCTTTGTCTTTGGTTGGGGCATTCAGTCCATTTATATTTAATGTGATTATTGATAACTATGATCCCATTGCCATCTACTTTGTTGTTTTGGGTTCGATTTTATAAACCTTTTCTGTGTTTCCTGCCTAGAGAAGATCCTTTATCATTTGTTAAAGAGGTGGTTTGGTGGTCCTGAATTCTCTCAGCTTTTGCTTGTCTGTAAAGCTTTTGATTTCTTTTTCATATCCGAATGAGATCCTTGCTGGGTATAATAACCTGGGTTGTAGATTTTTCTCATTCATCACTTTAAGTATGTCCTGCCATTCCCTTCTGGTCAAAAGAGTTTCTGTTGAAAGATCATCTGTTATCCTTATGGGGATCCCCTTATGTGTTATTTGTTGCTTTTCCCTTGTTTCTTTAATATTTGCTCTTTGTGTTTGACCTTCATTAGCTTGATTAATTGGAGAAGGCAATGGCACCCTTGCCTTGGAAAATCCCATGGAGGGAGGAGCCTGGTACGCTGCAGTCCATGGGGTCATTAAGGGTTGGACATGACTGAGCAACTTCACTTCATTTTTCACTTTCACGCATTGGAGAGGAAATGGCAACTCACTCCAGTGTTCTTGCCTGGAGAATCCCAGGGACTGGGGAGCCTGGTGGGCTGCCATCTCTGGGGTCACACAGAGTTGGACACGACTGATGCGACTTAGCAGCAGCAGTTTGATTAATATGTGTCTTGGGGTGTTTTGTCTTGAGTTTATCCTGTCTGGGACTCTCTGGGTTTCTTGGACTTGGGTGGCTATTTCCTTCCCCATTTTAGGGACGTTTTCAACTATTATCTCCTCAAGTATTTTCTCACACCCTTTCTTTTTGTCTTCTTCTGGGACTTCTATGATTCAAATGTTGGGGCATTTAACATTGTCCCAGAGGTCTCTGAGATTGTCCTCATTTCTTTTAATTCTTTTTTTTTTTTTCCTCTCTGCTTCATCTATTTCCACCATTCTACCCTCCACCTCACTTATCCTATCTTCTGCCTCAGTTATTCTACTGTTGGTTCCCTCCAGAGTGCTTTTGATCTCAGTTATTGCATTATTTATCATTGATTGACTCTTTATTTCTTCTAGGTCCTTGTTAAACTTGTCTTGCATCTTCTCAATCCTTGTCTCTAGTCTATTTATCTGTAACTCCATTTTGCTTTCAAGATTTTGGATCATCTTTCAGTTCAGTTCAGTTCAGTCGCGCAGTCGTGTCCAACTCTTTGCGACCCCATGAATCGCAGCACGCCAGGCCTCCCTGTCCATCACCAACTCCCGGAGTTCACTCAGACTCATGTCTGTTGAGTCCATGATGCCATCCAGCCATCTCATCCTCGGTCGTCCCCTTCTCCTCCTGCCCCCAATCCCTCCCAGCATCAGGATCATCTTTACTATCATTATTCTGAATTCCTTTTCAGGTAGACTTCCTATCTCCTCTTCGTTTGGTTTGGTGGGTTATTTATCATGTTCCTTTGCCTGCTGAATATTTCTTTGCCTTTTCATTTTGTTTAGACTGCTGTATTTGGGGTACCCTTTCTGTAGGATGGAAGTTGTGGTTTCTCTTTATCGTGGAGCATGCTCCAGTGAGTGGGGTTGGACTAGTGGCTTGTCAAGGTTCTGGTGGTTGGAGCTGGATCTCTTATCTCTGGAGTGCAATGAAGTGTCGAATAGGGAGTTTTAGGGTGTCTATGCAGAGAAGGCAATGGCACCCCACTCCAGTACTCTTGCCTGGAAATTCCATGGATGGAGGAGACTGGTGGGCTGCAGTCTATGGCGTCGCTAAGAGTCGGGCATGACTGAGTGACTTCACACTCCAGTGTTCATGCCTGGAGAATCCCAGGGACGGCGGAGCCTGATGGTCTGCCATCCATGGGGTCGCAGAGGGTCGGACATGACTGAAGCGACTTAGCAGCAGCAGCAGCAGCAGGGTGTCTATGGTTTGGCATGGCTTTGGGCAGCCTGTCTTTTAATGCTCAGGGCTGTGTTCTTACTTAGCTAGAGAATTAGCATGGTATGTCTTGCACTGGAACTTGTTGGCTCTTGGGCAGAGCTTGGTTTCAGTGTAGGTATGGAGACTTTTGGGTGAGTTGTAGTTTATTAATGTTCCCTAGAACCAAGAATTCTCTGATGTTCTCAAGTTTTGGAGTTAAGCCTACAGCCTCTGGCTTTCAGTCCTTCTCTTACAGTAGACTCAAGATTTCTCCATCCATATAGCGACTTAGCAGCAGCAGCAGCAGGGTGTCTATGGGTTTGGCATGGCTTTGGGCAGCCTGTCTTTTAATGCTCAGGGCTGTGTTCTTACTTAGCAAGAGAATTAGCATGGTATGTCTTGCACTGGAACTTGTTGGCTCTTGGGCAGAGCTTGGTTTCAGTGTAGGTATGGAGACTTTTGGGTGAGTTGTAGTTTATTAATGTTCCCTAGAACCAAGAATTCTCTGATGTTCTCAAGTTTTGGAGTTAAGCCTACAGCCTCTGGCTTTCAGTCCTTCTCTTACAGTAGACTCAAGATTTCTCCATCCATAGAGCACAGGTGATTAAAACATCTAAGTTAATGATGAAACAATTCTCCACAGCGTGGGACACCTAGAGAAATTCACAGAGTTACACAGAGGAGAGGGAGATAGAAGTGACCAGGAGGAGAAGAGGGGGAGTCAAAAGGGGAGAGAGCAATCTAGCCAGTAATCAATTCCCTAAGTATTCTCCATAGCCCAGGACACCCAGAAAGATTCACAGAGTTAAGTAAAGAAGAGAAGGAGGAGGAAGGAGTTTTCCATTTTTAACCATAATCCTAAGATACATATGCGTCTATCTACACACACACACACCTCTAAGGACTTCCCTGGTGGCTCAGATGGTAAAGAATCTGCCTGCAGTGTGGAAGATATGGGTTTGATCCCTGAGTTGAGAAGATCCCCTGAAGAAAGGAACAGCTACCACTCCAGCATAATTGCTTGGAGAATTCCATGGACAGAGGAGCCTGGCAGGCTACAGTCCATGGGGCCACAAAGAGTCAGACATGACTGAGCAATTTTTACTTTCACTTTTTCATATACTTCTTTACATATAAATATATATTCCTACACACACACACGTCTTGTATGGTGGCTACTCTGGCTAAAAGTCTTAAAATACTCATATTTTGAAACTGTCTTTAAGTCTATGATTGCTAAGCACCCACAATTCAAGTTTGCCCTTTATGCTTGTCCTCTTGTCTAGGAGTACCTAGAGGGTCAGTGACTGATTTCTCACTTGCTTGTCCCTGGAGCATCTGTCTCAGAGGTGGTCTTTCCAATTTGCATGCAAGTTGGAAATATGGAGGATACACCTTCAGCCCTCCTCTGCTGACATGTACTGACATGGTTGAAGCAGACCACCTCCCACTGTGGCTTTTGCTGCTGTGCAGGGTCCACCCTCAAGTAGGTACCATCATTAGTATTGGTCTAGTAACCCCAAGGTTCTGATGAAACTACATTCTAAAAGATTCTCATTAAACATAAGCCAATCTGTTGTGTATATAAAAGAAAACATCCTTCTCACTGTTAGGCTACCTTCTGTCACATGGGCATGAGTAGAGATAACTGGTTCCCTATGCAAGTTCATGTTCCTCGTCCCCAGGACACAGCTGTAGCTAGGAATTATCTTCCTATCCAGGGACTGCATTTGTCTGGCCCTCCATAGACTAGGGTAGCCATGTGACTTGCTCTCCCCAGCAAGATGGTATCTGCAGAGATGTGGGCCCCTTTTGGACCGAGACTTTTTTAAAAAGTGAGATTTGTTTCTCCATCTTGTCTTTTCCTTTCCTAGGAAAAGGCAGAGTGACACATTGGAAGGAGGCTATGCCCTGAATTATCATATGGAGAAGAGCCACCGAGCAATGGGAATAGCTGCCTTGGAGGGGTTACAGGAACAAGAAATAAACTCCTATGTTGTTTATGTCACTAGACATCTTGGGGTCCATCTGTTACATATGTTTAGCTTATCCTAACTGCTACCAGTAGCAATGCAATGGACCTTGTACCATCTCACACTTGTTAAATCAACAACCGGTTACTACCTAACATCACTGTCGAAGCTATCAGCACTGTTGAATCTGGTCTTAGATGCCTGAGGTATCATTACTCAGCCAAGTTTGTGTACCCTTACCCTTGAGAGGAGTTCATTTCCAAGGAGATGTCACTGCGTCCAAACACGTGGTACTCAACTCATACTAAGGATGGAACAGCAACTCAGCACAGTTACTCTTTGACCTATTTTACCTTCAGTGGCCACAACCTTGGTTCTGGGATAAATTCTTCAGTACAGACCTTTCATCATGCTCAGACCCATATTCTTATTATCACACCTGCACACCTCTCCCACCTTTATTCCTATCTTTGTGTCTGGCACTGTATATTATCTGGTTAATCAGTTATCATTCAACATACCAACTGCAAGTAAAGTGTTACCACCCACCTTCCCTAAGGTCTCCGACTGAGATACCATATGACTTATGGTCAAATCTTTATAACCATCTTTAAGCTCTAGGCAAAACTTCCCACCTGTTATATCCTTCACCACCCTTAATGCTTATAGCTAATAACCATACATCATACTATTCAGGGTCAGTTTCCTCAGAGGCTGAAGAAAACTTATACATCACTTCTATTTGTACACTTTAATACTGGAGTCACACAAAAAAAGAAAGCAGAGAGTGTAAGAATTGATACTTTTGAACTGTGGTGTTGGAGAAGACTCTTGAGGGTCCCTTGGACGGCAAGGAGGCCAAACCAGTCCATCCTAAAGGAAATCAGTCCTGAATATTCATTGGAAGAACTGATGCTGAAGTTGAAACTCCAACACTTTAGCCACCTGATGTAAAGAACTGACTCACTGGAAAAGACCCTGATGCTGGGAAAGATTGAAGGCTGGAGGAAAAGGGGATGACAGAGGATGAGATGGTTGGATGGCATCACCAACTTGATGGACATGAGTTTGAGCAAGTTCCAGGAGTTTGTGATGGACAGGGAAGCCTGGAGTGCTGCAGTCCATGGGGTCACAAAGAGTCGGACACACCTGAGCAACTCAACTGAACACAAAATATAAGACAATATATTTCTGGAAAATTCATACAGTGACTTCTGGATATATTGTGATAATTGATGACAAATACTTAGCTCTGAGCAGAGAAGAAAGCACTAATGAACTGCAGGAAATAGGTCATTATGCAGAGAAGGTCTATTCTGCTCCATCTTTAAATGTATTTTCTTAAATATTATCACCCAGGCAGAACAATTAATTTTCACATATAGGATACTTACTCCTTACAATTCCATCTTCCTTGGGTCATATCTAGAAATACTTCTTTCATGGAAGCCTTTCCATTTCATCTAATTCATCTCAACCACCTGACTCCTGTCTTAATTTATTTTTTTAATATCTCTTAATCATTTCTCTCTCCTGGCTCTATTATAGCTCTATATTTATGTCTTACTGAGTTTTACAATCAATCACTCTTCTCTCTTTTTATGCAATTAAAAATGTATTTTCAGTTTTCAGCCAATTTTTAGATTCCCCCATTCACTGTTTTTTATTTCAATTTTTAAAAAAATGACAAGTTAGATCCTCTAATTTTGAGGACATAGTTTAGGCTACACTTCAAGTGTAATTTAAGATGGGCTTAGTGTGCAAAGTTAGATCACCACTTGATTTTAAGATGGAATTCAGAGAATAGGAAAGTGTGAACTCACTCCTGTTGAAGTGGGTACATGTGAGCAGAAGGACACACTCACACTTAGCCCTCACTCAACACAGATTCACATCAAGATACTTTCTCTATATATTTTTGATAGACGGTGTTATAGCAACTTGGTTATTAAAGACTGTTCCTCAGACAGTAACAAGGCATCAGTAGGAAATTTTTACAAATATAAATCTCAGTGCCTGCTCAAGACTTTCTGATCAGAGTCTTTCAAAATGACCTCCAAGATATTCAGGGATGAACATTAAAAGTTTGAGAAGCATTGTGCTGGCTAACCTCCTACATCTTATCTGTTGTGGCATCACTCTCATAGTTTCTTAGATCCAAGAACACAGCAAAGTAAGGAGGAAAGAACGTAAGAGAGATGGAAAAAGTCCCAAGCAGAAAAGCACTCAGATAGCATTGCTTGAATGCCTTCTGCTTGAGGAAAGCCATGTGCTAGGGGCTTTCTCTCAAATCTCCTCACCTCATCAGCATCACCTATGCACATCCAGGCAGTCCAGGAACATCAGCAAACATACGATGGGCAGGGTAAGCAAAGGGGCAGGTTGGAGTTTATTCCCACCTTGGGTCAGGAAAAGCTTGGAATTTCTACATAAATGTATTTTAAGGACGACCTCCAAATACCTCAGACTATTTTCTAAAAGCATCATCCATCCCTGGGGCTCTATCTGGTGCTTCTGGACTTGAAGTCTCACTAAATGAGAAAAAGAGAAAGAACTATCAATCTCTAACTTCGGACAGATATCAAACACTCAGGTACTGAATTCAAAGGAAACAAGAAGGAAGCACAGTGACATCCTGGGAAACATTAGGTGTACCTACACATACTATTGCTTCCCAGGTGGTGCAATGGTAAAGAATTCTCCTGCCAATGCAAAGGGCACATGAGACATGGGTTTGATCCCCAGGTCAGGAAGATCCCCGGAGTAGGATATGGCAACCCATTTCAGTACTCTTGCCTAGGAAATCCCTGGAGAGAGAAGCCTACTGGGCTACAGTCCATGGGGTCACAAAGAGTTAGACATGACTGAGACATGCACTTAGACACGCACACACGCACACATACCATTAACTGAGGCCATAAGTAATGGAAATTAAATGGATCTAATTTCCCCAGGACAGCACATTTTCTTTTTGGCTTAGATACACTTTTTGGGTACTGAAAGGTTCCCGGAGTAGGATATGGCAACCCATTTCAGTACTCTTGCCTAGGAAACCCCTGGAGAGAGAAGCCTACTGGGCTACAGTCCATGGGGTCACAAAGAGTTAGACATGACTGAGACATGCACTTAGACACGCACACACGCACACATACCATTAACTGAGGCCATAAGTAATGGAAATTAAATGGATCTAATTTCCCCAGGACAGCACATTTTCTTTTTGGCTTAGATACACTTTTTGGGTACTGAAAGGTTTCCCCTTCAAGATACATAAACAAAAATATACAGGCACATTTCTATATACAATTGAAAGCTTTATATGGATGTCCTAAAACTCATCTATCATCTATGGTAGGCTTAGGGATCCCAGGACTCTATATTAAGGATTCTTCAATTATAATGACTCCTCCATTTTTCCTAATAATGGTAATACTATCAATGTGGATTAGATGATCTATATGTCTTAATTTTGGCACCAGTAGTTTTAGGATTTAGTGACTCAGAGCATTACTTCATGCCATTTTCAAGATCTTGGCATCCATAAGAGGAAGAATTATAACATTTCTTATGGAAGAATAAGGCAAATATGCCATATCTTACAAGATTGGATTGAGTTTGAAATGACAACTGCCAAAGGAAAAATATTCCCTTCCAGAACTCAAAGCACACAACACAGTCACTCAGGCCATTTGGGGCTGGCTTGGTTCCTAAGTTATAAAATGAGACTTGAACTACTGCCTAATTTCCTTGTATGCTCCCTAATATTATTAAGGACTGAAATTGCACGAATGTTTTAAAAATGTCCTTGAATTTAATTTTACAGTTTATAATTCTGACATTGTTGACAGCTTTTTTTAGTGTGTCTTTTTTATCCAATTGAAAATGATGATAAACATTTTTAGAAATCTTTCATAAGATTATTTAGGCAAATGTGTACTCGACACTTCATTTCCACATGTAATAATAATCCATACACTTTGTGTCTGTACTTGGAACATGAGAAAATAAAAATTAGGTAAAATGTGAAAGTGATTTAGAGATGGACAATGTGGAGCTTTTAAATTCATTAAAGCATTCTATCACTATGTACCTTCAGATACCTATAACGTAGTTCCTGGCTACATGTCATCTTTCGTGAATATTCTTTTTCCTGAGTATAAAAATTATCAACAAAGCTAATTAGAGAAAAATAATAAGAAAAAATTAAAACAAAATTTAAAAAAATATCTTCCCTTTTATGCATTTCCAAATTAGATTTTTCTACATACACACAGGCATATCTTTTGAAAAAGCCTTCTCTTTTCTTGTCCTTTTTTCTCTACTCTCACTCCTGAGACCAAAGTACATGATGTAATATGTCAGTACCTTTTTCTTCTTACTACTAAATAATATTCCTTTGACTGAATATATTTTATTTACCCATTTATCAGTTAATGGATATTTGGATTATTTTTACATTTTGACTATTATGAATAAAGCAGCAGTGAACATTCATGAATAAGATTATATGAGGATTATTTTTCTTTTTGTCTGGATATATAGCAAGGAGTTAAAATGTTGGGTCATATAGTAACCCTGTATTTAGTATCTAGAGGAACACAAAATTGTCTTCCAAAGAGGGTGCACATTTTACATTTCTGCCATCAGTCTTGGAGAAGGCAGTGGCACCCCACTCCAGCACTCTTGCCTGGAAAATCCCATGGGTGGAGGAGCCTGGTAGGCTGCAGTCCTTGGGATCGCTGAGTTGGGCATGACTGAGTGACTTCACTTTCACTTTTCACTTTCATGCACTGGAGAAGGAAATGACAACCCACTCCAGTGTTCTTGCCTGGAGAATCCCAGAGACAGAGGAGCCTAGTGGGCTGCTGTCTATGGGGTCGCACAGAGTCGGACATGGCTGAAGCGACTTTGCAGCAGCAGCAACCATCAGTCTATGGGAATTCCACTTGCCCCACCTCCTCATCGACACGTGTACTTTTAATGATAGCTATGTTAGTGTGACGTCTTATTGTGCTTTTGATGTGCATTTCTCTTATGACAGATAATGTCAAGCGCATTTCTTCATATGCTTATTTGCCATTTGTTTTTCTTCCTTGGAGCAATGTCTATTTAGGTCTTTTACTCACTTTTAAAATTGACTGTCTGCTAATTATTGAGTTTTAAAGTTGTTCTTTAATTAATTTATGTTTATTGAAGGATAATTGCTTTACAGAATTTTGCTGTTTTCTGTCAAACCTCAACACGAATCAGCCATAGGTATACATATATCCCCTCCCTTTTCAACCTTCTTCCCCATCCCACCCCTCTATGTTGATACAGAGCCCCTGTTTGAGCTTCCTGAGCCATTCAGCAAATTCCTGTTGGCTATCTATTTTATGTATGGTAATATGTTTCCATGTTACTCTTTCCACACATCTCACCCTCTCCTCCCTTCTGCCCATGTCCATAAGTCTATTCTCTATGTTTGCTTTGCCATTGTTGCCCTGTAAGTAAATTCTTCAGTACTATTTTTCTAGATTCCGTATATATGTGTTAGAGTACGGTATTTATCTTTCTCTTTCTGACTCACTTCACTCTGTATAATAGGTTCTAGGTTCATCCGCTTAATTAGAACTGACTCAAATGTGTTCCTTTTTATGGCTGAGTAATATTCCATTTTGTATATGTACCACAGCTTCTTTATCCACTCATCTGTCAATGGACATCTAGGTTGCTTCCATGTTTAGCTACTGTAAATAGTGCTGCAATGAACAATGGGATACACGTGTCTCTTTGAATTTGGTTTCCTCAGGATATATGCCTAAGAGTGGGATTGCTGGGTCATATGGTGGTTTTATTCCTAGTTTTTTAAAGAATCTCCATACCATCTTTCATAGTGGCTGTAACAATTTATATTCCCATCAACAGTGCATGAGTGTTCCCTTTTCTCCACACCCTTTCCAGCATTTACTGTTTGCAGACTTTTTGATGAGGGCCATTCTGACTGGTGTGAGGTGATATCTCATTGTAATGAATTGTAAAGTATTTTGCTATTTTTTTTTAACATATGCTGGAGACAAGGCTCTTATCGGCTATATGCTTTACAAATACTTTCTCCCATTTGTTGGGTTTTTTTTTTTCATTTTCCTAATGATGCCCTTAGTAAAACAAATGTTCTAATTTTAATGAAGTCCAATTAATCCATTCTTTTGTTTGCTTGAGCTGTAGGAGTGATATCTAGAAAGTCACTGACTAATCCAAGGATATGAAGATTTACAGCTATTTTCTTTTAAGAGTTTTATAGTTTTTGCTCTTACATTTCATTCTTTGTTCTACTTTAATTTTTTGTATATAATATGAAGCATGAAATTCAACTTCATTTTTTGCATATCACTATCATTTATTGAAAAGAACATTATTTGTTATGGCACTCGTCAAAAACCAACTGACTGTAAAAGCAATGGCTAATTTCTAGACTCTCAATTCTATTACAGTATATCTATATATCTCTCCACAAACCACATCACATTATCTTGATTGTTAAAATATTATTGTAAATTTTAAAAATTAGAAGTGTAGTCTCCTAAATCTGTTTTTTTTTTTTAAGACTGTTTTGGCCTTTTTTGAGTAACGAGTTTTAATATGAATTTTTGGATCATCACCAATGTCTACAAAGAAGCAAGCTGGACCTTTAATAAGACTGCACTGACTTTCTAGATCAACTGGAAGAGCATTGCTGTCGTAGCAATATTAAGTCTCTGATACATAAGCACAGGATTTTTTCTATTTATTTACATCTTTAATTCCTTTCAAAAATATTTTGTAGTGTTTAGACTTTTTTTAAGTTTTGGACTTATTTTACTAAATATATTCCTAATTATTGCATTATTTTGATGCTATTTAAATAGTGTTTTTAACTTTATTTTCAGATTGTTCTTTACAAGTATATAAAAATACCTGATCTCTGTAACTTGATTTTGTATTCTGAAACTTTGTTGAACCTTGTCCATTCTGATAGTATGTTGATATATTCCTTGGAATCTTGGGATTTTCTTTTTACCTACAAGATCATGTTATATACAAAGAAAGTTTTACTTCTTCCTTTTCAATCAGGATGACTTTTCTTTCTCATTTTCTTGCCTAATTTCCCTGGCTGGAACCTACAATACAGTGTTCAATAGAACATTGTTGTCTTATTTCTACCTTAGGGGGAGAGCACTGTTTTTCACTGAGTGTTTTCATTTATAAGTAGGTGGTCAGCAGTAGGTGGGTATTATATAGACATTTGTTTTCAAATTAAAGAAATTCATCATTTGTAGTTTTCGAAGAGTGTTTATCATGAATGTGAGTTAAATTTTGTCAAATACTCTTTCAAAAACATTATTAATAATCAGGTGACTTTTTCCTTAGCAGAAAATAAGTTGATTGCATTTTTTGATTTTCAAATATTGAAATAATGCATTCCTAGAACACAACCACTTTGGTCTTTGTGTTTAACCATTTTAAAATACTGCTGAATAATTCATGTGCTAAAAATTTTAAATCATTGCTTTCTTGATTCATGAATGATATTGGTTTGTGTTTTTCTTTCATGCACTCTCTTTGTGTTGCTTGCTATTGTCAGGGGAGTGTGTAATTTCCTCAGTTCTGTCTCATAGCAACAAAAATTTGAAGTGATGGACCAGCATGATAGCCCTCAGATGGACCAGTGTTACAGCTCTGTGTTACAGCTCAGTTTTATTTAGAAAGTAAAGGAAAATACATCCTCCAGGCGTGAGGGCATGCCAACCCAAAAGACACAAAGAGAAGAGAGGTCCCTGGCCCAATTTTGGCTCCTCTTTTTATATGCTTTTTCTCCTCTCCCTGGGCTTGCCCTATGTAAACGGGGCTAGCCAGGAGTGCTGTTTGTTTTACCTGAGGTCCTGCCTCCAGTTCTCAGACTTTCCTTTGTTCTATTTTTGAGGGCTTTTCCCTTCCTTGTCTTTTAGCCACCACCCTTCTAGACTCCTTTTTCCTATTCTAACTACCTAACACTATCAAGATAATACATTCACAAAATGAGAATGTCTTCATTTCTTTTCTATTTTCTGTCATAGATGCAGAACTCACACGAATTTGAAACATTAAGGCATGGAGATTTCATCTTTAGTTGGTTTTTAATTATGAATTCAAATACCTTAATAGTTGTAGAGTTATTCAAATTATCTATATCATGTTGGGTGATTGGCAATTTGCACTTATTGAGGAAATATTTCATTTCATCTAAGTTGTAATACGTATGAGTGTAGAGTTACCGGTAGTATTCTCTTATTATTCTTTTGATGTCTGCAAGATCTGAAGTGATACTTCCTGTTTCATTTTTGCTTAGTATTTTCTTTTATTTTTTCTTTGCCAGTCTTGGTATACATGTCAATTTAATTTACCTTTCCAGAGACCCATGTCTTTCATTGAATTTTTCTATTGTTTTTCTATATTGATGTGCATTTCTGCTCTTAGTTTTATTATTTAAATTATTCTGCTTGCTTTGAAGTGACTTTGCTTTTCTTTTCTTATTTCTTGAATTGAGAGTTCAGATTATAGCTTTGATACTTTTCTTTTCTCTTTTTTAAAGTAAGCACTTAGGGTCATAATCTTCCCTTGTGTCTCTGCTTTATTCGCACCCAGGGATTTTCATATTTCACATTTTTGTATGGTTTTAGTTCTTTTAATTCATTAAGGTTTGCTGTATGTCCCAGGATATTTTCCGCCTTGTATAATTAATATGTGTATTCTGGTATTGTTGAGGGGACTGTTCATCAAATGTCAGATAGATTTTGGTTGGAAGGTATTTTTTACTTCTGTATTCTTGATGAATTTCTATTGTTCTATCAAACACTGGATTTTCTTTTGTTTATTTATCCTTTAAGGTCTTAGCTTTTCTTCATATATTTTGCAGTGCTGCTGATTGGTACAAACACATTTACAATTTCTATGTCTTCCTGCTTGATTGGCTCTTTGATCATTATATATATATCTTTGTCTCAGTTTCTATCTCTGATCATCATGTAATATCTCTGTCTCAAATTTTATTTGCTTTGTATTCCACATTATCTGCTATTATTATTGAAACTCTTGCTTTCTTTTTATTAATTTTTGCATAGTATAAGTTTTTCTATCCCTTTTTGTTCAGCCTTAAAGGACATGAATTAATACCTAAAGTGAACTTTTTTCCATAAAAGCAGACAATGGGCAATGATTTTCTAAATTGTTCTGTCACTCTTTTTTAATTGCTTTATTAGACCAATTACATTTAATGACATTATTGTTAAATTAAGGCTTAATAGACATGCCATTTTATATTTTTTGTTTTAATTTATTCTATCTGTTTTTCAATCTCTATTTACTTTCTCCCTGTATTATTGCAGGTTACTTAAAGATATTTTATTATTTATTTTTTTACTTTAACATATTTTTAAGAATTTCATTTTAATTATCTGTTGTGTTTTGGAGCACATTTTTATAGCCTTTTTAGTGGTTGCCTAGATATTACATTATATGTACATATATTAAAGTCTGCTATTTTTAAAAAAATTTACCGATTCCAGTTAAGGATAGAAAAATTACTGCCACTTACATTCTCTTACCCTCTCCATTGTAAAAATAACTGTTTTACATATCTCCTCGAATACATTGAGAATCACACTAGATAGTGATCCTCAAAAAATTTTAAAATCTCTAATGGGGAAAATATATTATATTTAGCCATATTTTAACTCTTGTTTTTTATGCCTTCCTGATGTTTCCAGATTCCTTTTTGTGTCATTTCCTTTCTGTTCAGAGAAGTTTCTTTAGCCAAATTTTAGGTATATGCTTAAGACAAATGTATGAATGCCTTATATGATCATTCTAATATCTAAATCACCTTGATACTGATATTGTTGATTGTCATTATCCTATTGGAAACTGGACATTTTGGTGTTATAAGAATCTGAATCTTACTTAACCATTGGTTTAACAGTCAGGCCTCCTATGAAACTCTTCTGTTGGAAAGAGGGGATGTTGCCTTGATATTGCCAGGTGGGTATAGAAATCAAGATTCTCCACTCTGGCTCCACTGACCCACCAGGCACGAGCCTTTGTGTTCCCACAGGTAGAACTTGGAGTTTTGGCTCTCCACTAGGACTCTGAAAACCCTGCCCAAGCTGGGAGAGGAGAAACACCTCAATTTCCACAAGACCTCAAAGGATGCCTATTTATATTGATGACATTAATGGTCAGAGAGGTCAAACTTCTGAAATGTCATTGTCCCAGTGTACAATTCTGCCCCAAAATTAGATTCACCCCATGAGAGGTGGGGAGAGAGACCTAGAGACAGTATTTTACTGAAACAGTCTCCATTGTCCATCCTAGATAGCATATTAAAAAGCAGAGACATGACTTTGCTGACAAAGGTCCATACAGTCAAAGCTATGGTTTTTCCAGTAATCATGTATGGATGTGACCATTAGACCATAAAGAAGGCTGAGCACTGAAGAATCGATGCTTTTGAACTGCAGTGCTAGAGAAGACTCTTGAGAGTCCCTTGAGAGTCTCTTGAGAGCAAGGAGATCAAACCAGTCAATCCTAAAGGATATCAACCCAGAATATTCATTGGAAGGGCTGATACTGAAGCTCTAATATTTGGCTATCTGATGCAAAGAGCTGACTCATTGGAAAAGACCCTGATGCCAGGAAAGATTGAAGGCAAGAGAAGAAGGGGATGATAGAGCATGAGACTGTTGGATGGCATCATCAATTCAACGGACATGAGTTTGAGCCAACTCCAGAAGATAGTGAAGGACAGGGAAGCCTGGCATGCTGCAGTCCACGGGATCACACAGAGTTGGACATGACTGAGTGACTGAACAACAAAAAAGTTTCCATTGTATGACAGAACCATTCTTCCCAAGTTCACATTCAGTGACATATCATTGGTAGCTTAAATTGATCATAGTGGGTTTTGTTTTTCTCAGATATGTAGTTGTTAAATATTTACAAGCACAGAACTATCAAAACTACCTCCTACTTCTGTGAAATGGAGTTGTGAGGGAAATTTGAGAAAAATTAGATTCTAATTTCTTGCATGTCTGAGTTGTACATCTGAGGGGAAAGTATGTTACACTTTAGTTCACATGAGTTCTGACAAATAAATGAAACTGAGAATTGTAACTTTGGTTCACAGTTTTTTAATCAGTTCAGTTCAGTCCACTCAGTCATGTCCAAATCTTTGAAACCCCTTGGATTGAAGCACACTAGGCTTCCCTGTCCATCCCAACTCCCAGAGCTTGCTCAAACTCGTGTCCATCAAGTCGGTGATGCCATCCAACCATCTCATTCTGTCATTCCCTTCTCCTTCTGATTTCAATCTTTCCCAGCATTGGGGTCATTTCCAATGCATCAGTTCTTCACATCAGGTGGTCAAAGTATTGGAGTTTCAGCTTCAGCATCAGTCCTTCCAAAGAATATTCAGGACTGAATTCCTTTAGGATTGACTGGTTTGATCTCCTTGCTGTCCAAGGGACTCTTAGGAGTCTTCAACACCACAAGTTAAAAAACGCTAATTCTTCTGCACTCAGCTTTCTTTATGGTCCAACTCTTATGTCCATACATGACTACTGGAAAAACCATAGCTTTGACTAGACAGACCTTTGTTGGCAAAGTAATATCTCTGCCTTTTAATATGCTGTCTAGGTTAGTCATAGCTCTTCTTCCAAGGAGCAAATGTCTTTTAATTTCATGGCTGTAGTCACCATCTGCAGTGATTTTGGAGCCCAAGAAAATAGTCTGCCACTGTTTCCATTATTTCCCCATCTACTTATCATGAAGTGATGGGACCAGATGTGATGAACTTAGTTTTTTGAATGTTGAATTTTAAGCCTGCACAAGATGGCAGAGTAGAAGGATGTGTGCTCAACTTCCGCAAGAACTCCAAAACTGTAACTTGCTGCTGAACAACAATTGACCGGAGAATGTTGCATCCCACCAAAAACAATACCCCATGTAAAAGGGCAAAGGAGAAGCCCCAGTAAGATGGTAGGAGGGGTGAGGGGTGAAATCATGTTTTGAATCAAACTCCATACCCACCAGAGACCCTTGGAGGGCTCAAACAAAACCTGTACTCACCAGGACCTAGAGACCCCACAGGGACTGAGCCAGACCTGCTTTTGAGTGTCTCCTGTGAAGGCACAGGTCAGTGATGGCCTGCTATGGGGATAAGGGCTCTGGCTGTAGCAGACCTGGGACACATAGCATGTGGCATAAGCCATTTTAGAGGGTGTTGCCATTAGCCCCACATAAAGCTGCCAAGCATACAACCCACAAACTGCAGAAAAATTATACCAAAGAAATTCGCACATTTTTAAGAAAGTTCCAGGACCCACAACAGATTTCCCAACCTGAAGATCCAGCAAAGGGACTGAGAATCCCCAGGGAATTTGACTTTGGAGGCTAATGGGAAAGAACTTCTACAGGACTGGGGAAACAGACTCTCGGAGGGCACAAACAAAACTTTGTGCATACCAGGAGCCAGGAGAAAGGGGCAGTGTCCACACAAGAGACTGAGCCAGACTTGCCTGTGAGTGTCCAGGAGTCAGTCTCTAGCAGAGGTATAGGCTGACAGTGGCCTGCTGTGGGGTAAGGGGCACTGAATACGACACTGTGGGCCTAAATCCTTTTGAAAGAGGTCACCATTACCTCCATTACCCCCACCACAGTTCCGCCTCAGGCCAAACAACAGGGAGAGAACACAGTCCTGTCCATCAACAGAAAGTTGGATTAAAGATTTACTGAGGAGACAGGGATCAAGACCATCCCCATGGAAAAGAAATGCAAAAAAGCAAAATGGCTGTCTGGGGACGCCTAACAAATAGCTGTTAAAAGAAGAGAGGCAAAAAGCAAAGGAGAAAAGGAAAGAGATAAGCATCTGAATGCAGAGTTCCAAAGAATAGCAAGGAGAGATAAGAAAGCCTTCCTCAGCGATCAATGCAAAGAAATAGAGGAAAACAACAGAATGGGAAAGACTAGAGGTCTCTTCAAGAAAATCAGAGATACCAAGGGAAGATTTCATGCAAAGATGGGCTCGATAAAGGAGAGAAATTGTCTGGACCTAACAGAAGCAGAAGATATTAAGAAGAGGTGGCAAGAATACACAGAAGAACTCTACAAAAAAGATCTTCATGACCCAGATAATCATGATGGTATGATCACTAATCTAGAGCCAAACATCATGGAATGTGAAGTCAAGTGGGCCTTAGAAAGCATCACTATCAACAAAGCTAGTGGAGGTGATGGAATTCCAGTTGAGCTGTCTCAAATCTCCCTGGAATTTCTTTGGAAGGAATGATGCTAAAGCTGAAACTCCAGTACTTTGGCCACCTCATGCGAAGAGTTGACTCATTGGAAGATACTCTGATGCTGGGAGGGATTGAAGGCAGGAGGAGAAGGGAACGACAGAGGATGAGATGGCTGGATGGCATCACTGATGTGATGGCATCGATGGCTGGATGGCATCGATGGATGTGAGTTTGAGTGAACTCGGGAGTTGGTGATGGACAGGGAGGCCTGGCGTGCTGCGATTCATGGGGTCGCAAAGATTTGGACACAACTGAGCGACTGAACTGAACTGAACTGTAGGTAATGGGCTGGGTTCAGTTTGCTAGAAGTCAGTGATTTGTATCAGCAAATCTGGTAATGAGCCTTTAGTTAGGAGACTAAAGGGAGAGGGGAGAGAAGGGAGGGAAGTGGCCCTTTCTTACTCATGGCTTTAAAAGGGCTAACTTAAGGGGTAAGCTTGAGGCTAGCAACTACCTATATAATTTTATGTATATAAAATAGAGGCCAAAGTCTTTCATTCTGCAATATAGACAGTAGGCTCAAAATGCACATGACCCATTGTCACAAATATCTTTTTGGGGCTGAGTTTTTATGAATTCAAATATTTTCCTTCACATTACAATAACAATAATAATTGCTGTTTATATTAGTTCTTTGTAGATTTATAGAGGACTTAGAGGTTAGATTCCTGAAGGTCTCCTGAAGAAGGGACGGTAAAGCATCTGCCTACAATGCAGGAGATCCGGGTTTGATTCCTGGGTCAGGAAGATCCCCTAGAGAAGGAAAGGACAATCCACTTCAGCACTCTTGCCTGGAAAACCCCATGGATGGAGGAACCTGATAGGCTATAGTCCATGGGGTCACAAAGAGTCGACAGGACTGAGCGAGTTCACTTTCACTTTAGAGGTTAGATTAGATTTTATAGATTAGATGGCAAAATCTTATCTACAAAAGCCACCTTAATATCATAAGCCAATCATTCAGTGAGTGAAGGTTGAAGTGAAGTCTCTCCTTGTGTCAACTCTTTGTGATCCCATGGTCTACCAGGCTTCTCTGTCCATGGGATTTTCCAGGCAAGAGTACTGGAGTCTGTTGCCATTTCCTTCCCCAGGAGATCTTTCTGACCCGGGAATTGGACCCACGTCTCCTGAGTTGCAGGCAGACACTTACCCTCTGAGGCACCAGGGAAATCCGAGTGAAGGTTTGGGTAAGGATTATTTGAAACTAGATAACATTAGAAACAATACACTTCAAGGATTATATGGAACTCAAATCCCAAGTTGTGAGGAAAAAACTGGTTAACTGTTGGTGTTTCCTGTATTGTTTGACAGTCCTCTACCTCAGTTTTTTTACATCTACATTTGCAGATTTGTAGGAGCTCAAAATTTACAACCTTGCACCATTTTTCAGGATCATAGTCTGGAAAAATTCTGGACCATTCCAGAAGCCAACTAAGTACATGACCACAGATTTGTGATGGAAGCAAGTCCCTTGGACTTTTCTATGTGGGCGTTAATTCAGCCCTAGCCTAGGCTTTTCTTTCCAGCTTCTGTACCCCACTCAGTTCAGTTCAGTCATTCAGTCATGTCCAGCTGTTTGTGACCCCATGAACCGCAGCATGCCAGACCTCCCTGTCCATCAGCAACTCCTGGAGTCCACCCAAACCCATGTCCATTGTGTCGGTGATGGCATCTAACCATCTCATCCTCTGTCGTCCCCTTCTCCTCCTGCCCTCAGTCTTTCCCAGCATCAGGGTCTTTTCCAATGAGTCAACTCTTTGCATCAGGTGAACTGAAGTGAAGTGAAGTTGCTCAGTCATGTCTGACTCTGCAACCCCATGGACTGTAGCCTACCAGGCTCCTCCGTCCCTGGGATTCCCCAGGCAGGAATACTGGAATGGGTTGCCATTTCCTTCTCCAGGAGATCTTCCCAACCCAGGGATCAAACCCGGGTCTCCCATATTGCAGGCAGACGCTTTACCATCTGAGCCACCAGGGAAGCTTTAAGTTTCAGCTTCAACATCAGTCTCTCCAATGAACACCCAGGACTGATCTCCTTTAGGATGGACTAGTTGAATCTCCTTGCAGTCCAAGGGACTCTCAAGAGTCTTCAGCACCATAGTTCAAAAGCATCAATTCTTCGGCCCTTAGCTTTCTTTATAGTCCAATTCTCACGTCCATACATGACCACAGGAAAAACCATAGCCTTGACTAGATGGACCTTTGTTGGCAAAGTAATATCTCTGCTTTTTAATATACCGTCTCTGTTCCGTTCCATTCAGTCGCTCAGTAGTGTCCGACTCTTTGCGACCCCATGAATCGCAGCACCCCAGGCCTCCCTGTCCATCACCAACTCCCGGAGTTCACCCAGACCCACGCCCATGGAGTCAGTGATGCCATCCAGCCATCTCATCCTCGGTCGTCCCCTTCTCCTCCTGCCCCCAATCCCTCCCAGCATCAGGGTCTTTTCCAATGAGTCAACTCTTCGCATGAGGTGCCCAAAGTACTGGAGCTTCAGTNTCCATTGAGTCTGTGATGCCATCCAGCCATCTCATCCTCGGTCGTCCCTTTCTCCTCCTGCCCCCAATCCCTCCCAGCATCAGGGTCTTTTCCAATGAGTCAACTCTTCGCATGAGGTGCCCAAAGTACTGGAGCTTCAGTTTTAGCATCATTCCTTCCAAAGAAATCCCAGGGTTGATCTCCTTCAGAATGGACTGGTTGGATCTCCTTGCAGTCCAAGGGACTCTCAAGAGTCTTCTCCAACACCACAGTTCAAAAGCATCAATTCTTTGGCGCTCAGCCTTCTTCACAGTCCAACTCTCACATCCATACATGACCACAGGAAAAACCATAGCCTTGACTAGATGGACCTTAGTCAGCAAAGTAATGTCTCTGTTTTTGAATATACTATCTAGGTTAGGTTGGTCATAAATGGCAACCCACTCCAGTACTCTTGCCTAGAAAATCCCATGGATGGAGGAGCTTGGTGCAGGCTACTGTCCATGGGGTCACAGAATCAGGCACGACTGAGCGACTTCACTTTCTTTCTTCTTTCTTTCTAGGTTTGTCATACCTTTCCTTCAAAGGAGCAAACGTCTTAATTGCATGGCTGCAGTCACCATCTGCAGTGATTTTGGAGCCCAGAAAAATAAAGTCAGCCACTGTTTCCACTGTTTACCCATGAAGTGATGGGACCAGATGCCATGATCTTCATTTTCTGAATGTTGAGCTTTAAGCCAACTTTTTCACTCTCCTCTTTCACTTTCATCAAGAGGCTTTTTAGTTCCTCTTCACTTTCTGCCATAAGGGTGGTGTCATCTGCATATCTGAGGTTATTGATATTTCTCCTGGCAATCTTGATTCCAGCTTGTGT
>SJXQ01002492.1:0-339629 GCA_006408695.1 Aepyceros melampus
AGGCAATCTCTTTAACAAGTGGTGCTGGGAAAACTGGTCAACCACTTGTAAAAGAATGAAACTAGATCACTTTCTAAAAAAATTTTTTTAAAGCTTACTAAAAACACACTCAATGACAGAACTTCCTAAAAGTGAAGACTACTCAGTGATTCAATCCCCTTACCCCTGGTTATGACAGCAGTTAGGAAAACCAGGGATGTGAATATTATAGAATGCTGGATCCTCACCTATTCCCAGAAGTCTTTAGTATTCTTTATTTGAAGTTTCTTTCTTTTTTTTTTAATGATTAAGCATAATGAATCTCTATGTTTGGTATTTATGGAGGAAACACACACCATCACAACAAGAGCAATAGTAGCAAAGGTGTAAACAGAAGCTCTGTGAGCATCTGACTTTGGAAACCAGACTCAGAACCTGTAGGTTCTAGTCCTTGCCCCACAGCTTACAAACTGAGACATCTGGGTGTGTCACAAAATCTTCTAAGCTTCCTTCCCCATTATAAAATAAAGACTGTGAACGTAGCTGTGTTTACCCTAAGGAGTATCATAGTGCCATCAGAGAACAGATGTAAAATCATACCTAGAGAACCTTTCCAAATAAATGAAAAACATACTGAACTCAGTCTCAACTAACAAACAGTTTATATTTGCCTTCTTTAAGGAAAAAAGAATACTCTCATGGGAGGAAAAGAAAAAAAATGAAAAGGGCAAATACTTAGAACTATACGAGGAAGATTCTAAATGTAATTTTTTCATGTCAGAAATGTATTTTCTTATTTGGAGATAGGAAAAATAACGTTATTTTGAAAGAAAAAGTAGTGTTCCATAGTCTTTTACCAAACATGTGTTTTTAAAGTGACAGTTGGAGAAAACTGATGTTTCGGCATTCAGATACGACTGTTTTTGCCCCCTTTGCTCTAACTTGGTATTTCTTGGACAGCGCTATCTCACTGGGTATTGACGGGAAATGTGTTAGAGCTGTTGCCTGACATCAAATTGGCTAAAGTCTGTTCGGCAAACCTCTGGTAACTATACATGAAATGAGCTGAAGAATGATATTTTTCTCTCAGGAAATGCAAGCTTTGATGCATTCTAGAACAGAAAATCTCTCAGGGTTCTCTTTCCCCCTTTTCTTTGGCCACCTTCCTGTGGAACATTTTGTTCTCCATTACCGAGGACCAGTGCAATGCTGTTAAGAGCTGTGGACAGAAAGAAAACATCTCAACTTCTGGGCTACTATGAGTGATCTGGAATAATATGCTGACATAAAAATCCTGTGAGACAGGCTAATATGACTCTTTTTTTGTTGCTTACACTCTTCATATCCAGTTCAGTTCAGTCACTCCGTCATGTCCAACTCTTCACAATGCCATGGACTGCAGCACGCCAGGCTTCCCTGTCCATCACCAACTCCCAGAGTTTACTCAAACTCATGTCCATTGGGTCAGTGATGCCATCCAACCATCTCATCCTCTGTCATCCCCTTCTCCTCCTGCCTTCAATCTCCTCCAGCATCGGGGTCTTTTCAAATGAGTTAGCTCTTCCCATCAAGTTTCAGCTTCAGCATCTGTCCTTCCAATGAATATTCAAAACTGATTTCCTTTAGGATGGACTAGTTGGATCTCCTTGCAGTCCAAGGGACTCTCAAGATAAAGCATAACATTCTAGTGACCAGTATAGAAAAATGACATATAATTTGGAGAGTGTATGCTAGTGCCCAGACTTTTCTACACTGACCCATTTTATTTTTGCATCAGCTCTTTTTTTTTTTTTTTGAGTTAATTAATTTATTTAAAAATGTTCTGCCCTGGGTCTCCATTGCGCATGGGCTTTCTTTTGTTGTGGTAAATGGAGGCTGTGCTCTCATCGCTGTGCACAGGCTTCTCACCTTGGTGGCTTCTTCTGTTACAGAGCATAGGCTCTAGAGCATGTGGGCTTCAGTAGTCGTGGCTCCTGTGTTCTAGAGAGTAGACTCAGTAACAGTAGTGCACAGGCTGAGATGCTCCACAACATGTGGAATCTTCCCAACAGGGGTTGGAGCCTGCTTGGCAGGTGAACTGTTAACCCCTGGACCACCAGAGAAGTCCAGCAACAATTCTGGATGCAAGTACTTTTACATCGTTTTTATGGATGAGTAAACTCGCATTATATAATTTTGCCTAATACCAAGTAGCTGATCAAATTCAGGAAATGTTTCTGGGTTGAGGTAAGGTTAATCCAAGTTCTGACTGAAGTGAGGTGCATCATGTCAGGAGAAGGAAAGACACTTTATGCATCAGATTTGGCAATAAGTACATGAGTGCATGAAAGAGCCTGAGCCAGAAGACAAAACTCTTAGATTCCAAAATGTGTTCTAGTATCTATGGGCTGTGTGACTTGAGCAAATCACTTCACATATCTAGGTTTTAGTTCTTCACCTCATAAATTTTGTTGGAAAGATTAAATCATGTGGGATGTGTCAAGAAGCTATCACAAGACCTAGAACTTAGGAAGTGTCATCATCATTATTGAAACCAATGCTCTTGCCAACACTGTTAAGTATCATTATCACCAATCCTACCTTATTTACTCTCAGCATTTTAAGTGAAGTGAAATGAAGTCACTCAGTCGTGTCCGACTCTTTGTGACTCCGTGGACTGGAGCCTACTAATCTCCTCTGTCCATGGGATTCTCCAGGCAAGAATACTGGAGTGGGTTGCCATTTCCTTCTCCAGGGGATCTTCCCGACCCAGGGATCGAACCCAGGTTTCCCGCATTGGAGGCAGATGCTTTAACCTCTGAGCCACCAGGGAAGCCCAGGAGGTTGTAATAAGGAATATAAACATTCACAGATAGACTTCCTACCAAAAATAATGGAGAGGCTTCTTACTGAAAAAATAAAAAGTTGTAAATAATTTAAAACTGCTGAAATTTATTTTACTCTGAGGGAGTTGAGAAATAGAATTTCCAAATGGATTAAATTAAATTCAACATAACTGTTGTGCATTTAACAGTTGTCTTTATTCTCACCTTACTTCTGGATTTTAACTCTGGAGAATGCTAAAAGATGATTCAAAGTGAAAAATGAACACATGTCACCAGTCTCTCCAGACTGTGATATTTGCCTTTATAAAGGTCAGCTGTATGCTTTGCTGTTGAGTCGCCAAGTCGTGTCCAACTCTTTGCAACCACATAAACTGCAGCACATCAGGGTTCTCTGTCTTTCACTATCTCCCAGAGCTTGCTCAAACTCATGTCCATTGAGTTGGTGATGCCATCTAACCATCTTATCCTCTGTCATTTTCTTCTCCTCTTGCCCTCAATCTTTTCTAGTATCAGGATATTTTCCAATAAATCGGCTCTTTGCATCATGTGGCCAAAGTATTGAAGCTTCACTCATTTAATCAGGGGTTTCATGCAGAAAGTTTAACAGTAAGGTCAGTCACATCTTCTACAGTGCATTTTATCAAAATGGATAGGGTATCAGAGATTTACTATCTTATATAAGAAAAGGTTCTCCAAAATTTACAAATATAAAACTATATTTCCTTATAAAAACTATAAGGACCCAAGGATTCTTTTTGTGCCAGAGGAGACGGGAAGGAAAGAAGAAAGTCCATCTTTTTCAAAACTGTAGGCATAGTCCTGACACTTGTGTCAGTCTTGTCAAGCCCCATATGAGAAAGAAATATAGAAACTAAACAGCCCAGAACATTAATGACTAGTTTCTGACAGTAGAAATCTCTTTTGTATTTGAGATGTATTAATTTTATAAACACTTGAGAGCTCAGCCCTTCATGAATGCAGCTGGTATAAACCGAGTGGTTTCCAAACAGCAGTCATGATGACGATGGTGAACGACAAACAAACAAACAAACAAACAAAAAACCATCATAATCCATTGGCATCATTTTATTGCCGTAAGGATTAGACTATTGTTCACAGCTCAGTTTTGTAGACTCCATTGTTGCCTAACTCCATCATCCAAGTAAAGTTCTGAAAATAAAGAAGGAATTTCACCTTCAAAATCACTGTTCCATTCACGGCTATTCTTCACGTGCTCTGATATCTCTTATTTTATTATATATGTATGTATATTTTATTTTCAATCAGGGAAAAGTGCACCAAATGTCTCCTGAGTCATCAACAGAGTAGCATTTATACATGACTTATGGATAACTTAGGAACATAGGTCACTACTTCTTAGGACTCAACTGAGGAGTCACTGTCTCTTCCACAAACATATTTTTAATGATGAAAATGAAAATATTTTCCTATTCCATAAAAGATACAAAATGCAAGAGATTCTTTATATTACGCACACACAAACACTATGGCAGGAATATTAACACTCCATCCAAAACTGAGTATATTCACAAATTCCTGTCCAGTCTTCAAGTTGAGGTAGGAACCTTGCTACTTACTTAACTTTCACATATTGAGGGGAGTCATCTTCATAGGTTAGGGCACTGACTGCTTCCTACCTTTTTGCAGAACAGAATAGTAGATTGTGGATACAGGTAGAATGATGTTTCCAATTATACAGTGACTGAATAAAATAGTGGCTAGTATTGGGTCCATTTTCCCAATGGGTTGTGTCTCCAACGGGTAACTTACTTGTCAAATAGTCATGTGATTGAGAGACTGGAGTTCTTTTCCTGGTCCTGTTTAGTCTGGGGCATCAGATGGTAGTCCTCAGGCAGTGGTGTAGTGGTAGATGTCTATTAACTAGCTTCCCTCAAAAAGTCTTGACTTGCAACATTTGCCAATGTCTATGGTGATGTGAAAGTGAAAAGGGCTTCCCTTGTAGCTCAGTTGGTAAAGAATCTGCCTGCAATGTGGGAGACCTGGGTTTGATCCCTGGGTTGGGAAGATCCCCTGGAGAAGGGAAAGGCTACCCACTCCAGTATTCTGGCCTGGAGGATTCCATGGACTGGAGAGTCCATAAGGTCACAAAGAGTCAGACACGACTGAGCGGCTTTCACTTTCATGGTGTGAATATTCCTATCTCAGGTGATTTTATTCTACTAATGTGATATTACAGAACTTAGAGCTGGGAAGGGATGCACACCAAAGGTTCTTCGGAGACAGGATGAGCCAGTAGTTCCAGCACAACCCTACAATAAGATTCTCTCCTAATGTACTGCCTCTGCACTCTCCTTAGAAGACCCCTCTCAGACAGAGCATCTAGGTATGTGTTTGAGTCCTGGACTCTTCTTTCTTCTCTCTCAGTTCCCTTTTCTGATTGCAAAACTCTCATTGTCCTTCTGTGTTCTAATAAAAAGAACCAGTGGTCTATTTTAAAGAGCTTAATAGGCTTTAGAAAGAACCCAAACCTTGGCTTCCTGTTCATCCTTTCAGAATAGTAAGGAGACCCATTCCCTAGAAACACAATGGCCTACTTCGTTTCACTTGAACGAGAATAAAAATATTTCATTAGTCAGGGTGTGTCACTTTCTCCAATAAGACCAAAGAGCGCTCAGTCACTCAGTCATGCTGGACTCTTTGTGACCACCAGACTCCTCTGTCCATGGGATTTTCCAGCCAAAAAGACTAGAGCAGGTTATCATTTCCTCCTTCAGGGGATGTTTCTGACCTAGGGATCAAACCCTTGTCTCCTGCATTGGTGGGTGAGTTCTTTACCACAAATACCACCTGTTGTTTGCACTTGAAAGAAAATAAAAGCATTTTCATTATTCATGACTTATTCAGGATGTATCACTCTTTCCAGTAAGACCAAAGAGACTTCTCTAAAAGCGTTCTCTCTCTCCCAAACACACACAGAAAGAGAGAAACACCAGAAACATTACTAGACTTATTATATATTGTCTCAAAAGTGAAACCAAACACAGGTAAATCTGGTATGAAAAGAATACAAATTTCCTAACTGTATAGTGCAGAACTGAAATCTTACTGAACACATATGTTTGTCCCTCACCTCTTGAAATAGGTATGTTAAAGCCTCCCATTATAATGCTGGGTTTGTCTATTTTTCCTACTTCTCCCAAGTTTTTTATTTATAAAATTTGAAGTGATATTATTGGCTGTAAAATAATTTATGATTGTGCTATCTTCCTGGTAATTGACTCCTTTATCACTTTGAAATTCACTTTAAAATTCAAGATTAGCGATTTTAACTTCAGGTCTATTTTGTTGATATGTCTATAGCTATTCCATCTCTCTTTATCTAGGCTTTTACTTTCAACCCTCTATATTTAAACTGTGTTTCCTGTAAGCAGCATAAGGTTGGGTTTTTTATTGTGAAAATCTTTGTCTATTAGGGTGAATATTTAATTATGTAGATTTCAAGTGATTGTAAACATACCTGGGATTAAATAAACATCTATTTTTATTTCATTCATTCCATTCATTAATCACTATTCCAATTCCACCTTTTGTTATCTTGTTGATTACACATTCTTTAACAAACTCTTTTTGTATATTCTTGATAATAAAACATGAATACTTCATTTTTTAAAGTCTGATGTATGTACACCCATGGCTGATTCATTTCACTGTATGGCAAAAACCACCACATTATTATAAAGTAATTAGCCTCCAATTAAAATAGATAATTTAAAAAAGAGAATAACTCATAAAATAAAGTCTGATATAGATATAATTTTTATCACTTTAATCGATGCAAAAGATTAAAACTATTTAACTTGCTCTCTTGTGTGTTAGGGTTGCAATTCATTTTAAATATACAGATATTTTAAAAACTGTATGGCATTATTATTATTTTTACCAAGTCAATATCTTTTGGGATTTATTTATTTTATTTTGTTAATTTTTAAAATTGATGTATAGTTGACTTACAATGTTGTTACTTTCTGCTGTGTAACACTGTATCAGTTATACATATACACATATCCACTGCTTCTTAGATTCCTTTTCCATATAGTTTATTACAGAATACTGAGTACAGTTCCCTGTGCTATCTAGTAAGCTCTTATTAGCTATCTTTATGTATAGGACTTTCCTGGTGGCTTAGATGGTAAAGAATCTGTCTGCAATGCAGGATGCCTGGGTTTGATCCCTGGGTTAGGAAGATCTAATGGATTAGGAAATGGCAACCCACTCCAGTATTCTTGCCTGGAGAATTCCATGGACAGAGGAGCCTGGAGGGCTACAGTCCATGGGTCACAGAGAGTTGGACACGACTGAATGACTAGCTGCCTGTTTATATATAGTAGTGTGCATATGTTGATTCTAATCTCCTGTTTGTCCATCCCTCCCATCCTCTGGTAACCATAAGATTGTTTTCTACACCTGTAACTCTATTTCTGTTTGTAAATAACTTCACTTGCACCATTTCTTAGAACACATATATGTTACATCATAGGATATGTATCCCCTTTCTGACTTACTTAGCTCAGTATGACAGTCTCTGTCCATCCATTTTGCTGCAAATGGCATTACTTCATTCTTTTTATGGCTGAGTAAAATTCCACTGTATGTTTGTATCACATCTTCTTTATTCATCAATTTATTGATGGACGTTTACGTTGCTTCCCCATGTTCTGTCTATTGTAAATAGTGCTGCAGTGAACATCGGGGTGCATTTATCTTTCCAAAGTATGGTTTTCTCCAGGAATATGCCTAGGATTGGGGTTGCTGGATCATATGGTAGCTCTATTTGTTTTGTTTTTTAGGAACCTCCATACTGTTCTCCATAGTGACTGTATCAGTTTACATTCTGATTAGCTGTGCAGGATGTTTCCTTTTCTTTACATCCTCTCCAGCATTTGTTGTTCACAGACTTTTGATGATGGCCATTCTAACTAGTGTGAGGTGATAGCTTGTTGTAGTTTTGATTTGCATTTCTCTTATAATTAGTGATGTTGAACATGAGATTGCCTCTTCTGCAATATTTTGGAACAGTTTCAGAAAGATAGGTGTTAAATATTCTCTAAATACTTTATAGAATTGACTTATGAAGCCATTTGGTCCTATTTTTTTTGTTCACTGAATGTTTTTAAATAACAGGTTCAATTTCAATACATGTGATTTTCTGTTCACATTTTCTATTTCCTCCTGGAAGATTCTATTATTTCTATTTGCAAAGTTGTAACCCTCTAAAGTGAAAGTCATTCAGTCATGTCCTACTCTTTGTGACACCATGGACTGTAATAGCCCATGGAATTCTCCAGGCCAGAAAGCTGGAGTGGGTAGCCATTCCCTTCTTCAGGGAATCTCCCAACCTAGGGATAAAACACAGGTCTAATGCATTTCAGATGCATTCTTTACCAGCTGAGCCACCAGGGAAGCCCTTCTAAGAATTTATCTATTTCTTCTAAATTGTCCATTTTATTGGTGTGTAGTTGTGTCTAGTAGTCTCTTATGACCCTTGAACTTCTGTGGTGTCAAAGCTATAACTTTTCCTTTTTTATTTCTAATTTTGTTGATTTGAGTTCTCTCCTTTATTTCTTAATGAGTATGGCTAAAGGATAATCAATTTTGTTTATCTTCTCCAAGAACCAGTTTTTAGTTTCATTAATCTTTACTATTATTTTGTTCATTTCTATTCCATTTATTTCTGCTCTAATCTTTATGGCTTCTTTCCTTCTAGTAAGTTTGGGTTTTGTTTGTTCTTCTTTCTCTAATTGCTTTAGGTATAATTTTAGGTAATGTATTTGATATCTTTCTTGTTTCCTGAGGTAGGATTTTATTATTATAAATTTCCCTCTTAGTATTGCTTTTGCAGTGCCCCATAGGATTTGGATTATAATGTTTTCATTGTCATTTGCCTCTAGGTATGTTTTCATTTCCTCTTTGATTTCTTCAGTAATCTCCATTGTTTAGTAACATATTGTTTAGCCTTCATATGTTTATGTTTCTTAAGAGGACTTTTTTTTGTAATAAATTTCTAACCATACAGTATTACAGTCAGAAAGATGCTTGGTATGATTTCAGTTTTCTTAAATTTACTGGGACTTGACTTATGGCCCAAGATGTGATCTATCATGGAGAATGTTCCAAGTGCACTTGAGAAGAAAGTGCATTCTGCTGCTTTTGGATGGAATGGCCTATAAATATCAATCAGTCTATCTGCTCGATTGTGTTATTTAAGGCTTGCTTCCTTACTGACTTTCTGTCTGGATGATCTGTCCATTGGTATAAGTAGGATGCTGAAGTTCTCCACATTTTTGTGTTACTGTCCATTTCCCCTTTTATGGCTGTTAATGTTTGCCTTATATATTGAGGTACTTCTATGTTGATGCATACCTGTTTGCAGTTGTAATATCTTCTTCTGGGACTGATTCCTTGATCATTATGTAATGTCCTTCCTTGTCTCTTATAACAGTCTTTATTTTAAAGTTTGTCTGATGTGATTATTGCTATTCCAGCTTTCTTTTGGCTTCAATTATCATGTAATTCCTTTTCCCATCTGCTCACTTTCAGTCTGTATGTGTCCCTAGATGTATTTGAGGTGGGTTTCTTGCCAATAGCATATATACAGGTCTTGCTTTTGTAACTACTCAGCCAGTCTATGTCTTTTGGTTGGAACATTTAATCCATGTACATTTGAGGTAGTTATTCATATGCCTGTTCCTATTTACATTTGCTTAATTGGGAAAGGAGTACATCAAGTCTGTATATTGTCAGCCTGCTTATTTAACATATATGCAGAGTACATCATACAAAATGCCAGGCTGGGTGAAGCACAAGCTGGAATCAAGATTGCTGGGAGAAATATCAATAACCTCAGATATGCAGATGACCCCACCCTTATGGCAGAAAGTGAAGAACAAAAGAGCCTCCTGTTGAAAGTGAAAGAGGAGAGTGAAAAAGTCGGCTTAAAGCTCAACATTCAGAAAACTAAGATCATGGCATCCAGTCCCATCACTTCATGGCAAATAGATGGGGAAACAGTGGAAACAGTGGCAGAGTTTATTTTTCTGGGCTCCAAAATCACTGCAGATGGTGACTATGGCCATGACATTAAAAGATGCTTGCTCCTTGGAAGAAAAGTTATGACCAACCTAGACAGCATATTAAAAAGCAGACACCACTTTGCCAACAAAGGTCCATCTAGTCAAAGCTATGGTTTTTCCAGGAGTCATGTATGGATGTGAGAGTTGGACTGTGAAGAAAGCTGAGCACCAAAGAACTGAAGCTTTTGAACTGTGCTATTGGAGAAGACTCTTGAGTCCCTTGGTCTGCAAGGAGATCCAACCAGTACATCCTAAAAGAAATCAGTCCTGATGCTGAAGCTGAAACTCCAAGAGAGGAGAAGGGACGACAGAAGATGAGATGGTTGGATGGCATCACTGACTGGACATGAGTTTGAGGAAACTCTGGGAGTTGGTGATGGATAGGGAGGCCTGGTATGCTGCAGTCCATGCATGCAAAGAGGGGTTGCAAAGAGTTAGACGTGACTGAGCAACTGTGTTCAGTTCAAAACTGAGCATCTTCCTCATCCTTTGTCACCCACTTCTCCTTTTGCCTCCAAGCTTTCCCAGCATCAGGACCTTTTCTAATGAAATGGCTCTTTGCATCAAATGGGCAAAGTGTTGGAAAGGATGAGATGGTCAGATAGTATCATTGACTCAATCAATGGATGTGGATTTGAGCAAACTCTGGGAGATAGTGAAGGCAGGGAAGCCTGGCATGCTATAGCCCATGGGGTTGCAAAGAATCAGACATGATTTAGTGACTGAACAGCAACAAGAAGCATCTTCCTGTCAATGATTGTTCAACTGTTGTGATTTCAGTTGCAGGAGGAGATAAGCACTTGCCCTCTGACTGTGCCGTCTTAACCATTCTCTCCTGAAGTGATTTTATTTTTTAAAGTTTTTATTAAATTTGTTACAAGTTTGTCACTGCTTTTTGTTTTGTTGTTTTGGCCTCCAAGCGTGTGGGATCTTAGCTCCCCAACCAGGGGTCAAACCCACACCCCCTGCATTGGAAGGCGAAGTCTCACCCACTGGACCACCAGGGAAGTCCCCAGAAGTGCTTTTAATATGTCAAATTTTTCATATAGTTTTCACATATTTTGTAGTAGAGAGTTTTTGGTTGACAGGTTTTAATTTGTATTATATTTTGAAGGTGCCAATCAATTTTCACTGATTTCTGTAATTTCTGAAGAGAAGTTACCTGTAAGTCTTAGGGGGGTTTTAAAGGATAAAGCATTTCTTTTTTCTCATCAACAGTTTTTCATATTTTATCTTGTTTCACCAGTTAATACTATGATGACTTAAAATATGGTTTTATTTCTATATTTTTACTGTTTGTAACACATCTTGAATCTACAGCTTGATTTCTTTAGCAATTTAAGAAGTTTTCCACCACTACCTCTTCAAATACTGCTTCTGCCTTACCTTACTTTCTCACTATTATGGTATTATTACTGCATACATTTAAAATTTTAAGTTTATTCCATATCTTTCTCAACTACTCAGTTTTTTCCATTCTTCTGTTATTTCAATGAATGTTTCTACATATTTCACATGCTTTAATCCCCCCTTTACTTGTGTTTAATCTATTGTTAAATTCCTATATTGAGTTCTTAATTTTAGTTATATTTTTTCAGCTTCATGATTTTATTTGATTTTAAAATATATTCTAGTTCTCACTAAATCTTTCATGTTCTAATCTAATATTTTGGACATATAAACCCCCATTTAAAAAAGTTTAAATCTTATAAATACAAGATGATCTAAATATCTTTCAGGCCTGCTACTTTTACCTGAATTTATTCTTGGTTATCAATTGTTATATTTTATATCCTTGCATGCCTGGTAACTCTTTTTGAAAGTCATCTTGTCAGAGAAAGATATGGTGGTAATATGTTTGTGGATGATATGCTTTTCCTCCAGAGAGGATAAAATTTTGTTTCTATCAGGTGATTATGGTAGAAGAAAGTCACAAATAAAGTTAGCATTGATCTATTTTAGATCTGGTCCTTGTGAAACACAGTCTAGTTTATTGTTTGAAGCAAACTTTCATGTTTCCAAAAAAAAAATCAGGACTAGGGTAAGGAAAGTGAGACACATATGGCACAAAAGTTAATAAGTGAGTGTTGCCTAAAATTTTGCCCCATAAATGCTTAATTTGCATCTTGTTAGTCTTGGCCCTGATATCAACTGAAAATCTGTGCTAGTTACCAAGCAATTTTTCCTGACAGGTTCTGAATTCCTGATTTTTCTTCACATCTTAGACTTTCTAAGATCTGAGCTTCTTAATTTTTTTGCCTTGACTAAATAAGCAAAAATCTCAAGAGAAATTATCAATATTAAGGTTTAGTATCTCATTTGTCTATCTCCACTTCTGTCTGGATTTTTAGCTCCTGAGTCACCACTTTATTTGTAGTTTTCCCATGGTTTCAAACATTTTTTTTAAATTAATCTACCTTTTCTAGTTATTCTTTGCAGAATGGTTTGTGGAAACAAGTTACCCTATCATGGATAGCTTCCATTTCCAGAAATGGAAATGCCTCCTGACTTCTATGTGTGTGATAATGACAGATTGAGAGGCAATTTCACATCTTTCTCAAGCTGTAAATATTCTTTTTGGATGTTTTAATCATCCACATGGATGTTCATTTTCTCCTGCTCATTATTTAAATGTTGGTATTCCTCAGTATTTCTCCTTGAGTGGAACTGTACATACAAAGCATGATATGCTGCCTTAACTCTGATGGATCTTAAAATTTATAAACCCATCCCAGAACATTCATCTTGGCTTTGACCCCAGTATTTAAACATTTTGTGGAATACCTCTCTCTAGACATCTTCTGTGCTCCTAGAATGCAGAATGTCCAGTAATGAAACTATTGTCTTCGTTTTCACCTCACTGCTCTCAATTTATTTTTCTGCTTCTACTCCCTGTCTTAATTAATGTCAGTTGCTTTCGCCAGGATCCTATCTTAAACTGCTGCTGCTGCTGCTGCTAGGTCGCTTCAGTCGTGTCCGACTCTGTGCAACCCCATAGACAGCAGCCCACCAGGCTCCCCTGTCCCTGGGATTCTTCAGGCAAGAATACTGCAGTGGGTTGCCATTTCCTTCTCTAATGCATGAAAGTGAAAAGTGAAAGTGAAGTCGCTCAGTACAAACTACTTAAAGCTATCCTCTATTCTTTTATTGTAAATTTTGCATGATTCATCATGTACATTATATGAGGAGTAGATATAATATATGATATTCTATAAAAGCATATATTTAGTATATATATTAAATATATATAGTATAAAATATTTAAGTATGCTCCCTTTAACTCCGATTTACACACTGGGTTTGCCTAAGTTTGGACTTATGATTGCTCACCTAGACTTTCCCAACATCCTACTAATTCAGAGATGGGAAAGCTTACCTTACGTTTGCTTCCACATTCTTCTTCCCTTTCTTTCACTAAAGACAAGCTTATTTTTTATTACTAGAGACTCCATTACTTTATTACTGGAGTCCAGATGCAATTCTGAAGTTCTCCTCAAAGCAGCATTCCCTAGAGACACTTTGAGAGTTGACAAGCAAGCTGAAACCAGTTGAAACCATCTCCTCCCTGTCCTTCTCTACCAGATGGTCAGTATACAGTATAAATTGTGCCACCGGAGATATATCACTACAGGAAATCTGATTATGTCCCTTCCATGTTTAAGAATCTCCTCTTGCTTACAAAAAAGGCATCTGCTCACTGGTTGAGTTAAACGGCATTTTATCTTCCCTTTTCACTATCAGCCTGTTTAACTCTGATTTTGATTTTATTCTTTTCTAAATTTCTCTGAGCAGAATTAGTTGATCCTTCCTCTAGATCTCCAGAACACCTTTTTAATCTTTAATTGAGAACATAGCACTTCTCACTATTATGTTTTTAATTATTTATGTATATGTCTGGGAGAGCATTTCTGTTAAAAACAGTGTTCTCATTCAATGCAAAATGTCTAGTAGGTGCTCAATTAACATATGTTAAAATAGTAATTTCAGCGAGCAACTCTCTTTTTCCTATGGGAACAGTGCCAACGATGCTTGCTTATTTTTCTTTAGTTATTTGTTCAACAAATTCACTTTGAATATCTACTATGCACTAGTTATGAGCATTATTCATGACAGAAATCTGCAATCTAACCAAAGAATTACCCTGCACCTAAGGAATAGGAACAAAGTTAGGACCACTTTGGTTTTTATGCAAACATTTCAATCTGTCGTGCTCCCTTCCATGGATGAAGGAACTGAAAATGAAGTATCTGGCTCTCAATGAGTAGGGCACAATTTTTGGTTCACTTTGATAAATATTGATCTTGTATAAATTACTTAGGAGAGGCATTGATGGTTCTCTGAGATACACACACACACAGCCCCCACTCCCTTTTGTGCAAAGACATAAATCTTTATGAATAGAGCCCCACATGCTCTATGAATAAGTCCCTTGGATTCCAAGATGACTGATACACAGGCATTTTTCTCATTTGAGTGCAGACATAAATTTAAGCAAGCAGTCAGAATATATGAAGTAACAATGCCCCTTTGCTCATGGTAAGTTGAGAGGTACATAATAGTTTTCCAAAGGTAAGCATGCGCTCTTCCAGGTAAACATCATCAAATGTGGCTGCACATTTGTGCCTTAATAAAACTGAAGGCAAGGAGAGCGCTCTTTAGAAACATCTCACATCATGATCATTCAATTTTAAGTTTTAGTTGCTGGTAGGAAATGGAGGGTGAGTAGGTGTGTGAAATTTTGCAGAATTCCTTTTCTTTGACTACAGTTGAATCAAATCTTTGGTTTCATTTGGAAAGTTCCAAAAGCACAATGAAGCGTCTGTGTGTGGTGCAGAGTCATTAAAATTTTAAAAAGGGCAGCGAACACTGGTTTTCAGGAGTTCTAGTGGTGAGATTACTAATGAGAGAGTTTAACCTCTGGGAACTTCATCACTGAAAGGCCAGGAGAAAGAGAAACTGACAAATAGCTTGTGGTCAATTGGCAGGAGCTGGAATTTGTCATTTGGGTTCACACACAGTGTCAGAATGCTGAAGTTTCTTGGGAGAAAGAAAGGAAAAGTGACTAGTGCTTTGCAATACCTTTACTTATGTGACTGTCCCCATCTCGAATGTTTTTTGTCCCCCAATTAAAACTTTTCACATTCTGCACATTTTTGTCAATTGTATTCACATTCTGCACATTTTTGCATTCACAGAATGTGCAATTGTATGCGCAGTTGTATTCACAACTAAAAAGGTATATAAGCCATAACATAAATTCTTGTTTAGGAATTAATGGGCAGTAAGTCTTTAATGACTTTTTCAAAGTCATTGTATATGAGATGTGTATGTAAGAGAATTATTTCAAAAATATTCATAAAGAAAAAATAGAAAATCACTTAAATGCCCATAATAGCAGATTGGGTAAGCAAATTTGAAACATTCTTACAAAGAAAAGAAATACAGAAGTTAAACGTACAGTACTGGGGTTGCTGCTACTGCTGCTGCTGCTGCTGCTAAGTTGCTTCAGTCGTGTCTGACTCTGTGCGATCCCATAGACAGCAGCCCACCAGGCTCCCCCGTCCCTGGGATTCTCCAGGCAAGAATACTGGAATGGGTTGCCATTTCCTTCTCCAATGCATGAAAGTAAAGAGTTGAAACTGAAGTCGCTTAGTCGTGTCCGACTCTTAGCGACGCCATGGACTGCAGCCCACCAGGCTCCTGAGTCCATGGGATTTTCCAGGCAAGAGTACTGGAGTCGGGTGCCATTGTCTTCTCCAAATGTACAGTAGATAAATATAAATATAATAGGTAGAAGGCTGTCCAAGTTATACTGGAGTTTAAAAAGGTGGGGCACTGCCAAACGGTATTTGTAGTATGATTAATTTTAAAGCAAATAAAACCAGCATATCATGTATACATACACAGATATGTTTTATGATGGTTATGTCTTGGGAGTGTAATTAAAGCAAGAGTGGGCCAAACTTTCACTTCTTACAATCAATTTGTCTGTATAGTTGAATTTATTCTAACACAAAGGGCTACCCAGGTGGCTCATCAGTTAAGAATCTGCCTACAATGCAGGAGACACAGGAGACATAGGTTTGATCCTTGGTTTGGGAAGATGCCTTTGAGGAGGGCTTGAAACCTACTCCAGTATTCTTGCTTGGAAAACCCCTTGGCCAGAGAAGCCTGGCAGGCTACAGTCCATAGGGTTGCAAACAGTCACACACATCTAAAGTGACTGAGCATGCAGAAGACTTGTGTGATTGTTTTGTTAGTTGAAAATAATTATTAAAAAAAAAAAAAACAACTGATTTATCATTCAGATTCAAACTCAAATACTTTATGGAGAAAGGAATTCTCCCATTTCTGAAAAGCAGCAGATTTTTGTACCAATTTCTCCCACTTGCTGCATATTTTTGTAGCATTATGTAGAGAACACTTAACATGATATACAAAACTAGAATTCAAATCCACTTGCACCACTTTCTAGCTGTAAAGTCATTTTGGTAATAATACATCCTCTAAGTCTAAAATTTCCTTTCTGCAAATAGGAGAAATAATGCTAACACCAGATTCCTTGGGAAGAAAAAACAATAGGCATGAATATAATATTGACAATTTGCGTGCTTATTTTGTGCATTCTATAACATTTCAGCCCCTATGAGAGCAGGGCCTCCTACATTCATTAATTTATTCATTAGGTAAGGGACTTCCTTGCTGGCTTAGATGGTAAAGCGTCTGTCTACAATGCAGGAGACCCGGGTTCAAGCACTGGGTTGGGAAGATCCCCTAGAGAAGGAAATGGCAATCCACTCCAGTATTACTGCCTGGAAAATCCCATGGACAGAGGAGCTTGATAAGCTACAGTCCATGGGGTTGTAAAGAGTTGGACAAGACTGAGTGACTTCACTTTCATAGGATGAGGTATTCCTGTGTGTCAGACACTGTACTTTATGGATAAAACAATAAACAAAAAGATAGCATCTTATCTCACAAGCAAATTGCAATTAAGAGCACACACACACAACTAAAATTGCCAAACAGTGCAGTAAGTGTTATAATAGGAGAATCAGGAGATTCCTTTGGTAGGAAGTGATATTTTCAGCTGAGATTCAGGGGATGAATAAGCTTTGGCAGACACAGAAGTTAGAGAAGTGTCAACAACTGTGTCAAGTAGAAGTAAAGGATTGCATGACAGTGTAGAGCACTATGAATATTAAATATATTCTGCATGACTGGTAATTAAACAGTGAGGAGGGCGGGGTGAAATATTAGGTTTGGCACCTGTCTATCTTCCTGGCTTCCCCAGTGATTCAGTGGTAAAGAATCTGTCTGCAATGCAGGAAAGGCAGGAGACACGGGTTTGATCCCTGAGTTGGAAAGATCCCCTGGAAGGAGGGCATGGAAGCCCACTCCAGCATTCTTGCCTGGAGAACCCCATGGACAGAGGAGCCTGGTGGGCTACAGTCCGTAGGTTGCAAAGAGTCAGACACAATTGAAGTGACGGAGCTCACAAGCACACACAGCATTTCTCCTCACCCCTAGTGGTGTTCATTCTCTCTAATAATTAGGAGAGGCTCACAGTATGTTAGATTAGAATTTAAACATTTTCCAAGCAACTGGACCCAGTAGCTGCTGGAGGATTAAATGGTCTGAGACCTAGAAAGCCCAGATTATCTTAATACTTATGTAGAGACACAGCAGCCTGCAGGATGCATGAATCCACTAAACCTTTACAGAACTGAAGGAACGTGCTAAGCCTGGCAATCTGGGAGATGGAAGTGAAGGAAATGAAGAGATGCATTTTTGTTTGTTTGGAGTGGGGGCTTTGTCAGGAAGTGATAACTCAGCCACATCATTGGTGCAATTACAGGCAAAGAGTCAGTCACAGAGTTGTATAAGCTTTCAAATCTCAGTTGCTCAAAATTCAAGGGAATTTTGGTTAAGACTCCAGGCTTCCAATGCAGAGGGGGTGCAGTTTACATCCCTGATTGGGGAAATAATATCCTGCATGCTGTGTAGCATGGCCCAAAACAAAACAAAAAATCATAAAGCTTCTGACCATACAGAAACCTCTGGCATTAAGACAAACACTTGAAATTTAAAAACACACTTAATTTGAGTAACAACGTATAAAGGCTAAGAAACTTCACATTTTGCTGCTTAAATGTGCTTAATAAGGCACCTGGCTAACTCTCATTTTTTAGAGGCTGAAACCTGATGCTCGAAGTCAATGAGCTCTAGTCATTTATCAATACAGGCATTCATCGGCTATCTCTGTCAAGGGCCTATTGGCTGTTCCCAGCCCTATACGCTGGGAATAGAAAGACAAAAGAGCACTTTCCTCTGGCTGCACAGTGCTGACCATTTAGCAGCAAAGGATATAAGGTGTTTTGAGATATGACACACTACACTGGAAACATATGAGTAAAGGCTGGAAGAAGGGATTCAGAAAGCTTTCAGTGAAGGATGCAGCACTGAATTCATTCTGAAGAGTGCAAGATTTTTGTTCATTCAAAAAGGGAAGTTAACACTGTAAGCAGAGGAATCAGTACACACAGACAATAATGCATAAACTTGCTGAATCAAGATACATGTTGGCAATAAAGCATTTACACAGTAGTAGCAATTTCTGACCACCTAGCCAGGATGAGAAAGGCACTTTCTTTTTTAAAAATTTTTTATTTTTACTTTATTTTGCTTTAAAATACTGTATTGGTTTTGCCATACATCAACATGAATCTGCCACGGGTGTACATGAGTTCCCAATCCTGAACCCCCCTCCCACCTCCCTCCCCGTGTCATCTCTCTGGATCTTCCCTGTGCACCAGCCCCAAGCATCCTGTATCCTACATCGATCATAGACTGACGATTCATTTCTTACATGATAGTATACATGTTTCAGTGCCATTGTTCCAAATCATCCCACCCTCTCCCTCTCCCACAGAGTCCAAAAGTCCATTCTATACATCTGTGTCTCTTTTGCTGTCTTGCATAGAGGGTTATCATTACCATCTTTCTAAATTCCACATATATGTGTTAGTATACTGTATTGGTGTTTTTCTTTCTGGCTTGCTTCATTCTGTATAATCGGCTCCAGTTTCATCCATCTCATTAGAACTGATTCAAGTGTATTCTTTTTAATGGCTGAGTAATACTCCATTGTGTATATGTACCACAGCTTTCTTATCCATTCATCTGCTCATGGACATCTAGGTTGCTTCCATGTCCTGGCTATCATAAACAGTGTTGCGATGAACATTGGGATACACGTGTCTCTTTCAGTTCTGGTTTCCTCAGTGTGTATGCCCAGCAGTGGGATTGCTGGGTCATAAGGCAGTTCTATTTGCAATTTTTTAAGGAATCTCCACACTGCTCTCCATAGTGGCTGTACTAGTTTGCATTCCCACCAACAGTGCAAGAGGATTCCCTTTTCCCCACACTCTCCAGCATTTATTGCTTGTAGACCTTTGGATCGCTGCCATTCTGACTGGTGTGAAATGGTACCTCATGGTGGTTTGATTTGCATTTCTCTGATAATGAGTGATGTTGAGCATCTTTTCATGTGTTTGTTAGCCATCTGTATGTCTTCTTTGGAGAAATGTCTATTTAGTTCTTTGGCCCATTTTTTGATTGGGCCATTTATTTTTCTGGACTTGAGATGCATAAGTTGCTTGTATATTTTTGAGATTAGTTGTTTGTCAGTTGCTTCATTTGCTATTATTTTCTCCCATTCTGAAGGCTGTCTTTTCACCTTGCTTATAGTTTCCTTTGTTGTGCAGGTTTTAATTTTAATTAGATCTCATTTGCTTATTTTTGCTTTTATTTCCAGTATTCTGGAAGGTGGATCATAGAGGATCCTGCTGTGATTTATGTCAGAAAGTGTTTTGCCTATGTTCTCCTCTAGGAGCTTTATAGTTTCTGGTATTACATTTAGATCTTTAATTGATTTTGAGTTTATTTTAAAAAGGCACTTTCTTAATATCAATCTCATATCTGAACAAGGAGAAACTTGAAGGTGATGGGTGAACTCATGTCTTCTAACACCAAAATTACTAGACAGAAGCATCTAATAATATGCTATAGATTTGTCTTTCTAAGAGTTTTATTTTTCAAAAAGTAAGTTCAGTTCAGTCACTCAGTCATGTCTGACTCTTTGCGACCCCATGAATCGCAGTATGCCAGGCCTCCCTGTCCATCACAAACTCCCAGAGTTCACTCAGACTCACATCCATTGAGTCCGTGATGCCATCCAGCCATCTCATCCTCGGTTGTCCCCTTCTCCTCCTGCCCTCAATCCCTCCCAGCATCAGAGTCTTATCCAATGAGTCAACTCTTCGCATGAGGTGGCCAAAGTACTGGAGCTTCAGTTTTAGCATCATTCCTTCCAAAGAAATCCCAGGGTTGATCTCCTTCAGAATAACTTTGGCCACCTCATGTGAAGACTTGACTCATTGGAAAAGACCCTGATGCTGGGAGGGATTGGGGGCAGGAGGAGAAGCGGACAACAAGGATGACATGGCTAGATGGCATCACTGACTTAATGCAATGAGTTTGGGTGAACTCCAGGAGTTGGTGATGAACAGGGAGGCCTGGCGTGCTGTGATTCATGGGGTCACAGAGTTGGACATGAGTGAGAGACTAAACTGAACTGAACTGAACACCTGAAGCAACTTGAAAAGGAAGAAATGAAGAACCTCAGGGTTAGTAGAAGGAAAGAAATCTTTAAAATTAGGGCAGAAATAAATGCAAAAGAAACAAAAGAGACCATAGCAAAAATCAACAAAGCCAAAAGCTGGTTCTTTGAAAAGATAAATAAAATTGAGAAACCATTAGCCAGACTCATCAAGAAACAAAGGGAGAAAAATCAAACCAACAAAATTAGAAATAAAAATGGAGAGATCACAACAGACAACACAGTAATACAAAGGATCATAAGAGAGTACTATCACCAACTATATGCCAATAAAATGGACAACTTGGAAGAAATGGACAAATTCTTAGAAAAGTACAACTTTCCAAAACTGAACCAGGAAGAAATGGAAAATCTTAACTGACCCATCATATAGTCCAACTCTCACATCCATACATGACCACAGGAAAAACCATAGCCTTGACTAGACGGACCTCAGTCGGCAAGTAATGTCTCTGCTTTTCAATATGCTAAGTGGGTCATAACTTTCCTTCCAAGGAGTAAGCGTCTTTTAATTTCATGGCTGCAGTCATCATCTGCAGTGATTTTAGAGCCAAAATAAATAAAGTCTGACACTGTTTCCACTGTTTCCCCATCTATTTCCCATGAAATAATGGGACCAGATGCCATGATCTTAGTTTTCTGAGTGTTGAGCTTTAAGCCAACTTTTTCACTCTCCTCTTTCACTTTCATCAAGAGGCTTTTTAGTTCCCCTTCACTTTCTGCCATAAGGGTGGTGTCATCTGCCTATTGAGGTTACTGATATTTCTCCCGGCAATCTTGATTCCATGACACTGTTTCTACTGTTTCCCCATCTATTTCCCATGAAGTGATGGGACCAGATGCCATGATCTTCGTTTTCTGAATGTTGAGCTTTAAGCCAACTTTTTCACTCTCCTCTTTCCCTCTCATCAAGAGGCTTTTTAGCTCCTCTTCACTTCCTGCCCTATGGGTGGTGTCATCTGCATTTATCAGGTGATTGATATTTCTCCCGGCAATCTTGATTCCAGCCTGTGCTTCTTCCAGCCCAGCATTTCTGATGATGTACTCTGCATATAAGTTAAATAAGCAGGGTGACAATATACAGCCTTGACGGACTCCTTTTCCTATTTGGAACCAGTCTGTTGTTCCATGTCCAGTTCTAACTCTTGCTTCCTGACCTGCATACAGATTTCTCAAGAGGCAGGTCAGGTGGTCTGGTATTCCCATCTCTTTCAGAATTTTTCAGTTTCTTGTGATCCACACAGTCAAAGGCTTTGGCATAGTCAATAAAGCAGAAATAGATGTTTTTCTGGAACTCTCTTGCTTTTTCCATCATCCAATGGATGTTGGCAATTTGATCTCTTGTTCCTCTGCCTTTTCTAAAACCAGCTTGAACATCAATCAGGGAGTTCATGGTTCACGTATTGCTGAAGTCTGGCTTGGAGAATTTTGAGCATTACTTTACTAGCATGTCAGATGAGTGCAACTGTGTGGTAGTTTGTGCATTCTTTGACATTGCCTTTCTTCGGAATTGGAATGAAAACTGACCTTTTCCAGTCCTGTGGCCACTGCTGAGTTTTCCAGATTTGCTGGCATATTGAGTGCAGCACTTTCACAGCATCATCTTTCAGGATCTGAAACAGCTCAACTGGAATTCCATCACCTCCACTAGCTTTGTTCGTAGTGATGCTTCCTAAGGCCCACTTGACTTCACATGTCTGGCTCTAGATTAGTGATCACATCATCATGATTATCTGGGTTTTGAAGATCTTTTTTGTACAGTTCTTCTGTGTATTCTTGCCACCTCTTCTTAATATCTTCTGCTTCTGTAGGTCCAGACCATTTCTGTCCTTTATCGAGCCCACCTTTGCATGAAATGTTCCCTTGGTATCTCTAGTAAAGGAAGGAAAAAGAATGAATTAAGTATTTAATTCAGAGTTGTAAAAAAAAAAAAAGGAAGCAATAGTTATGTGCAAGATGGCTAAGTAAATAAAATAGTGAAAGTGGGGCAGACACATTTTAAATAAACTAAGTGATTATGTACATAAATTTATTTACTTTTCTGCACAACTTCAGTTCAGTTCAGTTGCTCAGTCGTGAACAACTTAGGATGTGACTATTACCCTATTTTATGGATGAGAAAAATGGTACCTCAGAGGCTTGTCAGAGTGCACGAAGTCATTAATGCTGCGAATCTAGTCCGTCTTCACTTTGTGCTCTTTATATTACGTGACATAGAATGAGAAGAAATCTGTGCTCCCTGGTATACAGTAGCCTTACAATAAGAATTTAAAAAATTAACCTAAGCACCATTAGGAGAAATACATATTCATCTTATTTACCAGGAAAATGACAGACATAGAGTTTTTTGGATTTTTATTCTAGTAGGAAAGCCAGCTAAAAAATAATATATAATATAAATGTAAGTGGAGAAGGCAGTTGCACCCCACTCCAGTACTCTTGCCTGGAAAATCCCATGGATGGAGGAGCCTGGTGGGCTGCAGTCCATGGGGTCGCTAAGAGTCAGACATGACTGAGCAACTTCACTTTCTCTTTTCACTTTCATGCACTGGAGAAGGAAATGGCAACCCACTCCAGTGTTCTTGCCTGGAGAATCCCAGGGACGAGGGAGCCTTGTGGGCTGTCGTCTATGGGGTCGCACAGAGTCGGACACGACTGAAGCAACTTAGCAGCAGCAGCAGCAGCAGTATAAATGTAAGTAGCAATAATTTTCACAAGGAAAAATGGAAGTGGGTAAAGGAAAAGTGATAATGTGTGGTCATATTATTGTATTTGGTTTGGGAGGTGAAGGATTATTTTAGACAGGGAGACATTTGAGCAGAGACCTGAGAAAGTGAGGTGGAAGATTAATAAATTATTGCTGTATCAAAGTACACCAGAGCTTACTAGCTAAAAATAACCCTTTTTATCACAGGTTTTCAGTGTTTCTGGTGTCCAGCTCAGAGTCTCTCATGAGGCTGCAGTCAAGAGTCCTCTAGGACTGCAGTCCTTGCAAAGATGGGCAAGACAGAAAAGGATCCTCTTCAGTCTCACTCAGGAGGTTGCTGGCAGGACTCAGTCCTTCCCAACCTGTTGGAGGATTCAGCTTTTGACTGGCTGCTGGTGAAGTGATCACCTTCAGTTCCTTGTCACATCAGTTTCTCCAGAGAGCAGCCTAGAGTTGGTAACTCACAGAGCAAGTGAGAAGCATCAAAGAGAGAGAGTGAGGAAGACTTCACAGTCTTTCATAGCCTAATCTTTGGGGGCCATCCATCAGTGTTGCTCTTCTTGAGAGCAGGTCTGTGCTGGTCTATTTTTTAGAAGTCACACAGAAGGGACAGAATCACAAAGACATGAATCCCAGGAGGTAGATCCCTGGAAGCCCAGCGAGAAAGCTGCAGACGGCAGGATGGCACTGTCCATCGATCTAGAGAAAGAGCATGCTGCTGTGGGGAAGAGCAAATGCAAAGACAAGGGCATGTCTGAGTGACAGAGAAAAGGTGGGAGAGAATTAAGAAGAGGAGGTGGAAATTATAAACCAAGCGGGGTCAATTCCTAGTCATATGCAACATTTAGGTCTCAATAGTTTGGGCTTGATTATGAATGTGAAGAACAGTCCTTTAAGAGATTTGAGTAAAAGAAATGAAATTAATCTTGCTTTAATGAGATCACAATGATAGCAAATAGTACATTCATTATAATTATTTGTTTGTTTCTTGCTGGGGTCCAGCCCTGGTGGATCCAGGGAATTCGAAGGGGAGATGGTGTCGGCAAGGAAAACTTATTTATTATTACTATAAAAGATTAGATTAGGAAATAATAGTATAGTAGGAAAATTTAGATAGAGAAAAGAAGGCTGAATAACTTGGTTTAATGGAAAGCCAATAAAGTTCCAGACAAAGAGCTTGCACCATCTATGTTAGGCCACTGGCGTCCGTTTGAATATCAGAGAGTGCCCCGCCCTTGGCGCTCTCTCTTACGGATCTTAGCAGCAGGGACAGGTAAGAAGACATGGCGAGCCTCCACGCCCCAGATGGGAATTCAGCCAGAAATTAGAGAAAATAGGAGACACGGAGGAAACCAGTCCTTCCGATAACTAGCCCCTTCCAAGGACTGGCCCCTTCCAAGGACTGGCCCCACCTCTATTATCTTAGAAGGGCCTTTTACACCTTTTTGATTGCACATAGAGATCAACATTAGCAGCCCAAAAACCAGGCTTTCTATTTGCATATCCTCTCATATACAAAAGTTCTCAGGTGGTTTACATTGTCTTCTGGCCAAGAGGCCTGTTAACATTTTTATGGCTCTCTTCCTAGGTAATTGTCTATCAACCAGAAAACTCCTTTTCCCTAGAAGTGTTTTTTCTTTACTCTGCATTACCCTCAAAATATTAAATAAAGTTACATTCCTGTAGAAAAAAGGCACAGTGGGTTATAATAAAGAAAGTACTTAACTCAAAAATCTAACATTGCTAACACCAGGTCTACTACCTGTTTTTCTATATACCAACCATATAAGATATGAAAATTTGGCAGCAAGTATTGGCTCAACAAATGAAACCTTTAATCAGTCCTATTCTAATGATTATGACTCCTCAGAAGCCCCTACAATCCTGGGATGTTTTAAGCTTCCTGTGCTTCCCTCGGTCAGGAGGCCTCAAACAATCACATGTGCAGCTGTACGCATCCTGCAGGCAGGCTAGCCATCAGAGAGGTTTTTGGATTGAAACACTCTTTCAAATACAGAAGGAAAAAGCCCTGAATTGACTTTTTCCAGAGAATGTCAGAAGAGTGGAAAAGAAGGCGGATTCTTATTTTTTGGGAGGTACATGCTCAGGAAATGCCAGGGGGAAAACCTGAGATCTGATTTGTCCTTGCCCATCAAATCTCTGCCACTGACCATGTCACGGGTGGGTTTCCTCACGCTGGCTTCCGGCAGTTTCTAGCTACTTTTAGTGACCTTTGTAAGGGGATCACAGACTTATTGTGGCGAAAGGGCTTGCAAAACTCAAAGAAGCTACGAGCGATGTTGAGCAGGGCCACCCAAGACAGATGGCAATAGTGAAGAATTCTGACAAAATGTGGTCCAGTGGAGGAGGAAATGGCCAACCACTCTAGTATTCTTGCCATGAGAACCCCATGGACGGTATGAAAGAGCAAAAAGATATGGCACTGGAAAAAGGGATGTTTTAAGCTTCCTGTGCTTCCCTCGGTCAGGAGGCCTCAAACAATCACATGTGCAGCTGTACGCATCCTGCAGGCAGGCTAGCCATCAGAGAGGTTTTTGGATTGAAACACTCTTTCAAATACAGAAGGAAAAAGCCCTGAATTGACTTTTTCCAGAGAATGTCAGAAGAGTGGAAAAGAAGGCGGATTCTTATTTTTTGGGAGGTACATGCTCAGGAAATGCCAGGGGGAAAACCTGAGATCTGATTTGTCCTTGCCCATCAAATCTCTGCCACATGACCATGTCACGGGTGGGTTTCCTCACGCTGGCTTCCGGCAGTTTCTAGCTACTTTTAGTGACCTTTGTAAGGGGATCACAGACTTATTGTGGCGAAAGGGCTTGCAAAACTCAAAGAAGCTACGAGCGATGTTGAGCAGGGCCACCCAAGACAGATGGCAATAGTGAAGAATTCTGACAAAATGTGGTCCAGTGGAGGAGGAAATGGCCAACCACTCTAGTATTCTTGCCATGAGAACCCCATGGACGGTATGAAAGAGCAAAAAGATATGGCACTGGAAAATGAGCCCCACAAGTTGGAAGGTGTCCAGTATGCTTGCTACTGGGGAAGAGTGGAGGAAAATTATTAACAACTCCAGAAAGAATGCAGTGGCTGGGCCAAAGCAGAAACGATGATCAGTTGTGGATGTGTCTGGTGGTGAAAGCAAAGTCTGATGCTCTAGACAACAATAGTGCATAGGAACCTGGAATGTTAGGTCCATGAATCAAGGTAAACTGGACATGGTCAAGCAGGAGGAGATGGTAAGAGTAAACATCAACATCTTACGGATCAGTGAACTAAACGTTCATTCATATTACCACTAAACCTACTACTGTGGGCAAGAATCCCTTAGAAGAAATAGAGTAACCTTCATAGTCAAAGAAGAGCTCAAAATGCAGTACTTGCTGCAATCTCAAAAACGACAGAATGGTCTCTGCTCATTTCCAAAGCAACTCATTCAACATCACAGTAATCCAATCTATGCCCCAGAAGTTGAATGGTTCTATGGTGACCTAAAACACCTTCTAAAACTAACACCAACAAAAGATATCCTTTTCATCATATGGGCTTGGAATGCAAAAGTAGGAAGTCAAGAGATAACCTGGAGTAACAGGCAAGTTTGGTCTTGGATTAAAAAATGAAACAGGGCAAAGACTAACAGAGTTTTGTCAAGAGAATACACTGGTCATAGCAAACACCCACTTCCAGCAACACAAGAGACTACTCTATACACAGACATCACAAAATGGTCAATATTGACATCAGGTTGATTATATTCTTTGCAGTCAAAGATGGAGAATCTCTATACAGTCAGCAAAAAACAAAAAGACCTTGGGCTGACTGTGGCTTAGATGATGAACTCTTTATTGAAAAATTTAGGCTTAAATTGAAGAACACAGGGAAACCACTGGCCATTCAGATATGACCTAAATAAAATCCCTCATGATTATACAGTAGAGGCAGTGAATAGATTTGAGGGATTAGATCTGGTAGACAGAATGCCTGAAGAACTATGGACAGAGGTTTGTAACATTATACAGGAGGCAGTGATCAAAACAATTCTAAAGAAAACACAAATGCAAGAAGGCAAAGTGGTTGTCTGAGTAAGCTTTACTAATAGCTGAAGACAGTAGAGAAGCAAAAAGAAAAAGAGGAAGGGAAAGGTATACCCAACTGAATACAGAGTTCCAGAGAATAGCAAGGAGAGATAAGGAGACCTTCTTAAATGAACAATGCAAAGAAGCAGAGGAAAACAATAGAATGAGAAATACTAGAGAACTCTTCCAGAAAACTGGAATATTTCATGCAAGGCTGGACATGACAAAGGACAGAAGCAGCAAGAGCCTAACAGAAGCAGATGAGATTAAGAGGAGGTGGCAAGACTACACTGAATAACTATGCAAAATAACTTATTAATCACCCAGATAACCATGATGGTGTAGTCACTCACCTAGAACCATACATCCTGGTGTGTGAAGTCAAGTGGGCCTTTGAAAATGTACTACAAACAAAGCTAATAGAAGTGATGGAATTCCAGCTGAGTATCTTAAAATCTCCAAAGAAGATGCTGTTAAAGTGCTGCATTCAACATGTCAGCAAATTTGGAAAACTCAGCAGTGGCCACAGGACCAGAACAAATGTTTTCTTGCCGATCCCAAAGAAGGGCAATGCCAAAGAATGTTCAAAGTACCATACAATTGCACTCATTTCTCATGCTAGTAAAGTTATGTTCAAAATTCTTCAAGTTAGACTAGTTCAGTTCAGTCAATCAGTTGTGTCTGACTCTTTGTGATCCTATGGCTTGCAGCATGTCAGTCTTCCCTGTCCATCACCAACTCCCAGACTTTACTCAAACTCATGTCCATTGAGTCAGTGATGCCATCCAACCATCTCATCCTCTGTTGTCCCCTTCTCCTCCTGCCTTCAATCTTTCCCAGCATCAATGTCTTTTCAAATGAGTCAGTTCTTCGCACCAGGTGGCCAAAGGATTGGAGTTTCAGCTTCAGCATCAGTCCTTCCAATGAACATTCAGGACTGATTTCCTTTAGTATGGACTGGTTTGATCTCCTTCAAGAGTCTTCTCCAACACCACAATTCAAAAGCATCAATTCTTTGGCACTCAGCTTTCTTTTTAGTCCAACTCTCACATCCATACATGACTACTGGAAAAGCCATAGTCTTGACTAGACAGACCTTTGTTGATAAAGTAATATCTCTGCTTTTTAATAGTTATATTAGAGCAGTAAGTAAACAGAACTTTCAAATGTACAATCTGGGTTTAGAATAGACAAAAGAATCAGAGATCAAATTCCAATATTTGTTGGATCTTAGAGAAACCAAGGGGATTCCAGAAAAATATCTACTTCCGTTTCACTGACTATGCTAAAGCCTTTGACTGTGTGGATCACAACAAAGTGCGGAAAGTTCTCAAAGAGAAAGGAATACCAGACTACATTACCTGTCTCCTGAAACACCTGTATATGGGTCAAGAAGCAACAGCTAGAACCTTCCATGGAACAACGACTGGTTCAAAATTAGGAAAGGAGTACATCAAAGCTGTATATTGTCACCATGTTTATTTAACTTATATGCAGAGTATATCATGCAAAATGCTGGGCTGGAATCACAAGTTGGAATCAAGATTGCTGAGAGAAATGTCCACAACCTCAGATATGCAGATAATACTACTCTAATGGCAGAAAGTGAAGAGGTAATAAAGAGCCTCTTGATGAGGGTGGAAGAGGAGAGTGAAAAAGCTGGCTTAAAATCCAACATTCAAAAAACTAAGATCATGGCATCTAGTCTCATCATTTCATGGCAAATAAAAGGGGGAAAAGTGGAAACAGTAATAACGTTTATTTTCTTGAACTCCAAAAGCACTGTAGATGGTGTCTTCAGACATGAAAATAAAAGACTCTTGCTCCTTGGAAGGAGCTTGACAAACCTAGACAGCATGTTACCAAACAAAGACATCACTTTACTGACAGAGTCCACATAGCTATTGTTTTTCCGGTAGTCATGTATGGATGTGAGAGTTGGACCATAAAGAAGGCTGAGTGCCAAAAATCTATGCTTTCAAATTGTGGTGCTGGAAAAGACTCTTGAGAGTTCCTTGGCCTGCAAGGAGGTCAAACCAGTCAATCCTAAAGAAAATCAGTCCTGAATATTTATTGGAAGAACTGATGTGAAGTTGAATGCCAATACTTTTGGGTACCTGATGTGAAGTACTGACTCAATGGAAAAGACTCTCATGCTGGGAAAGATTGAGGGCAGGGTGAGAAAAGGGCAGCAGAGACTGTGATGGTTGGATAACATTGTGGACTCAGTGGACATTAATTTGAGCAAACTCTGGGGGATAGTGAAGGACAGGGGAGCCTGGTATGCTGCAGTTCATGAAGTCTCAAAGACTAGAATGCTACTTAGTGGGTAACAAAACAACTAAGGGAAAATTGGCCATTCCATGTCTTTATTTCCTATATTTAAAAAGTATATAATTTTACTAGTTCTTAACACCCTGAATCTGACAAGTTAGTGATCTATAGGAGATGACTTGAAATCAGGTTTTTTTTTTTAAGGATTTGAGCTCCTCTATGTTTTGGCAGGAAGGATTAGTTGGTATATTATTAATAATTATTAATTATTATTTTGTAATTAGTTGAATTTGTGCCTCTTCTGCCTCAGACAAAGTCAAGGGAACAAGGAGCTGGAATGAGAAGCAGTATGGTGAGATTTTTTTCCTGTCTATGCATGGGGAGCCATGCAGAAAGTCTCCAAGAGCCCTAGGATATTCGGGGTTAGCAGGGTCTAACTCCTGGAAACCACACGTGTGCATTCTAAGTCACCTCAATCATGTCCCACTATTTTGCGACTCCATGGAGTGCAGGCCACCAGGCTCCTCTGTCCGTGGGATTCTCCAGGCAAGAACACTGGATCCTTGTCTCTTTTGTCTCCAGCTTTGGCAGTTGGGTTGCTTACTACTAGCGCCTGGGAAGCCACTCCTGGAGAATAAACACTCTTAAATTGCTGATTCCTTCTCCCTAGTTGTCTGGGTCAGTTAATCTCAGCACTGAGCGGCCAGCTGAGCTCTTCCCTGGCCAGGATGCTCTGCTTTGAAATTCCCCATAGGCTACCTCACCCAGTGATGTCAGAGGGGTGAATGCCCACCAGCCCTCCCTCTCGCAAGATGCTGTGTGTGCTCTCTCTGCTCAGGAAACATCTGGTTGATCCAGCAGGTCACTGGCTGTTTCATAAGTTAGTGGAACAGAATAGGATGTGAAGACACAGAACTTCAGTGATTACTCAACCCCACCAGCAAGTTGCAAACTAAAATGAGATGTGAGGAAGTGGGCTCCCTGCCCCACCCCCACCCCTCCAGAGACTCAGCACCTTGGCTGCCCAGGCATATTTCCTAGCTTGTGATGGAAAACAAATGCTGTTTACAAGAGCCTGAAGGAGCTGGAAGCCAACAGGAGCCACACAGTGTAGTGAGAACTCCTACCTGGGGGCTTTCAGCAATCCAGCAATGATTCAACACTGACCTGAAATAATGCTTACTGTCCCTGGAAAACTATTATACATTATCCCTTGGAAAATGAAATCCCACACTCCTTGGGATACCTGAACACAAAAAACAGACCCAGTCTCTCCTAAGCTGTTTGGCATAAAACAGAAGTTGCTGTGTGTCCTTCATTGAGCTCCAAGTACTGTTTTTCTCTTGTTTTGTTTCCATTGGCTGTTTCTCAGTTTATGAACCACTGGAGAGGAATCAAATAAAATATATGGGAGAAAATGGGACTTGTGGCTGCCCCCACCCCCACCAACCTCTATATCTGTCCCTGAGGGAATCAGGTTTTTTTGTTTTGTTTTGTTTTTGTAAACTTCCAGGATCCATGCCTGTGAATGAAAGGCTCTGCTTTCCTTATCCTGCTTTGCCTCCTGCCTCTCTCTCTCTCTTGTGTGGACTTCTAGACAGTTGGTATAAGTCCTCCAAAAGTGTTGAATCAGAATGGAAAGGCAAAAATAAACAAGTACAATTTTAAGTTATAAAATAAAGCAAAAAAACAAAAACTCTGCAAGCCAAAACAATTCTAGCCTCAACATTTATTTGTTCTCAGAATTCATCCTTCAAGATAAAGTGGAAAATAAGATTAAGTGTATATTTTTTACCCATCTTTCTGCCATAGAGTCAAATTGTATTCCCAGGGTTTTAGAGATACTGCTTCTCTATTATTTTATTTATTCATCAGCATAGAGTTTCAGTATTTTGTGTGTTCTCTATATTGAATGTATAGCTGGTAACTAGGCAAAATTCTATGCTTTCTAGGAATCTTTATATGTATATAAGTGTAAGGATGAAATTATCTAATGTTTGTGAAATTGTTCATCCTGTGCCTGGCATTTAGAAAGTGGTTAGTAAATGTTTATAGCTTTTGCTCCCAACTGCAAACTTCTTCCTGCCTCTCAGGCTCCCTACCTCTATGCTTTGCCTCAAGCTATTCCTTTACCTCCCAATTTTCTAAGGAAATCTTCCCACGTTTTGTCAGATTTCTGTCCAAATTCAAGATTTATAGCAAGAAAATGTCTCACAGATTATGTGGGCCAAGAAGTCCTAAAATCTTTTTGGAGACTCTTTGTAAGTAGATATAGCATAAAACATAACTTGTTGAAAATTTTATTGCAACTGTTATCTCACATTTATTTAGCTTCCTTCATCTTTACATGTGTGTTTAGATTACTGCTAAGTCACTTCAGTCGTGTCCGACTCTGTGTGACCCAAGAGACGCAGCCCACCAGGCTCCCCCGTCCTTGGGATTCTCCAGGCAAGAATATTGGAGTGGGTTGCCATTTCCTTCTCCAGTGTTTAGATTAGTCATGAAAATTTCATGACACCTTAAACAGCTATTATCTTAAGTAATCTTTCTGGCTGACGAATTCTATTGCTTAAGCTATCATGAACTTATTTGACTTTTTGTAAACACAGGTAAAAATATATTATATTTAATGCTGACAATTCTAAAGATACACTTGTTTTAATTAAACCAATAAATTTAAGATAGCTTTAATTTATGGAAATTATCTTAGATCAAAATAACTTAGAAAATATTTGGATTAGTGTCTGTATTTCTGAGCATATACTTGATTTATATAATGCTTGTTTGTCTTTAGTCAATAAAATAGAAACTTTCAGGAAATATTAATAATCTTGGTAATGCTATTCAGAAGCAAAAGCACACAAAAAATCACATACTTATGTGATTTTTATATCTTAAAATATATTTTATTATATTTTTATGTGTGTATATCTATGTGTATACATGGCTTCTTAGATGGAGCTAGTGGTAAAGAACCTGCCTGCCAATGCAAGGGATATGAGAAATGCAAGCTCAGTGCCTGGATTGGGAAGATATTCTGAAGGAGGAAATGGCCACCCATTCCAGCATTCTTGCCTGGAGAATCCTACGGACAGAGGAACCTGGTGGGCTACAATCCATGGGGTCGCAAAGAGTCAGACACTACTGAGGTGACTGAGGATGCACATAGAGTATACATATATCAGTTAAGTTCAGTCGCTCAGTTGTGTACTACTCTTTGCAACCCCATGGACTGCAGACACTAGGCTTCGCTGTCCATCACCAACTCCCAAGCTTGCTCAAACTCATACCCATTGAGTCAGTGATGCCACCTTACCATCTCATCTTCTGTCATGCTCTTCTCCTGCCTTCAATTATTCCCAGTATCAGGGTCTTTTCCAATGAGTCAGTTCTTTGCATCAGATAAGTAGTGGAGTTTCAGCTTCATTAGGAGACCTGCCAGTGAATATTAAGGACTGATTTCCTTTAGGATTGACTTGTTTGATCTCCTTGCAGTCCAAGGGACTCTCAAGAGTATCCTCCAAAACCACAGTTCAAAACCATCTATTCTTCTGTGCTCAGCTTTCTTTTTACTCCAACTCTCACATCCATACATGACTACTGGAAAAACCATAGCCTTGACTTGATAGACCTTTTTCAGCAAAGTAATGTCTCTGCTTTTCAATATGCTGTCTAGGTTGGTCACAGTTTGTTTTCTTTTTTTTTCCCAAGGAGCAAGCATCTTTTAATTTCATGGCTACAGTCACCATCTGCACTGATTTTGGAGCCAAAATAAATAAATAAATAAATAAATAAATAAAGTGTGTCACTGTTTCCATTGTTTCCCCATTTATATGCCATTAAGTGATGGGACTAGATGCCATGATCTTAGTTTTCTGAATATTGAGTTTTAAGCCAACTTTTTCACTTCTCCTCTTTCACTTTCATCAAGAGTCTCTTCTTCGCTTTCTGCCATGAGGGTGGTGTCATTTTTTTATCTGAGAGTATTAGTATTTCTCCCAGCCATCTTGATTCCTGCTTGTGCTTCATCCAGCCTGACATTTCACATGATGTACTCTGCACAGAAGTGAAATAAACAGGGTGACAGTATACAGCCTTGATGTACTCCTTTCACAATTTGGAACCAGTCTGTTGTTTCACATCCAGTTATAACTATTGCTACCTAACCTGCATACAGATTTTTCAGGAGGCAGGTAAGGTGATCTGGTATTCCCATCTCTTGAAGAATTTTGCACAAAATGTTGTGATCCACACAATCAAGTCTTTAGCATAGTCAATAAAGCAGAAGTAGATGTTTTTCTGGAACTCTCTTGCTTTTTTGATGATCCAACAAATGTTGGCAATTTGATCTCTGGTTCCTCTGCCTTTTCTAAATCCAGGTTGAACATCTGGAAGTTCATGGCTCCCATATTGTTGAAGCCTGGCTTGGAGAATTTTGAGCAACACTTTGCTAATGTGTGAGATGAGTGCAATTGTGTGGTAGTTTGAACATTCCTTGGCATTGCCTTTCTTTGTGATTGGAATGAAAACTGACCTTTTTCAATCCTGTGGCCACTGCTGAGCTTTCCAAATTGGCTGGCATAATGAGTGCAGCACTTTCACAACATTATCTTCTAGGATTTGAAATTGCTCAACTGGAATTCCAGCACCTCCTCTAGCCTTGTTCATGTGGCCCATTTGACTTCCTATTCCAGGATATCTGGTGCTAGGTTAGTGATCACACCATCATGATTATCTGGGTCATGAGGATCATTTTTGTACAGTTCTTCTGTGTATTCTTGCCACCCCTTCTTAATATCTTCTGCTTCTGTTTGGTCCATATTATTTCTGTCCTTTATTGAGCCCATTTTGCAAGAAAATTTCCTTTGATATTATCAATTTTCTTGAGGAGATCTCTAGTCTTTCCCATTCTATTGTTTTCCTCTATTTCTTTGCATTGATCACTGAAGGATAGCTTTCTTATCTCTCCTTGCTATTCGGTGGAACTCTGCATTCAAATGGATATATCTTTCCTTTTCTCCTTTACCTGTTGCTTCTCTTCTTTTCACAGCTATTTGTAAGGCCTCTTCAGACAATTATTTTGCCTTTTTGCATTTCTTTTTCTCGGGGATGGTCTTGATCCTAGTCTCCCGTACAATGTCACAAACCTTCGTCCATAGTTCTATCAGATCTAATCCCTTGAATCTATTTCTTACTTCCACTGTATAATCATAAGGGATTTGATTTAGGTCATACCTGAATGGTCTAATGGTTTTCCCTACTTTCTTCAATTTAAGACTGAATTGGCAATAAGGAGTTCATGATCTGAGCCACAGTCAGCTCTGGCTGCAAAGAATATAATCAATTTGATTTGAGTATTGACCATCTTGTGATGGCCATGTGTAGAGTCTTTTCTTGAGCTGTTGGAAGAGAGAGTTTGTTATGGCCAGTGCATTCTCTTGGCAAACCTCTGTTAGCCTTTGCCCTGCTTCATCTTGTACTCCAAGGCCAAATTTGCCTGTTACTCCAGGTATCTCTTGACTTTCTACTTTTGCATTCCAGTCCCCTATAATGAAAAGGATATCTTTTGAGGGTGTTAGTTCTAGAAGGTCTTGTAGGACTTGATAGAACCATTCAACTTCAGCTTCTTCAGTGTTACCGGTTGGAACATAGACTTGGATTACTGTGATATACAAATGGTTTGCTTGGAAATGAACAGAGGTCATTCTGTCATCTTTGAGATTACATCCATTTTAGACTCTTTTGTTGACTATGATGGCTACTCCATTTCTTCTGAGGGATTCTTGCCCACAGTAGTAGATATAATGGTCATCTGAGAATTGAAAGAGACACGTGTACCCCAATGTTCATTGCGGCACTGTTTATAATAGCCAGGACATGGAAGCAACCTAGACGTCCATCAGAAGATGAATGGATAAGAAAGCTGTGGTACGTATACACAATGGAGTATTACTCAGCTATTAAAAAGAATACATTTGAATCAGTTCTAATGAGGTGGATGAAGCTGGAGCCAATTATACAGAGTGAAGTAAGCCAGAAAGAAAAACACCAATACAGTATACTTACACATATATATGGAATTTAGAATGATGGTAATGATAAGCCTGTATGCAAGACAGCAAAAGAGACACAGATGTATAGAACGGCCTTTTGGACTCTGTAGGAGAGGGAGAGGGTGGGATGGGTTGGCAGAGTGGCAGTGTAACATGTGTGATATCATAAGTGAAGCGAATCGCCAAATTATACAGAGTGAAGTAAGCCAGAAAGAAAAACACCAATACAGTATACTTACACATATATATGGAATTTAGAATGATGGTAATGATAAGCCTGTATGCAAGACAGCAAAAGAGACGCAGATGTATAGAACGGCCTTTTGGACTCTGTAGGAGAGGGAGAGGGTGGGATGGGTTGGCAGAGTGGCAGTGTAACATGTGTGATATCATAAGTGAAACGAATCGCCAGTCCAGGTTGATGCAGGAAGCAGGATGCTTGGGACTGATGCACGGGGATAATTCAGAGAGAGGGTGTGGGGCGGGAGCGGGGAGGTGGGGGTCGGGATTGGGAGTTCGTGTACGCTCGTGGCTGATTCATGTTGATGTGTAGCAAAACGAATACAGTACTGTAAAGCAAAACAAACTAAAAAAATAAAAATTAATTTAAAAAAATTATGGAAGTAATACAGGAGAAAACATCAATGTATCTTGCTGCTGCGTGAAAGAACACTGAATATTTATGACTATAACTAATATAACAATATGTGCTATTTTCCTCAATAGGTCTTCAAAACTAATGAGATTGGTCTATTATAAAACTCCTTATTGATTGTCTGTTTATTTAAAAGGTGTGTTTGGCAGGGGCGGGGATAGGGGGGAGGGGGTGAGGAATAGCTTTAAAGCAGTAAAACTCAAGCTAATTATTTTTGGAGTTAAGGCTTCAGTAAGTAGACTTTAAGAAAATCCCCATAATTCTCTAGAATCCTAAACATCTTTTCTTTTGTGAGGAAAGGAAATTAACTTCTGCTAGTTGAGTTATTTAAAAAAATGAATATCTTTTCCTAGTTGAGTATATAATTAAAATATTTAACATTAAATTGAATATGAATTAAGAAAAAAATTATGTCTAAAGTTTTGCTAAATCTGCACAAATCACTTATTGTCATTCTATGCTTATCTTATGTTGGAGATCCTGTTTCCTTCAAGCAAGATTTTATATGTTCAATTTATACACCACAAGATGGTCAAAGCATTTATGAGCTAACAAAGAAGGGTATATACTTAACCATATGGCAGATTTAATTCTCAGTTAATCCTCAGTTCACATTTAAAGATTAATTCTTGCCTTAACAAAATTAAAAAATTTATGAACAAGTTAAAAAAAAAAACACTCTCTTGATTAAACATATTAGAAACTATGAATGAAGCCACGTTTAATGTTTAATCTTTTTCCTCAGCGACAATAGGTTAAAACATTGAAACATCTACATAAAGCACATGAGTCTGTGCTTAAAGTCAGTTCAAATCCCTTACCTACTAGACACTTGTTCTCAGGAATCACCAGAGAAATACTTCAAAGCACAGCTTGCCTCACTGAATGATGATATGGCGTAAAAGAAAGTTATGAGAATAAATATGAAGCTGACTCCAAAAACACTTGAGTTGAGCAATTCCTTATTCCAGGCTTCAAACCCCCCTGATGAAGCAATGGAAATCAATCATTTCCTCAGCATGAAGCTTGACCTTCTGAAAAGGGTTGAATGATTTGCTGCAACTTTATAAAGAGGTGCAAAGAGACCTTCATTAACAGTCTGCTCAGCCTATAAGTCATGTTTTTACCTAAAGTGATCTTGAAAGAACCTTCAAAAGAAAAGTGATCAGAATCTGATTAAAATAGTGTCTGATTAGCCATGCTTGACTCAGTATTACCCAAAATTCCAAACATATATACCAATAAAGATACAGGGAGGGATAAAAGCTCATCAAAACACTGAGAAATAATACTGGTAAGTTTTTCATTAGGTTCTTTAAGGAAATTCACTAAATGCATGAACTATAGAGTTGAATAAAGAAGCACAACTCTTAGAAAATTCATGATTTAATGCCTATCCGAGTGCAAACCTGTCCCCACTAGGCCTCCCACTATATGAATGCTGATTCAAAGACTCAGGAGAGCCTTTTCTCTATATTACACCCCAAATTATCAACTGAAGTGTATGTCAAAACATACATTTCTGAGCCCAGTACAAGAAGTTTTAAATAAAGGTGTATAAACTTTATATATGTATGAAAAAAGTGAAGTGAAAGTGTTAGTTGCTCAGTCATGTCCAACTATTTGAAACCCCATGGATGGTAGCACTCCAGGATACTCTGTCTATGGAATTCTCCAGGCAAGAATACTGGAGTGAGTAGCTATTCCCTTCCCTAGGGAATCTTCCTGACCAGACATAAAACACAAGTCCCCTGCATTGCAGGCAGATTCTTTATTGTCTGAGCCATCAGGGATCTCTTATATATGTATTTTTCTTATACATTTTAATAAGCATCCTAGGTGATTTTTGACTAAAGTTTGAAAACCACTATTCTGTATCATGGGAATTCTTCTTTTAAAAGAATAAAAGTTTAACAAAGTAGTATACAGGTAATATAAACTCTGACCATAGGAATATGACAGGAGCAATTTTTTTTTTTTTTATTTTCCCTGTCACTATCAGCTAGCCCTCAGATTCTGTTATGTACAGATTTCATGAAGACATTATCTATTAATTTGGATGTGGAAATTCCATAAAGAATATTCATATTTATCAAGACTTCTAGATAAAACCTCATCAATCTATCATTCAAGTTCCAAGAAACAACTGACTTTGCATTAGATTACAGATAATAAATAAAAATTTTAAAAATCATCAGAAAATATATGCCACAACAGAAGATGTATGTATGTCAGAGATCCTATTTAAGATCAGAAGTTCAGTTCAGTTGCTCAGTCGTATCTGACTCTTTGAGACCCCGTGGACTGCAGCACGGGGCTTCCCTGTCCATCACCAACTCCTGGAGCTTGTTCAAACTTATGTCCATTGAGTTGGTGATGCCATCCAACTGTCTTATCCTCTGTGATCTCCTTTTCCTCCTGCCCTCAATTTTTCCTAGCATCAGGGTCTTTTCCAATGAGTCAGTTCTTTGCATCAGGTGGTCAAAGTATTGGAACTTCATCATCAGTTCTTCCAATGAATATTCAAGACTGATTTCCTTTAGGATGGACTAGTTTGATCTCCTTGCAGTCCAAGGGACTCTCAAGAGCCTTCTCCAACACCACAGTTCAAAAGCATCAACATGTTGATTTTCAACTTTCTTTGTAGTCCAACTCTCACATCCATACATGACTACTGGAAAAGCCATACCTTTGATTATATGGACCTCTGTCAGCAAAGTAATGTCTCTGCTTTTTAATTTGCTGTCTAGGTGATCATAGCTTTTCTTCTAAGGAGCAAGCATTTTTTTTAATATCATGGCTGCAGTTACCATCTGTAGTGATTTTGGAACCCAAGAAAATGAATTTGCTCACTTTCCTTTGTTTTCCCATCTATTTGCCATGAAGTGATAGGACCAGATGCCATGATCTTAGTTTTTTGAATGTTTAGTTTTAAGCCAGCTTTTTCACTCTCCTCTTTCATTTTCATCAAGAGGCTTTTCATATTGCTTTCTGCCATTAGGGTGGTGTCATCTGCATATATGAGGTTATTGATATTTCTCCCAGCAATCTTGATCCCAGCTTGTGTTTCATTAAGCCTGGTATTTTGCATGATGTATCCTGCATATAAATTAAATAAACAGAGTGACAATATACAGCCTTGACATACTCCTTTCCCAATTTGGAACCAGTCCACTGTTCCATGTCCAGTTCTAACTGTTGCTTCTTGATCAGGTCAGGTGGTCTGGTAGTCCCATCTCTTGAAGAATTTTCCACAGTCTGTTGTGATTCACACAGTCAAAGGCTTTAATGTAGTCAACAGTGCAGAAGTAGATGTGTTTCTGGAAGTCTCTTGCTTTTTCAATGATCAAATGGATGTTGATAATTTGATCTGTGGTCCCTCTGCTTTTCTAAATCCAGCTTGAACATCTGGAAGTTCATGGTTCAAGTACTCCTGAAGCCTGGCTTGGAGAATTTTGAGCATCACTTTCCTAGCGTGTGAGAGGAGTGCATTTGTGCGGTAGTTTGAGCATTCTTTGGCATTGCCTTTTGCAAGGTAGAAAATGAGGTTAGTTTTGATTCTGATCTGCTGCTGCTAAGTCGCTTCAGTCGTGTCCCACTCTGTGCAACCCCATAGATGGCAGCCCACCAGGCTCCGCCGTCCCTGGGATTCTCCAGGCAAGAACACTGGAGTGGGTTGCCATTTCCTTCTCCAGTGCAGGAGGGACTAAAACTGATCAGATTATCAAAATTAGACATCAGTCATCCTTTAACATTGTAAAAAGATTATTTCCCATTTTAGTCATGGATAATAATAAAGTTTCTGTATGATAAAACAGGCTTCTAAAACTATGATCTCCTATATCATACAATGTAAAGATTCATCAAAAGTGCCAAGACCCTGGGATATTCATTGCTAGACTATATATGAATGTTAAAGAAAATAACACTTTCAACTTCAGGTGCTCTTTTCTTTTCATTGAAAGCATACATCAGGAAAGTTCATCAAATGCAGAATACTCTGTGTAAGTGTTAGTTAATCTGAGAATCATGTTTGTATAACTCACCTACAATTTACAGATGCAATCCTGGTTAAATTATGCCAAACCAGCTCATAGAAATAGAGCATCTGCAAGGACTCTGAATAAAAATACTTACTAACACAATCCTCAGGGATAAATCACCCTGATAAGTATGATGAGCTTTTGGGGAGGAAAGTTCAGTAGTTAGTAATGTGGAGTAATCAGAATGCCATTGTTCAGGTTAGCTAGAGGGAACACTAGTTTGTGGACATGAAATGTAGTCAGGCTGATTCAGGTTGTGCTAGTCTTTTAAAAATATTATTATTTTTGGCTAAACTGGATCTTTGTTGCTGTGTGTGGGCTTTCTCTACTTCTGGCAAATTGGGGCTACTCTTTATAGTGGGGTGCAGGCTTCTCACTGCAGTGGCTTCTCTTGTTGCAGAGCACAGGTTCTAGGTGCCCAGGCTTTAGTAGTTGTGGCACATGAGCTTAGTTGCCTCACACATGTGGAATCTTCCTGGAGCAGGGATCAAATCCTTGTCCCTGCATCAGCAGGTGAATTCTCTACCACTAGGCCACCAGGGAAATCCAGGTTGTGCTATTGTTGACAAGAGCAATAGCTCCCCTGCTTCCTCCTTTCCTTGGTTGACACTGAACCCAAGAGAACCTGGAAATGATATGGAAGATATAAATAGATGAATAAACATAAAGGCCAAAAAACAAACACCAGACAAAATTCTGCATTTGATAACATCATCAAAGAAATCAGTTTAATTTTACTTATTAAGGTGGATGTATTTTCAACAAGCATCTCCAATAGCATCTTTGGGTCAATCCAACAAAGCATTTGGGAATCAGAAGTGGGAATTTTAAAACTGACTCACTGAATAAGAAGATTTGTATTCATGAAAGACATGTAACTTAGATGAATTATATGTTTTGTCAGACTGGTTCAAGGCATTGTCTGAATTTAAAACAGGCTCAAAATTGGTGCCTCTTAAATGTGAGTTGAGTTCTCTTTACTATAGAAAGATCTCATAAATCTATGTATATACGAGATTAGTAACTGGGAGTGCATAGTAAGTACCAGAATGAATAAAAAGGAAATATAATCCATGGGGAGTAACAAATACTTGTGAAGTATTAGGACATTGAAATGTGTTTAAAACACATAACATTTTTACACCCCTTTAACTATACGTGTAACCTACAGTGCATCCAAAAGATGGGATTAAGTGGAGAGTTGTGTTTAAAAGTGAGACTCATCACTGTAAATGCTCTGAATGCTCTTAAATACATTTTGATGCATTTTGAGCTCCAGCATCTGTGTAAAATGCATTACTGTAGATTTAAATGAAAGGAATATGTGCATATGATAAATATTTGCTTACAGGCTAATTACTCTTTGATTTTTAATCTTTTCTTTGATGAGATCAGGAAAATTTTCCTTGAGGTATTGCAATTGGTTGTTTTCTTGAAAAATCTGTAAGATGTCAACATGTTTGATTTTAGAACATGGAAGCAACACAAGTAAAGCCATGGATAAAGAAAGTGGAGCTTAGAAAAGCAATTCAGAAAAGGAAGGAATGTGAGGTAAGGCTACAAATATGTATTAAGACTTTTCTGTAGAGTGGCTTTATTCAGTTAGGCAAAATTAGCAAAGGTTGGAGCCACTAGAAGCATTCAAGTAACCTTGATAGATAGCTCATAGGCACTTGCTTCCCTCAGAAGGCAGTCACCCGGACATTGTACACTCAGGAAAGTCTACCAGCTTAGTCACCTGAACAGGTTCAATGGAAGAATGCTGTAAGATAGAGGCAGAGGTGAGAGGAGTCAAGACAGAAGGAAAAACATCAGCACCAGAGTGAAAAGCGATATGGTACAGACTGGAAGAGGGAACTGAGAAAAGTTCCTTGGGAAATAAGCCAGCCAGAGATGGCCAAACTCAAACCATGGCACTCACCCTGCTTCTGGCTTGTACATCTTTTTTCTTCAAGATGTATTCATTTTCTTCTTCTTTTTTTAGCGTTCTGATTCTTCATTGCAGTGCACTGGGCTTCTCGTTGCAGAGCACAGGCTCGAGGGCATGTGGGCTCAGTAGTGGCGGCACATGGGCTTAGTTGTTCTGTAGCATGCAGAAGCTTCCTAGACCGGGATCGAACTAGTGTCCTTTGCTTTGCATGGTGGATGTTCAACCACTGAACCACCAGGGAAGCCCCTGGCTTATACATCTTAATGTAGCTCTGCTTAAAGGTCCTTGGCAGATTCTATGAAATAACCACATTTTATGTTTTCTGTTTCTGTTAGTAAAAAGATTTAGTGACCCTCTATATAATTTTTTGTCGGATCCATAAGCACTCTGGGTTAGAGTTACTATGAACTAATGGTTATAATACAGTAATATATATAATATTAAAATAATTTGATTTCTAAATAGAAGTGTTGGCTTGAATTGTTTAATAAAAATTTATTCCAATTCAATCCTTGAGTTTAAGTCCAGTACATCTAATCAGTTTGAGCCTGGGGATAACAATCTGGGTGGGATTCTTAAATTTTTTTATCTCAAAAATACTTTCTTGACCTTCAGTTCAGTTCAGTCACTCAGTCATGTCCAACTCCTTGAGATCCCATGAGCGTCAGCACACCAGGCCTCCCTATCCATCACTAACTCCTGGAGTCTACTCAAACCCATGTCCATTGAGTCCATCTAACCATCTCATCCTCTGCCATCCCCTTCTCCTCCTGCCCTCAATCTTTCCCAGCATCAGGATCATTTCAAATGAGTCAGCTCTTTGCATCAGGTGGCCAAAGTACTGGAGCTTCAGCTTCAACGTCAGTCCTTCCAGACTGATCTCCTTTAGGATGGACTGGTTGAATCTCCTTGCAGTCCAAGGGACTCTCAAAAGTCTTCTCCAACACCACAGTTTAAAAACATCAATTCCACTGCACTCAGCTTTCTTTATAGTCCAATGCTCACATCCATACATGACTACTAGAAAAACCATAGCCTTGACTAGACAGGCCTTTTTTGTCAAAGTAATGTCTCTACTGTCCATATCCATATGCTGTCTAGGTTGGTCATAACTTTCCTTCCAAGGAGTAAGTGTCTTTTAATTTCATGGCTGCAATCACCATCTGCAGTGATTTTGGAGCCCAGAAAAATAAAGTCAGCCACTGTTTCCCCATCTATTTCCCATGAAGTGATAGGACTGGATGCCATGATCTTTGTTTTCTGAATGTTGAGTTTTAAGCCAACCTTTTCACTCTCCTCTTTCACTTTCATCAATAGGCTCTTTAGTTCTTCTTCCTTTCTGCCATAAAGGTGGTGTCATCTGCATATATGACATTATTGATATTTGTCTCAGCAATCTTGATTCCAGCTTGTGCTTCCTCCAGCCCAACGTTTCTCATAATGTACTCTGCATAGAAGTTAAATAAGCAGGGTGACAATATAGAGCCTTGACATACTCCTTTTCCTATTTGGAATCAGTCTGTTGTTCATGTCCAGTTCTAGCTGTTGCTTCCGGACCTGCATACCCATTTCTCAAGAGGCAGGTCAGATGGCCTGGTATTTCCATCTCCATCCACTGTTTCCCCATCTATTTCCCATGAAGTGATAGGACTGGATGCCATGATCTTTGTTTTCTGAATGTTGAGTTTTAAGCCAACCTTTTCACTCTCCTCTTTCACTTTCATCAATAGGCTCTTTAGTTCTTCTTCACTTTCTGCCATAAAGGTGGTGTCATCTGCATATATGACATTATTGATATTTGTCTCAGCAATCTTGATTCCAGCTTGTGCTTCCTCCAGCCCAACGTTTCTCATAATGTACTCTGCATAGAAGTTAAATAAGCAGGGTGACAATATAGAGCCTTGACATACTCCTTTTCCTATTTGGAATCAGTCTGTTGTTCATGTCCAGTTCTAACTGTTGCTTCCAGACCTGCATACCCATCTCTCAGGAGGCAGGTCAGATGGCCTGGTATTTCCATCTCCATCAGAATTTTCCACAGTTTATTGTGATCCACACAAAGTCTTTAGCATAGTCAATAAAACAGAAATGGAGGTTTTTCCGAAACTCTCTTGCTTTTCTGACAATCCAGCAGATGTTGGCAATTTTATCTCTGGTTCCTCTGCCTTTTCTAAAACCAACTTGAACATCTGGAAGTTCACGGTTCACGTTTTGCTGAAGCCTGGCTTGGAGACTTTTGAACATTACTAGCATGTGAGATCTTTCATGCATTGGAGAAGGAAATGGCAACCCACTCCAGTGTTCATGCCTGGAGAATCCCAGGGACAGGGGAGCCTGGTGAGCTGCCATCTATGGGGTCACATAGCGTCGGACACAACTGAAGTGACTTAGCATAGCAGCAGTAGCAGTGTGTGAGATTAGTGCAATTGTGCAGTAATTTGAGCATTCTTTGGCATTCGGATCCCCCAAATTTTGCAACTTTATTTCTTTCTTCTCCTTCACAGGGATAACTCTGCAATGTTTTGTCTACATATTGTATCATTTTCTAATTTCAGTTGATCAAAAAGCTATCCATTCTATTTCTCAACCCTCTTTTCCAACCTTACATGTCTTTCTGTCCTTCAACTATGTCCATAATATGAGCCATTATCTTTTTTGCTTTGGGGTTATTTAATAGCTTCTTAACTGGTTCTAGAGCTTCCCAGGTGGCTCAATGGGTAAAGAATCCACCTGCAATGCAGGAGACACAGGGGATGAGGGTTTAGTCCGTGGGTTGGAAAGATCTCCTGGAGAAGGGGATCTTACATGGAGTATTCTTACATGGAGAATCCCATGGACAGGAGAGCCTGTCAGGCTATAGTCCATAGGGTTGCTAAGAGTCGACTGAAGAGACTGAGAATATAACAGATTCTAAGGCTTTCCAGATGGAGCTAATGGTAAAGAACTTACCTGCCAGTGTAGGAGACGTCACCGATGCGGTTCAATCCCTGGATTGGAAGATTCCCTGGAAGAGGTCATGGCGACCCACTCCAGTGTTCTTGCCTGGAGAATCCCATGGACAGAGGAGGGAGGAGGGCTACAGTCCATAGCGTCGCAAGGAGTCAGACAGGACTAAAGAGACTTAGCACGCACACATATGTAACTGTTTCTACCCATCTTCAGGCTTGTTCTCCTCTAATCCAGTCTTGAGGCTAGAGCAAGATTATTTTTTCTAAACTTCGACATGATTATCCATCACATTTTTAAAATTTGTAATGGTTTTAAGGGCTCATATACCACAGCATACTCTTACCCTTGAATTTCTCAGGCCATACCTCTTATCACTACCCTTTCACACTCTTATCTTCCAGCCACATATATAATTTTTCACTTATTAGAGCAGGCCATGCTCTCTCACATCTTTAGGCCCTAAAAATTTTAAGCCTTTCAATCCTTGCTGTTCTGCCTAACTCCATCTTATTACATAGGATTCATTTAGACAGCACCTGCAGCTTTATAATAGTCTGTACTTTCCTAATATATTATAAAGCCCATCATTCTTTGTTATAATTGCCTCTTTGTATTTCCACTAGATTCTTAATTCAAAAAGGGCAAGATCTATTTCATTCACTAGGGAGTTTCTATATCCTAACCCAGTTCTTGATAGGTAGAACACTAAATAAATGTTTAAGTAAATGAACAAATGAATGGGAACACAGAAAAGTCCTTAAGGTATCCAGTGACTATCTTGTGTTCAGCATTAATCAAAACAATTGTCAGTTCCATGAATGTGATGAAACTTCAGAATACAATGACCTTGAGGAATAAAAAGCCTAGAAGATATTTAGAACACACACATATACACAAAACACATACCATAGAGTAAAATACTTCAAATTACAACAAATGCCTGAATTGTGTTTGTTTACCTCAAGTAAATTTAAAGACCTTCCAAACCTGACTATAACTATTGTATGAGATTCTAAATGTTAAGTGATTAAGGGGTGGCTGAAGTAACTGATGTGAAGTGTAACAAACACTATCAAAAGTCCTCATTAAGAATTTCCTTTGAAGCCTTTCTCTTTGCTTTAGTTTTCTTCAGGTTTAACAAGCCACACAGTATTGCAAGCTGTTTCTCAGAAAGTAAAAGCAATCACTCAAAATGCAAAATCCATTAAAGAAGACTAAAATAGTACATGCTTTCACCATATATCAAAAAACACTATTACTACTGCTACCACCGTTACCAGCAACACCATGGGTCCTATGCTAATTATTTGTCTTTGTTCTACAAGTTCTCATCCACAAAGTTCTAACATAGAACATGCCAATATACTAGCTTATTCCATCAGAAATCTTGGATAGATGAGTGGTTAGAAAGCTGATCACCAATTAAAGAGTTTACACAAATTATTCCTGGTACAATATAATGAATATTTGACTCTGACAGCCCATGCACATTCACCTAGATTCTCCATGAGACTGCTGCTATACTCATTTGGACATTACACTTACATATTCATACTTTGCTCACTCACTTTCAAAAATGACCATTCATTTCACACATATTTCAGAAGGCATTCCCAATTAAAACAAATCTACAGTTCTGGAATCTTAATTTTCATCTAAAATATCTGTTAGGAATCTTTACAACATTTGCCTTTTTTTAATCATCTGATCCCACACCATGAGGATGACAGCAGGTCTGTACTGCACATGTTAAATAATGCCAGACATTATACATGTCATTTGTTTAAAACATTTTGTACTCCACGGAACAATCTCAACCTTGATCTTGTGTTTCTCAAAGCTAGTGTATCATCTATTGATCTTTAGTCTCTCAGAGTTCCATGGGTATTTATACAGGAAGCTGCTGTTTATGTTAATTTGAGGTCATTGCTTCTACTAGCTTCAGTTATCTTCCATAACTCACACTTATTAGCAATCACATTCAGTTGTCTCCTCGGTATTTGATTTGTAGTTAAACATTTTTCATACATTATGGTTACAATAAAAGATACTGACCTTTAGAAGCAGGTGAATTGACCTGGGATTGAAGAAATTATTTATTCCTAGATTAAGCAGGCATAATTTTAAAAAAACATGACAATAGAACTTTATAGAATAGTTTGAAGCTTTGGGGAATGAAGGTAAGAGGGTTTTAAATCTCTGTATTTGAATAAAGGTCTTATAGCTTCTGCACCCTGATTAAATTATGTCAGATGCTTGTAAAACATACTTGCGTGCTTAGCATTATCAATTTACTTTCTATTTGGCACACTATGAAATGTGTCATATCAAAAACTGGTGTAATTCTAACTGACATTAATCCAAGTTAACTGTGAATTAGCAGTTTTGCTTCAGTGACTGCATCACGAATGGGAATGCCTAATTGCTCTAAATTTTATTTTAAAATACATTGCACCTAAAATAACCTAGCTAAAAATAGCAGCATGGTCTTTGGAATGAGTCCTTACTGATCATTTACAAATGCAAGATAGAAAACAATGTAGAAATAGATAAAGACAACTGGATTCAGATAAAGAATTCAGAAACTTAACTAGATTTGCTATGAATTTGCATTGCCTTAAACCAGACAATTTGTATTTCAAAGCCTCAGTTTTCACATCTTTAAAAGAAGTGTTGGATTGAACTATACTTAAGTCCTTTATAGCCCTAAAATGCCTTGACTTTTAATCATTACCAAGATTACATTTTTAAATTCAACAAGATCACAATATATTCTGTTTCTTGAACATGTTTTATTTCTGCTGGAAGCTGTGAATTTGCTCAGATATTTGTCATTTTGATCATATTTTTATGCAAATTTTTATGTGCTTATGGCAATTATTTTAATACAAATAGATACTCAGGGGATAAGATTCAAATGGTTTATCAATTTTTTAGTTGACTGTTGGAATTTAGTATCTCTAACGTTATTGCTAATAAAATAGCATCCAGTTGACAAATTTATAACACCTAATCCCATAAATATCTGCCAAGGAACTTTTATTCAGTAGCAGGTTTGGAGGTTTTGTTATTGTTTCTCTTGATGTTTTGACAATTTTGTTGATGTGGCAATTGAAATGAGCTTGTTTCAGGGTGACATTGACATGAATCTGTTTAAATAAATTAGCATTCCAATATCACATTGACATTTTGTTGGAATAACAAGTTCATATGTCAGCGTGAACCGACCCAAATAATTTCACTAAAGTTCCTGAAAAACGCAAGGTATATTGTTAGGTATGTTTGCCACTAAGATGGAGGAAAACTGGGTTGACATCTATTGCCCTACATCTGATCTTCTATTTGTGCGTGTGCTAAATATTAATAGCATAGAGAGCACAGCGTAAATACTTAGGTAAAGAGAAGGAATGCAAGTTGTATTTACTATTTATGAAGATATGATTATTGGTACTTTCTTGAAAAGCTATTTTCAGTGGAGTTTTTGAAGGATAAATATAAATTATTTTACCTAGTTTACAAGGCCATTCCTGGTCTGACCCTCACCTGTCTCTTCCACCTGGTGTTCTGCTATTTTTTCATTTCTCATTTTATCTCAGGCACACTGATCTATTTTATTGTTTTCTTAATATGCCCCGCTTTCATGTCACTGAAACAACTTGCTCTCCCCTCTGCCGACTGTGGCTCTCCCTTTATTGTTCATCTGGCAAAATCTTCCTATTCCTATCTCAGCTCCAATATGACTTCACTCATCTACTCTTTTATTTAAGAAGTATTTACCAGGTACCTTCCCTGATAGCTCAGTTGGTGAAGAATCCACCTGCAATGAAGGAGAAGGCAATGGCACCCCCACTCCAGTACTCTTGCCTGGAAAATCCCATGGACAGAGGAGCCTGGTGGGCTGCGGTCCATGGGGTCGCTAAGAGTCAAACACAACTGAGTGACTTCACTTTCACTTTTCTCTTTCGTGCATTGGAGAAGGAAATGTCAACCCACTCCAGTGTTTTTGCCTGGAGAATCCCAGGGATGGGGGAGCCTGGTGGGCTTCCAGCTATGGGATCATGAGTCAGCTATGGGATAAAGAGTCAGACACGACTGAAGCAACTTAGCAGCAGCAGCTCCACCTGCAGTGCAGGAGACCACGGTTCAATTCCTGGATCTGGAAGATCTGCTGGAGAAGACATAGGCTACCTACTCCAGTATTCTTGGGCTTCCACTGTGGCTCATGGAGACCTGGGTTGGGAAGATCCCCTGGGAGAAGGGAATGTCTACCCACTCCAGTATTCTGGCCTGGAGAATTCCATGGGGTCGCAAAGAGTCATACACAACTGGATGATTTTCACCTTCACCGTCACCTAGATGAGCAAGAGTCTGGTGTAGATGCTGGGAATGGTCTTAAAATTTATGATTAAGTGAAATAAGCCAGCAATTACAAATAGTGTAAGAGTTCAACACAGGGGACATGTCGGGTGATATGAGGATGCACAAGTAACTCTCTACAAATTAGTAGAGTCAGGGAAGGAGTGAGGGATGCTGTCTTGGGCCACCAGGATACACCCATCAGGATCAAGACAGACATCTGCTGGGTGTGTTGGCAACCAACAGCTCACAACTGAGACCACATTAGGGGATTGCCTTTGCCCAAAGGGAGCTTTCTTGCCCAAATGTATACCTCCTTTCCTGAGGCAATTCAGTATAGCGTAGAAGAGTTCGAAGACCTGTCCTCTTTACATCAAGCCCTGGCCATTGCAACTTTCTGTAGAATTATCTGAGGCCTCCGACACAGCGGCATCATTGTGCAATTTGTACCCAATGCTGCTTTCCTCACACTTTCTGGATTTTGATTCTGAGAGTTCTTCCTAGTAAGCCTCCACAAGCAAATCTCTATATCAGAGTGTGTTTACCTGGGAACTTGGCCTGAGACAGAGGGAACGGTTATGGAAGAAAGTTAGTACCTGGGATAATGGTAAAAGGATGAAGTTTGGAAGAAATAGGGGGAAATCTGTATAAAGAGAATTGCCTATGCAAATGTCCAGGTGACATGTTTTATTTTGTTCACTTCTTTGGCCATGAAGCTTTAATTATTTATAGTGTAAGGCCAGGGTTCTCAAACTCTGGGCCATGGACTGGTACTTGCTGTCGATCAGTAGCAGCATTAGATTAGAAATAAAGTGCACAATAAATATATTGTGCTTGAATCATCCCTAACCCCCTCCCCCACAAGTTCATGGAAAAATTGTCGTCCATGAAATTGGTCCCTGGTGCCAAAAAGGTTGGGGACCACTGGTGTAAAGTGAGTAGAAAAGAGGGATGAGTCTAGGTATGATAGCAAAATCCGAATCATGAAAAACAACTAGGTAATTCAGTTGTACCATAGACTGACTCTCTCTGAAGCTTGAGTATAATATTATGCAGGAGTTTATACATTTTTACATTTCTCCTGTAGAATCTAGATACACCCTCACCAAAGAAAAAATCCCACAAGTAATCAAAGAATGCAGATTTTGCTAAGTGTATTATAGGTTCAAGAAGGACTTTTTATCTCATATTGCATAACACATAGTATCATAAATCCTTTACTGATATATTCCCCATCTCTGACAGTTTCAAAAATACATCCATAGGTTCATTGGCATTCCTCCCGTCCATAAGTGAGGCTAATTCCCCTCCTTTTGAATGTGGAAGTAGTGACTCCCTTAATAATAACAGAATGTGTCAGAAGTTATACTATTTGACTTCTAAGGCTAGGGTGAATAATTCCTGAGTGGCAATCTGGCTAGTGACTGAAAGGATGACTTCTGCTCCGCTTTCTCTCTTGGATCATTTGCTCTAAGTGATCCATGGTTTGAGTATACTCAATGATCTCCATGGAGAGGCTCAGCTAGAGAGGATTCAGTGTTCCAACCTGACTGTCCTGTGAACCACCTTGGAAGCAGACACTGTAGTCTCACTCTAGCCTTTAGATGATTCCAAGTACCCTGCCTTCCCCACCTCCTGCTACTGCCAGCCCTCAAGTTTTCCAGCTGCATCTCCAGACATACTGGAGCAGAAATAAGCTCTGTCTACAGTGTGCCTGTCTGAATTCCTGATTCACAGAAACCATAAGATAATAAATGATTGTTGTTTTTAAAGTGTTAAGTTTCATGCTGATTTGCTTCACAGACTAATGAACCCTCCTCCCAAGTCCCTCTAGTCATTCAAACAATTAACAGAAGGTTCCCTTAATTCTTCTTGTTTGGATCTACTAAGCACTCCTTGCTCTGGCTCCTTTAAAGATGCATTTTTATTCTTATCATGCATCTTGGTGGAAAAGTATTTCAATTTACCATATTCTATTGCCAACCTTCACACAGCTGGTAAGTGACTTTGTGATCATTAAAACCACAGCTAAACTCTTAGTTATTATGCTAGGCTGCTTCCCCCACCCTGGAAAGTGAAGTGCAATTGGAGAACTTTAAGTGGAGGAGTGAGTATTTGTATTCAACATTGTACTGAATAGGCTAGTCAATGACATCAGACAAAAATAAATGAGGTATAAAAAAAATTAAAGAGAAAAGGAGATTTTGTACAGAGATGTAAAGCATGTCTACATAGGCAGTATTTCAGGCCCTGGCTTTAAAGCTAACAATAACAATTTTCTTTATATTTATTTTTCTTCAGAGATTGATGTCGCTAAGACTTCCAAAACTGTTGAATAAAAGTGGCAAGAGTGGACGTCACCATCTAGCTCTTGATCTTAGAGGAAAAGCTATCAGGTCTTCATCATAGAGCATGATGTTAGCTATGGGTTTCTGATATATAGCTTTTATTATGATGAGGTACATTCTCTTTATAGGCTTCCCAGGTGGTGCTAGTGGTAAAGAACCTGCCTGCCAATGCAAACGACATAAGAGACATGGGTTTGATCCCTGGGTTGGAAAGACCACCTGGAGGAGAGCATGGCAACCTCCTCCAGTATTCCTGCCTGGAGAAGCCCATGGACAGAGGAACCTGGGGGCTACAGTCCATAAGGTCGCAAAGAGCTGGACACGACTGAACATACTTGCACTCATGTTCCCTTTATGCCCACTTTCTAAAGAGTTTTTATTACAAATGAGTGCTGAATTTTGTCAAAAGCTTTTTCTGCATCTACCGAGATAATCATATGGTTTTTATTCTTCAATTTTTTAATGTCATGTATTACATGATTAATTTGCAATATTGAAAAATCCTTATATCCCTGGGATAAATCTCACTTGATCATGGTATATGAACCATTTAATGTGTTGTTTGATTCAGTTTGTTAGTATTTGGTCGAGGATGTTTGTATCTATTGGGCTTCCCTCATAGCTCAGTTGGTAAATCAAATGCCTGCAATGCAGGAGACCTGTGTTTCATTCCTGGATCAGGAAGATCCGCTGGAGAAGGAAATGGCAACCCACTCCAGTATTCTTGCCTGGAGAATCCCATGGACAGAGGAGCCTAGCAGGCTAGATCCCATGGGGTTGAAAGAGTTGGACACAACTTAGCCACTAAACCATATTTGCATCTATGTTCATCAGTGATCGTGATCTGAAATTTTCCTTTTTTGTAATATCTTTGTATGTTTTGGGTATCAGGATGATGTTATTGGGCTTCCCTCATAGCTCAGTTGGTAAATCAAATGCCTGCAATGCAGGAGACCTGTGTTTCATTCCTGGATCAGGAAGATCCGCTGGAGAAGGAAATGGCAACCCACTCCAGTATTCTTGCCTGGAGAATCCCATGGACAGAGGAGCCTAGCAGGCTAGACCCCATGGGGTTGAAAGAGTTGGACACAACTTAGCCACTAAACCATATTTGCATCTATGTTCATCAGTGATCTTGATCTGAAATTTTCCTTTTTTGTAATATCTTTGTATGTTTTGGGTATCAGGATGATGGTGGTGTCATAGAATGTGCATAGAAATGTTCTTTCCTCTGCAATTTTTTGGAAGAATTCAGGATAGGTATTAACGCTTCTGTAAATGTTTGATAGAATTTGCCTGTGAAGCCATCTGGTCCTGCACTTTTGTCTGTTGGAAGTTTATAATTTCAGGACTTGTGATCAATCTGTTCATATTTTCTCTTTCTTGCTGATTCAGTCTTGGAAGATTGCACCTTTCTAAGATTTTGTCCATTTATTCTAGATTTTATACCTTATTGGCATATACTTCTTTGTAGAAATCTTTTATGATCCTTTCTGCAATGTCCACTGTTCAGTTCAGTTCAGTCGCTGAGTCATGTCCAACTCTGCGACCCCATGAATCACAGCACGCCAGGCCTCCCTGTCCATCACCAACTCCCAGAATTCACTCAAACTCATGTCCTTCGAGTCGGTGATGCCATCCAGCCATCCTCATCCTCTGTCGTCCCCTTCTCCTCCTGCCCCCAATCCCTCCCAGCATCAGGGTCTTTTCCAGTGAGTCAACTCTTTGCATGAGGTGGCCAAAGTATTGGAGTTTCAGCTTTAGCATCAGGCCTTCCAATGAACACCAAGGACTGATCTCCTTTAGGATGGACTGGTTGGATCTCCTTGCAGTCCAAGTGACTCTCAAGAGTCTTCTCCAACACCACAGTTCAAAAGCATCAATTCTTTGGCACTCAGGTTTCTTCACAATCCAACTCTCACATCCATACATGACCACTGGAAAACCATAGTCTTGACTAGACAGACCTTTGTTGGCAAAGTAATATCTCTGCTTTTGAATATGCTATCTAGGTTGGTCATAACTTTCCTTCCAAGGAGTAAGCGTCTTTTAATTTCATGGCTGCAGTCACCATATGCAGTGATTTTGGGGGCCCCCAAAATAAAGCCTCACACTGTTTCCACTGTTTCCCCATCTATTTCCCATGAAGTGTTGGGACCAGATGCCATGATCTTCATTTTCTGAATATTGAACTTCAAGGCCACTTTTTCACTCTCCTCTTTCACTTTCATCAAGAGGTTTTTTAGTTCCTCTTCACTTTCTGCCATAAGAGGGTGTCGTCTGCTTATCTAAGGTTATTGATATTTCTCCCGGGAAACTTGATTCCAGTTTGTGTTTCTTCTAGCCCAGTGTTTCTCATGATGTACTCTGCATATAAGTTAAATAAGCAGGGTACCAATATACAGCCTTGATGTACTCCTTTTCCTATTTGGAACCAGTCTGTTGTTCCATGTCCAGTTCTAACTGTTGCTTCCTGACCTGCATACAGATTTCTCAAGAGGCAGGTCAGGTGGTCTGGTATTCCCATCTCTTTCAGAATTTTCCACAGTTTACTGTGATCCACACAGTNCTGCATAGAAGTTAAATAAGCAGGGTGACAATATACAGCCTTGACGTACTCCTTTTCCTATTTGGAACCAGTCTGTTGTTCCATGTCCAGTTCTAACTGTTGCTTCCTGACCTGCATACAGATTTCTCAAGAGGCAGGTCAGGTGGTCTGGTATTCCCATCTCTTTCAGAATTTTCCACAGTTTACTGTGATCCACACAGTCAAAGGCTTTGGCATAGTCAATAAAGCAGAAATAGATGTTTTTCTGGAACTCTTGCTTTTTCCATGATCCAGCGGATGTTGGCAATTTGATCTCTGGTTCCTCGGCCTTTTCTAAAACCAGCTTGAACATCAGGGAGTATACAGTTCATGGAATACTCCAGGCCAGAGTACTGGAGTGGGTTAACCTTTCCCTTCTCCAGGGGATCTTCGCAACCCAGGGATCAAACCCAGATTTACATACATAACTTATTTTAATGCTATCCAAAACCCCTTGAGCTAGATACTGTTTTAATTTCTACTTTAAGATCTCTGAAGATAATTTATAAATGATTTACAAAAACCTTCTGATTATGGTTTTATCATTGAATAAGTGTAGAACTTCTCAAATTTCTTTTAAAGGATGGTTATTTGTAGGTGTGCCTTCTATTAGTTTTTTATTACATTATTTTGATGTCATTAGCCACATATCAAGTTGGTATTTCATTTTTATTAGAAGACTTTAAAGCAAATTTATTCAAGCTGAAAAAATTCGGGGGACAATTATAAAGCTAACGTGAATACTGACAATATAGGAATCAAGTAATTTTTTTCTTTTTTGGAGAGTTTAATTTGGTATGGTTCATTTTAAAGTTTTTAATTAAAACTGTAGGGCTACGGAGTTCTCTGGTGGCCTAGTAGTTAGAATTCTGGGCTTTCACTGCCTTGGCCCTGGGTTCAGTCCCTGGTGGGAGAATTGAGATCCTGCAAGCAATGTGGCATGAACAAAAGAAGCAGGTCTGGGTGGGCCACAGCTTGGCTAGGTCCTGTAACACGATTAATGTCTACTTTTGCAGATAAGGGAATATGAACAAGTCATCATTGAAGATCGTATAGAAAAGGAGAAGACCCGGAAGAAGAGAGAACAGGATGACTTGGAATTGAGGAGCATCATAAAGGTAAAAAACCATACTTTGTATCTTGGGGTCTTTTCAATTCTGTAACTGGCCGAACACTGAGGAATGCAAAGCACCTCTTGTTTATTATCAAACACAGAGCAGGAGACCTGTGAGAAAGCATGACCTAATCACTGGAATTTGCCATCTCCGTAGTGCAGGGAGACAGTTAAGAGGACATGCTCCCCAGTTTTTAATCTGGGAGGGAAGAGGTGGTTAACAGTGGAAGCAAAGCCTAGACCTTGTGACCAGAGGTCACACTTATGAATACTATTTCTAATCAACAGAGCTCTTAAAAGAATTTTTTAATATCCCATTGTTTCTTAAGATCCTATTTATATTCAGTTCAGCTCAGTTCAGTTCAGTCGCGTCCGACTCTGCGACCCCATGAATCACAGCACACTAGGCTTCCCTGTGTATCACCAACTCCTGGAGTTCACTCAACTCACGTCCAAGTCGGTGATGCCATCCAGCCATCTCATCCTCTTGTCGTCCCCTTCTCCTCCTGCCCCCAATCCCTCCCAGCATCAGAGTCTTTTCCAATGAGTCAACTCTTCGCATGTGGTGGCCAAAGTACTGGAGTTTCAGCTTTAGCATCATTCCTTCCAAAGAAATCCCAGGGCTGATCTCCTTCAGAATGGACTGGTTGGATCTCCTTGCAGTCCAAGGGACTCTCAAGAGTCTTCTCCAACACCACAGTTCAAAAGCATCAATTCTTCGGCACCCAGCTTTCTTCACAGTCCAACTCACATCCATACATGACTACTGGAAAAACCATATCCTTGACTAGACGGACCTTAGTCGGCAAAGTAATGTCTCTGTTTTTGAATATACTATCTAGGTTGGTCATAACTTTCCTTCCAAGGAGTAAGTGTCTTTTAATTTCATGGCTGCAATCACCATCTGCAGTGATCTTGGAGCCCAGAAAAATAAAGTCTGACACTCTTTCCACTGTTTCCCCATCTATTTCCCATGAAGTGATGGGACCAGATGCCATGATCTTAGTTTTCTGAATGTTGAGCTTTAAGCCAACTTTTTCACTCTCCACTTTTGCTTTCATCAAGAGGCTTTTTAGTTCCTCTTTACTTTCTGCCATAAGAGTGGTGTCATCTGCATATCTGAGGTGATTGATATTTCTCCCGGCAATCTTGATTCCAGCTTGTGCTTCTTCAGCCCAGCGTTTCTCATGATGTATTCTGCATATAAGTTGAAAAAGCACAGTGACAATATGCAGCCTTGATGTATTTCTTTTCCTATTTGGAACCAGTCTGTTGTTCCATGTCCAGTTCTAACTGTTGCTTCCTGACCTGCATATAGGTTTCTTAAGAGGCAGGTCAGGTGGTCTGGTATTCCCATCTCTTTCAGAATTTCCCACAGTTTATTGTGATCCACACAGTCAAGGTTTTGGCATAGTCAATAGAGCAGAAATAGATGTTTTTCTGGAACTCTCTTCCTTTTTCAATGATCCAGCGGATGTTGGCAATTTGATTTCTGGTTCCTCTGCCTTTTCTAAACCAGCTTGAACATCTGGAAGTTCACAGTTCACATATTGCTGAAGCCTGGCTTGGAGAATTTTGAGCATTACTTTACTAGTGTGTGATGAGTGCAATTGTGCGATAGTTTGAGCATTCTTTGGCATTGCCTCTCTTTGGGATTGGAATGAAAACTGACCTTTTCCAGTCCTATGGCCACTGCTGGAGTTTTCCAAATTTGCTGGCATATTGAGTGCAGCACTTTCACAGCATCATACTCTTTCAGAATTTCCCACAGTTTATTGTGATCCACACAGTCAAGGTTTTGGCATAGTCAATAGAGCAGAAATAGATGTTTTTCTGGAACTCTCTTCCTTTTTCAATGATCCAGCGGATGTTGGCAATTTGATTTCTGGTTCCTCTGCCTTTTCTAAACCAGCTTGAACATCTGGAAGTTCACAGTTCACATATTGCTGAAGCCTGGCTTGGAGAATTTTGAGCATTACTTTACTAGTGTGTGATGAGTGCAATTGTGCGATAGTTTGAGCATTCTTTGGCATTGCCTCTCTTTGGGATTGGAATGAAAACTGACCTTTTCCAGTCCTATGGCCACTGCTGGAGTTTTCCAAATTTGCTGGCATATTGAGTGCAGCACTTTCACAGCATCATTTTCAGGATTTAAAACAGCTCAACTGGAATTCCATCACCTCTACTAGCTTTGTTCGTAGTGATGCTTTCTAAGGCACACTTGACTTCAGATTCCAGGATGCCTGGCTCTAGGTGAGTGATCACATCACCATGATTATCTGGGTCATGAAGATCCTTTCTATACAGTTCTTCTGTGTATTCTTGCCACCCTTCTTAATATCTTTTGCTTCTGTTAGGTCCATACCATTTCTGTCCCTTATTGAGCCCATCTTTGCATAAAATGTTCCCTTGGTATCTCTAATTTTCTTGAAGAGATCTCTAGTCTTTCCCATTCTGTTGTTTTCCTCTATTTCTTTGCACTGATTGCTGAGGAAGGCTTTCTCTCTCCTTGCTATTCTTTGGAACTCTGCATTCAGATGCTTATATCTTTCCTTTTCTCCTTTGCTTTTCGCTTCTCTTCTTTTCACAGCTATTTGTAAGGCCTCTCCAGACAGCTGTTTTGCTTTTTTGCATTTCTTTTCCATGGGGATGGTCTTGATCCCTATCTCCTGTACAATGTCACGAACCTCTTTCCATAGTTCATCAGGCACTCTGTCAGATCTAGTCCCTTAAATCTATTTCTCACTTCCACTGTATAATCATAAGGGGTTTGATTTAGGTCTATTTATATTAGCCCAGATGATCTGCTAGGTTTTGATAAGAGCTTTTCTAAAAAAAGGCGAAAGGGTAAGTAGTAGTTCAGAAACAAAAGTTTTATATGAACTTGTATTTATTAGTGATGATGAAACTGGCAAGTCAGATTGTGGGAAATATTTCAAGCAAATATAACATCAGCTGCACTGAAACTGTACTGTTGAGGATTGCCCTTCTCTCTGAAAGAGCATCTGCTGAGGCCCTGTGGTGTGCAAGCTGTGGCTTGAGATGTGTATAAAGGGGTGAACTAAGGAAGTAAGCTTTAAAGTGTAATATATTCAGGACCAGATATTAAACCCAAACTTGAGCTTTCCTTTAGGAGAGAGTCAGATGTATAGTTAGCAAGTGTTTATTAAGCTTCTATGGTATTTTCTATTTGTTGAGTTTCCTCAATTTAGAGCAAAACTGTAAGAAGCAGCTGAAGACCATTTTTGTTTTCATTAGTGGATTTGCTCTGTCTTTGGGGTTTAATTTGATTTTAAAGCAGCCCAGACTGTATTCAGAACAGTTGTTTATCTAATGACCAGGATATTCGAGGGAGCTAACTAAATCCTTTTTGAAGGTGAGTTTTGATCCTTAAACATCTATTTCTGCTTTATTGACTATGCCAAAGCCTTTGACTCTGTGGATCACAGTAACTGTGGAAAATTCTGAAAGAGATGGGAATACCAGATCATCTGACCTACCTCTTGAGAAATCTGTATGCACGTCAGGAAGCAACAGTTAGAACTGGACATGGAACAGACTCGTTCCAAAGAGGAAAAGGAATACGTCAAGGCTGTGTATCGTCAAGGCTGTATAGTGTCACTCTACTTATTTAACTTATATGCAGAGTACATAATGAGAAACACTGGGGTGGAGGAAGCACAAGCTGGAATCAAGATTGCCAGAAGTATCAATAACTTCAGATATGCAGATGACACCACCCTTATGGCAGAAAGTGAAGAACTAAAAGAGCCTCTTGAAAGTGAAAGAAGAGAGTGGAAAAGTTGGCTTAAAGCTCAACATTCAGAAAACTAAGATCATGGTATCCAGCCCCATCAGTTCATGACAAATAGATGGGGAAACAGTGGCAACAGTGGTTGACTTTCAAAATCACTGCAGATGGTGATTGCAGCCATAAAATTAAAAGATGCTTACTGCTTGGAAGGAAAGTTATGACCAACCTAGACAGCATATTGAAAAGCAGAGACATTACTTTGCCAACAATGGTCTGTCTAGTCAAGGCTATCGTTTTTCCAGTGGTCATGTATGGATGTGAGAGTTGGACTATAAAGAAAGCTGAGTGCTGAAGAATTGCTGCTTTTGAACTGTGTGTTGGAGAAGACTCTTGAGAGTCCCTTGGACAGCAAAGAGATCCAACCAGTCCATCCTAAGGGAGACCAGTCCTGGGTGTTCATTGGAAGGACTGATGTTGAAGCTGAAACTCCAATACTTTGGCCACCTGATGCGAAGAGTTGACTCATTGGAAAAGACCCTGATGCTGGGAAAGACTGAGGGCAGAAGGGGATGGCACAGGATGAGATGGTTGGACGGCATCACTGACTCAGTGGACATGGGTTTGGGTGAACTCCGGGAGTTGGCAATGGACAGGGAGGCCTCGCATGCTGCGGTTCATGGGATCACAGAGTTGGACACGACTGAGCGACTGAACTGAACTGAATCAATCATTAGAGATTGAAATGCCCCAGGAAACCTATTGAATCATCTACAGTTTAGTTTATCTGCACATTTTTGACTGAGTTACCTATGGTTTAGGTAACTAGCATCCCTTTTGGAGCAAATGGTTTTTTGATTTGGGGAACTTGAATGTTCATAAAGAGCAGCAGTACAAGGTAATCAGGTTTCTACATGCAAAGGAAAGTCAGGCCTAATCAGATTCGTTTAATTTTTACTCTTTGAGAACTTTAGAGTGTAGGACTTCAAGCTGCAGAACAGACTAGCACTGCTTTAAGGCATGCTTGGCCATTTCTGTGTCTCAAGAGACCATCTTCACAAAAGTTACTTTATGAAAAAATCATCCCCTTATGTAGAAAAAATGCAGCTTGTCAGGCATACTACAAAGTATACTCACTTCCCTGTTCTCTTTCAGCTCCAGGCCTGGTGGCGAGGCACTGTGGTGCGGAGAGAAATTGGTGGTTTCAAAATGCCTAAGGACAAAGATGACAGCAAGGATGTAAAAGGAAAAGGCAAAGAGAAGGACAAGAGGAGAGGCAAGAAGTAACCAAGTTATCTTTTCTGTTGGTGCTCTGGAGATGGGAAGGACCTGAACAGAGTTAAGAAATATCTTTTAGCATCACAGATAGCTCATCTATGGATTGTTTCTTATTTGGATACCCTAGGTGAGGCGTGGTTACACTAGGTCACCTTGCCTGCTATACTAGTTTTCAAACCCTGAATTAGGATTCTGCTGTGATTTAGGGCTTCTTCATAAATAGAGAAAGAAAAAAAACTGCTGGGAAGAAGTATTTTTAGAAGTCTTGTGAAGATTCCTTTTGCTCTTGCTCACCAGAAAAAAAAAAAAGGCACATAATCTTAGTTATAGTGATGCATTAAAATGTAATTCCTGTAGTGTCTCTGACTATTCAATTTTCCTATTGTGAAAAGTGATAGTAGTAAAAGCAAAAGTGAGGTATTCAGTAGGAACTACAAGGTGATGTTTATCAAGTGTCTAGCATAATACATACACAGTCAAGTTTTAATAAAGGTTGGTGCTTGCCTTTTAAATTTATTATCACTTTACTATTTTTTTTATGGGGAATGTCATATAAGAACGTATATCTTATTATAAGCTGCTTCAGCTCCTTTTCTGGGAAATAGGGATATAAATGATAAATGGAAGATAGAAATGAGATGTCAGGATATACAACCTATACACAGGAAAGACAGAAGATACAGGTCACTGGGGAGATGAGTTTGGAGATATTTTTGATAATTCATAGTATGCCATATCCTCATAGCTTTAGTGAGATACTAGGGCCTATAGCTGCTTTGCTTATTACTCAATGACTGTCATCTTATGGGGTATTAAGACTGAAAAAGGTAACACATGTGAAAATCGTAACTTGTGCCTGGCACAACAAGCTTAATCATATTCTTTTAAAAGGACATGAGCCCACTCATGGGGTCACTCTTGGCTCGATTAATCAGAACAGAACTGTCTTGGAACATTAAGACAATTATAGAACAGTTGGAAATTCCTGACCTGAGAAAAGTTTTCCAGATATGTAATATTTCAAAACTAAGCCATATCTAACTATAAATATAAGACAATACTTGTATCTACACTTCCTTAAAAAAGTACATTTTGATCTCAAGGGGCTATTACGAGTTTGTACCAATGTTCCATCAGAGAATTTCCCTTTTATTTTCCAAGGAAACCATACTTTAGATATGAACATTTTCACATCAGCCTTTAATTTCATGCTACTGAAGTGTTGTCTTTTATTTTAATGTTAATATGTAAAGTGGCATACAGGCAATTTAAAATAACATACATGATACTGACATATTTATTCTTAGAACTTATGCATTATATTTACACACATACAAATATAGGACAGTGTTTTACAAACTTTTTTTTTTACTAATTACATGTTTATAACATTTTCAGAAATAAAATGAAATCTGTTATAAACCATCTTATTGCAATATGTATATAAAAAGTTTCTAAATATCCATGTTTTCCTTCATTTCTATAACCATTTAAGCGCTTAGTTTTAAAAAATTCATCATACTCATCAGCACAGTCATCTATCATTAGTCATTGCTGAACTGTTACCAAGTAGAGAAATCAGACTCCTTGATTAGCTGTGAAACTATATTTTCAAAAGCTATTAAGGAAAGTGACCTACAGCTACTAAGTGTCCTACTCTATTCTAGTCAAATACAGAGGCCCCTCCTCCCATGAGTTGTTTCCAGAGAAAATTGTTTGGAGTGCTAACCTAGTATGAGTTTCAAAGCCCAGAAACCTGCTGGCTTAAAATCCCCACAGCTGACAGGGGCCCTGGTGGGCGGGCACTCAGCCTTTTCTCCATTCACTCTTCAGTGCTGGGACGCTCGCTGCTTCAGTAGGAAGCTCATAAATGGTCAGGTGGATGTGTTACAAAGTCATCTTCAGCTTATGTTAGAGTCTAGCAAGGCTAAATGTTAAATTTTCTTTCCAGCTTAAAAAAAAAGAAAAAAGGTACATACAAAACACTGAGTACAAAAATTTTCCAACATGATTTGTTTTGCATCTTGACATAGAAAAGACATTTAATATATTTTATATTTTTCTTTCATTATTAACCAAAACTGTACACAAATATTTTCTAACAATTCAAACATAAATTTGAATTAGTTTGGTAAAATATATGAATAAGGTTTCATACGAAGTATAAATTTGAAATAAATTAAAAAGTCCAATTATTCCCGTGGGAAAACTAGTCACAAATGTTCCAAATGTTGCACTGTTTATGTTGACTGGGATTATTCCTTGCATAGTATGTGACAAATAGTGGCCCTTGCTGAGTTTCATTTCAAACTGTTCTCTATAATCTGGAGATTATACTGAGGTTTAACATTGACTAGAAGTAAAAATACTTATAGTTAAATTCTAAACAAGCTGTATGATTGGTGAGGTCTGTTTGGAACTGTAAATATAATGAGGTCTGGCTCTAAGCACTTAAAATATATTTTACTTTTGTAAAGACCCTGAAGGATTGGGCATTGAGCTCAGATGTTTTGTATTATATAAGGTTAAACCTGTGATGACAAGGAGAAAACATTACTTTTACCAGATACACAACATGACTTTATCCAAAGTTACTTTTAAATGCTGCTACATATTAGGCTTAAATGCATGCACTGGTAAAGAAACTCCAGAACAATTAACAATAGGAAAAAAAGTTGGATAACTAGTATCTTCACTTACTCTATTTACTCGGTTTACAAAGGCAGTGAATACCAGAAGATATCAGTAACAATTAAAAGGGGCTCAAAATATAGGGGGAAAAAGACCCAAGTGGCTTAGATTTGAATAAAGGTTTTGTGTTGTCTGAGCCTTGGGTCATTTTACTGCACTCACAGTTTAGTTAATAAGGCACTGGCAGATGAAAAGACAGCAGCTATTTCAAAATGCTACAAGTGCTTTAATTCAGCTATGGAAACTCGCCGTTAGCTGAAAGAAATGTAAGAAATTTGGCTTTTCCTTTATTTTCATAATCATCCGTTAGTTGGGGAGCTGAAAGTGAATCTGCCGTGTGTGACTGGAAGATGTTCACAGATCCAGGTATCCTGGTAGCAGCTTGTGGGGAGGGGAGAAGAGGTGTGCTCAGAGAAGCCAACACACAGGATGGAGCCCACGTGCTACCAGCCTGAAGACTGGGAACCTGTGTGTAGAGTGCTTGATTAGAGTAACAGGGAATGATACAGGATCCAGCTTCTAAGTGGTGCTAGGGGGAGACCTGGGATACTGGCCTTAAATACCACAGTATTTGTTTCACTGGTTCACTATGCAAAATCTGGAGCGTTTACATTCTTTTTGGACAGAACAGTCCAAGTATAATATAGCTTTTGATCTTTAATGTGGCAGAGAAACACAGTGGAGTCATCACTCCCCCAAATTACACAAATATCTAGTTTGGAACAATGGTCTTCACTACATGGAACACCTGGAATGGCTGCTGAAATGCAGATACCCAGGCTCACTGCAGACCCACTGAATGGGAATTTGTATTTTAACAAATTCTCCAGGAGATTCTAATGAACAACCACGTTAGAAACCTGCGGATTCCAGAGGGCTTGGAAACAGGTAAAAGTAAAAGCATGTCTGTGCCTTCCAGAGAGCCAAATACCCTTCTAAGAAGTCAGTCTGCAGTATATAAAAGAGCCCACTCTAGAAAAGCACAGCCAGGCTGGTCGTCAGTGTTGGGTTCTCAGTAATGAGTTTCATTTGTGAAAACCAACCATGTCTTCATAAACAATTCAATGCAAGTTGATATAACCTCCCCTAAAATGGAGAAATGAAGCAAAATATTCCTGTCAGGAATCATGGAAACAGTCCCTTTTAAGAACACGTAAGCGCTTTGTTAAGCAGATGGCAGGCAGCAGCAGTCACGCTGTCCTGTTCCATTTTGGTCAGGCCAATGCCCAAGGTGCTGGGAGTCCTTACATAGCAGATAACTGGTGCTGCTGCTGCTGCTGCTTGGGTGGGGCAAGTTCCAGGAGAGCCTGGACCGTCACGGCAACCTGGCTCAAACCTTTTTCTTCTAAAATATGGAGAGGCAAACATAATTGCTCCTGAAATGGGACAATGTGACATAAAAACAAAAAGAGAAAAGAGGATGAACGTCACAGAAGTGAAAAGAAAAATAAGCATCTCTTCTCTCCCTCATAATAATGAACTGAGATATGAAAAGTCAGTAGCTGGCAATCTGACCTCTTTCATATGAGTTATACAGAAATGGTACCTGACACTCACTGTCATTTTTTTTTTATTATTATTAATACAACTAAAAATACATAGATTATTTTGAGTATCAGAAAATAAACAAGTCACATACACTTATGCATACAACAGAGGATAAACATACTATATGATGGAGTAAAAGCAACATCCTTCATTCTTGATGAATAAAAAAGCAATGCAGATCAGATCAGTAAAATGAGACAGGTGAAAACAGAAAAACAGTTCCAAGTTACCAGATGGCTTAAGCTTAAAGATACAATATTATAGGAGAAGATGCTTTGGAAATTACAAACCACAGGAATGCAAGATAGTTTCACGGCATAACTCAGACTGCATGAGACAGGAATGGCCACTATCTACATTACAGTCCTGACTAGGAAGAATCAGGGTTCTCACACCAGACGGGCATCACAGGAAGAAACTGAAGTATAACCTTGAGATTTAGATGTATTTGAGAAAATCCTCCCCTACACCCCACCCCACTGGGTAATTTATGGAAGGTCCAGTTTGAATCACTTAAAAATCTGAATTATAGAATTTGAATACAGTAATCATATCTGAAAAAGAGTTTCATATCCTGGTATTTAATGGATTAAATTATGCTGGAGAACAATAATGTGAGTTTAGTCAAGAACATCTTAATTAACATATATCTGAAAAGTGTTTATGTATTTGCTTAAGGAAGTTAAATTGCTTCTTTCTTATTTACCTCATTAATGTGTTTGGTTAATCCTTTCATACAAGAAAAAAAGGCATATCATAATAACATCTGTCACTGATTAGATGAAAGAATGATTACTCTCAAAGGAATGAAAGTGGAATTCTGGCTCTACTGAAGAAGTGACTATACATATTTATTAAAGAAGATTTTCCTCAGCTTTTCACTGGCACTTAATACAGGAAGTTTTACAAAACCAGTTGCAATAAAGAATATTAACAAGGATGTACTATGAGCAGTTATTGGTATTCTTGCTTTACTTTCTTTTTAATACTTACTTGATAAAATAAGATAAATGGAATCTTTTGATCTTATAAAACTAGCAATGTTGTGTAAATCTTTTGAGTACCACTGCAAGTACAGATTAACTATACTTAATATGAACCTGCAGAGTGTTCTGCTTTTGGGGGAGACACTCATTTCTTCTGAGGCAGATCTCTTGATCTCAACTTTCAGGAGTGCCCTGTGGCCTGTGAGCCCGTGGTTTAGACATTCTCTCAGTGGCTTAGGCGTTCCAGATGCACATTTGCCTTCTAGCACCATCACTCCCTCCAAACAACACCATGTGTACTATCAGTGGTTTTTAAAGGGACAAAACTTGACAAAACCGATCTCTGACTCAGAGACACCTTAAAAACAGCGTCTCCCCCAAACTCTGAAAGGCACTGCTACTGTATAAAACTGAACTTTTCAACAGTGTTCAATGTTCCAGCATTGACAGTAAACAGTTTTTAATGTATTAAACACTTTTCCCATTTAATATGAAAGAAACCAAAGCAATCAGATCTTCAGACTGACTTCTACCTGATGTTATTATGTTCCTCACAATCTCCCTTCATACCTGAGTTCAGTTGTCCAATTTTGTTAACAGAGTTCAGGAGATTCCTGAATGTTCAGAAACACTGTTTACAAGAACCAGAATCTGAATGCAATATAAAGTAGTTTCAAGCATTAAGGCTAGAGGCTAATATACTAAACATTCTGAAAGAGACAATATTCATTGCCTTGGGTACAAAACAGACTGCTGCCTAATACTTTACCTGCTAGGTTCAGATATAATCTCAACAGCCTATCAAATACAAGTTCACCTATTAACACGGCTCAAATATATTGGAAAATACATAAATCCCAATTTTAAATTCTAAATAGGATTCCAGAAATGAAGTTTAACAAAACATAATAAATGTGCTGACAGGTGCCAACCCCTGAGAGGGCAGCTCCAGATAATTGGCTTGTGTACTGTTTTCACTGTACACAATGGACTCAGAATAGCAATCTAGGGAACCAACATTATCTTTGGCTGATCATCCTAATCAATTTAAAATTATTAGGATTAAATGGCCAGTGCCTTCCAGATGTCCAGACAGCAAATAATTATTAGGTGGGCCTGTGCCTACTAATAAAAAGAGATTTCAGGATTTCAGGGCACAGTTTAATATGGAGATCTAAGTCACCAGGTGCCCTCCCAGAACAGAAAGAGTACAACTGTTTCCTTATGAACAGCTGCTGAAAAGTTCAGCAGTCATAATTTTAATATTTCTCACAGTTTCAGTACTTAAGTTGTGCTGAGGAATGGAAAAACAGCCAGATGGAAATTTTACTATGCCATTTGGAAACAAACTTATAGGTTGTATTTTAACAACAGGCTCACGATTGTATTAGTAGAACCTGCTCAGCATTCATGATGAGAGAAACAAGGCCTCTCAGGCCAGGAACAGAGAAGGCAATGGCACCCCATTCCAGTACTCTTGCCTGGCAAATCCCATGGACAGAGCCTGGTAGGCTGCAGTCCATGGGGTCGAGAAGAGTCGGACACGACTGAGCGACTTCACTTTCACTTTTCACTTTCATGCACTGGAGAAAGAAATGGCAACTCACTCCAGTATTCTTGCCTGGAGAATCCCAGGGACAGGGGAGCCTGGTGGGCTGCCATCTATGGGGTCGCACAGAGTCGGACATGACTGAAGCGACTTAGCTGCTATCAAAAATGCTTCCTAATGTCTTGAACTGCTCGTCTGGGCACAAGAGGACAGGATTTATCTACTTTATTGATTAGCTCTTTGATGGCCAGAAAAAAAAAAGCACATATGTAAACACTTTTGAATGAGAAACAAACCTCCTTTCCAAGTATAGGAATTAGGTGGGAAAATCACTGGAATGCACTCTTTCGGCTAGAGGGGGAAGATCCGGTGATAAAGCACACAGAGAGTTAGCATTAAAGCACAATAAAATGCCACAAAACCCAAAAGCTGGATAGAGAGAGAGACAAAACTGGATTCTTCTGAATGTGCCCCAAGAGAAAGTAGTGTTTCAACAGTTCTTTTACGCTGAGGTTTAGCTGAAGGATGTCAGAAGGGGAACAAAGATTGTCCTGTCCAAAGTGTGAGCAGGAAAGGAAAACAGAAAAACAAAAAGTCAGTGGATCAGAAATACAGATTTGAGTATAGAATTCAATATGATCATCTCAATCATATTCAAAGAAACATGCCCTGTAACATTTTTTATTATGATGAATCAAAATAAAATGCTGAAAAACAAAACCACAAAGAATCCTCTATGTGCTAAGCTTGATTTTACTACTAAAGAGCAGAATAAAATTGTTGGTGCCTAGTATGAACATTCAGGATAAAATAAACGGAGGTGGATGCTGACTTAGGGTTATATGAGGCCTGAGGGTGGTGAGTGGGTGAGGCAACCTCTTTCTTGGCTCCTTCTTCCCCATTAACAAAAGAAGAATAGGTCAGAAAGCAAGGACAAAACCTTGGGGTGGACAGAAGAGGGGGAAGTTTTCAGAGAAAGCCAGGTGAGTCATGAAGATTCAAAGAATGAAGAAAGTATGATAATCAAGGGAAATTTATTACCTGGAAGTCAGGTTGTACTAAATGACTTGGTGTTTCTCTAAAAATCAAATCAAGTCCAGTTTACTAATTATTAATCTAGAGTTGTAAGGGGCCTTAGAGATCATCCAAACCCTCCAGTTTACAGATTAAGCAATTAAAAGCATTACTGGACTTGATAACAGTAAAATATTCTTTCACACATAACAGATAATAACTCCAGGACATGATATACTGGACTCAGAAGTTTTTACCACCCATTATCATTTTTTGAATGCATCATATGATAAAAAAAATATCCATATCCCTAGCCTTACTGGAGGTTTTCAATAGTCACTGGCATTCTTCAGTGTTTCATAATTTAACTTGTAAACATATAAAAAGTTATACTGAGAACGGAAATCGTTCATCTTTACACGTTTTCTGGACAGAGGATCTGACAATTTTTTCAATACTATATGTTATCTGTTTTCAAATGATCATTATTACATCCCTGACTTTATTTACAGTCAAACATAGTAGGTGGTTGTGTTTAGGTAAAGGTCATAATGCCCAGAAGTAGGAGAGAACAAATGGAGAAGACGACGTATAGGTTTCTTCCCCTCTTCGATGGCAGAAGGACCTGAGTTTAAGGACCTGAGTTTAAGCTATGAGTTTGTATTTATATATTTTCTTCGTTTTAGGCGAACAATTAAGTGTTTCAGCAGAAGTAGCAGCAGAACAGGAACGCATCTAATAGTGGTAGTGATGGTGGTGGTGAGGCTTGGGTGAAAGGCAGAAGCGGAGAAGGACGAGGTGGCCCGTGTGGAATGGCCACTTCTTCTTTCTGGTGGAGGAGGGATGGGAGGGCGCATGTGTCAAGAACCGCAGTCTAAAACCACCCTGGAGAAACACCCAGTCTTTTAAACTGCATTTTTTTCTGTCTCCCGCCTTCAAATAAAAACTGTTAACCACTGCTTGGCAAATAGTGGATTAACATGCATGCTTTAAAAGGCACAGTTACACTTAAAGTGATTATCAGATAATTTAAAATAAATTTAAAAAAAAAAGGCACACTGTTTTTGATTTTGTTGACTGATGGCAGTTACATTCTAAAAGAATTTCAGTGTGTGAACTTTAAATCTGAGACAGATGATGGTTCTGCAAAGTTCAGAGTGCATGTACCCTGTAAGAAGTCCTTTAGCAGTCTGACACGGGCTAAGTGTGCCAGTGCGTCTAGCTGTGTGGGGCCGTCTTCAGCACCCTTCCCTCGAGGTGTGCACTGCCTCTTTCTAATCACACTTAGTCTCCCTCTGGTTCCCATTCCCTGCACCAACCTGTGCCACATTCTCTTATTCAAAGACACTGTGCTAAGAAACTGGGGAAGCTACTGGGCATGCTTGTGATGGTCTGGTAGGAACAAATTAAGTAGGCATAAGGGAAACCCTGAATGTTAAACTGTACATGGGAATATTAGAAACTGTCTGTTAATATGGAGAAATGTAGCCTATTTATCTAGAAATCTTAATGCTCTCAATATGTTTAAATATGCTTGTTCTAAAAGAGATGATAAGCCTTTAGAAATCAGTATGATATGCAGATGACAAATTTGCTTTGAAATTGTCCACAGGAACAAAAACGATCCTTGCTATCACTAAATGTGCATTTCAGTTATTTTAAAACTCAGTTTAATAAAACACAAAAGAAAAAAGTGAAAACTAAGTAGTAGAATCAAAATCTACTTAATAAAAGGAGAAAAACACTCATGGGTTCACACTGCCTAATGCAGTGTAGCTGGGCTTGCTTCCCCTTTATAAAAAAGCTGAAAGGTAAAGGCGCCCATTGGACAAGTGATGCTATGATCGTCTCAATTCATGTTAGTTAAAGAGAGGAATCGTGAATTGGGTAAAATGAGTCACTGTCAGTGAAAGCCCTTGGGACAAGAGCTTAGCTTCGAGAGAAACAGTGGAGTTGTTGAGTTGGGGCCAATACTAGGCTTCTGACAGCTAATCAAAGTGATAGAAAAAAGTCACGTTTTTTTCTTTGAATACTGGACAAAATACGGTGATAAGAACTGTAATGGTTGTGATTAATGAAGAAAGTATCAAATGGCACCAGTTTTTATTTCTTTAAATTTATCTATATATGTCATTATATATAATATTTTTTAAGAATATCACACTTAATTGTTTTTTAAAGGGTAAAAGTTTAACTATTTGTACCACTAAAGGGCAATAAAGCTGTAACTGAGGAATCTGGATGCAAAAAAACTCTCAAGAGTAGGATCAGTGCCTAAAACTGGCCTCCTGTGTACTCAATTCCAAAGAGCTTTCGTAGGAAAAACTGGTAAAATCTGTAACTTGGTCAACAACTCTGTCTAGGTGTTTATTACTTTGGATGACATACTATGTCTATGCTTACGTTAACAGTCCAGGAACCTGTATATAGTTGAATACACAAGTGAACTGTATAGTCATCTCTCTGTGTCATTTTTACAACATTTCTCAAAGTCTAAAGTTATTTCAAAATAAACATTTTTTTAAAAGTATTAAAGCAAGTGTTAAAAAACTGAGCCAACTGAAGCATTCTTAGTCTAAGAAGCACATATTTTGAAGCATAGCCTCTACTGTGTATGAAGTTATCTACAAGTCAATGAGCAAGTGGGGATACTTAGAAAATTTCAAAATAACTATTTTTGATTACTTGCCACTAATTAATTACCATAACATTGAAATTAATTAATATGTATATTATTTCTTTGCTTGGTTCTTGGAAATAATTAAGGAAAATTGATCAAAAGCATAATGACTTATTCTAGTAATACCATCATGTTAGTTATTCTCAGCTTAGCAGAGAACTATTCTATAACATATTAAATACTTGCATTTCTAAAAGATTTTAGGAATGTAATACCCAAACTTATTTAGCAACATAAGAAATAAAATTTATTACCTGAGGTACACCGATTTTTCTGCAAGCTTCTAGGAAATTCTCCACATTTCGTCTACATTTTGCCATTGTTAATTTAGGCTGCAAAAGAAAGAAAACAGGATTATTAGCAAAGTTTAAAAAAATTTGCTAACTAAAAACACTCCTGCTAATGGCTTCATAAATTCAGTGTTCTAGATTGAAGGGTTAGCAAACTTTTTCTTAAAAATCAGATAATAAACATGTTAGCCCTCAGGGCCATATCATCTGTTGCAACCATTCAAATCTGCTAAGAGACTGAGAGCAACCATAGGCAATATACAAACAAGGGAGTGACTGTGTCCTAATAAAACTTTATTTACAAAAATAGGTACTGGCCCACAGTATGCCACTCTCTACTTTATAGACACCGGGCTTTGATTTTTATAAAGCAAGTACTAAACAAATTTTAGGAGGATGGCTGTCTAATTTTTTTCCACTTTAAAATATACACCAAAGAAAATGTGGAGGAATAGCAAAATTAATTACCTACAGCTCAATCAAGTATAATCACGGTTAGCAATTTGGTTCATTTTCTTTCAGTCTTTTTAAAGAAAATAATAATAATAAAATCAACAGCCCTTGCCCATAAAAATACTACAGATGTATCGTGTCACTATTCAATGATATATTTGAATTTAAATATTTGAATTTTAAAAGATTGGATTAAAGAACCACTTTCCAAAAGGTGAAAATTTCCCATAGGAAAATCACTACTAAACTTGTTTTTCTGAAAATATCTCTGACGACTAGAACACAGCTGCACTGCATGACCTAAAGTTGTGATAAATTTTTTTTGCCAAGTGGGTTATCTTGTGGAAAAGAAATATGAATCTCATTTCCCAAAGTGGTTAACAAACTCAGCTGTTCAAATTCATCTGCTGGTTTAAGCATCAGGCATGGAAGTCAATGTCTCACCTAGAGCCAGACATTCTGGAGTCCGAAGCCAAGTGGGCCTTAGGAAGCATCACCACGAACAAAGCTAGTGGAGGTGTTGAAATTCGAGTTGAGCTATTTCAAATCCTGAAAGATGATGCTATGAAAGTGCTGCACTCATGCTAGCAAATTTGGAAAACTCAGCAGTGGGCACAGGACTGGAAAAGGTCAGTTTTCATTCCAATCCCAAAGAAGGGCAATGCCAAAGAATGTTCAAACTACCACACAGTTGCACTCATTTCACACGCTAGCAAAGTAATGCTCAAAATTCTCCAAGCCAGGCTTCACAGTACATGAACCAAGAACTTCCAGATGTACAAGCTGGATTTAGAAAAGGAAGAGGAACCAGAGATCAATTTGCCAACGTCTGTTGGATCATAGAAAAGGCAAAAGAATTCTGGAAAAATATCTACTTCTGCTTCATTGACTGCACTAAAGCCTTTGACTGTGTAGATCACAACAAACTGGAAAATTCTTGAAGATATGGAAATACCAGACCACTTTACTTGCCTCCTGCGAAACCTGTATGCAGGTCAAGAAGCAACAGTTAGAACTGGACATGGAACAATGGACTGGTTCAAAATTGAGAAAGGAGTAAAGCTGTATATTGTCACCATGTTTATTTAACTTATATGCAGAGTACATCATATGAAATGCCAGGATGAAGTACAAGCTGGAATCCAGATTGCTAGGAAAAACATCAATAACCTCAGTAATGCAGATGACACCACCCTTATGGCAGAAAGCAAAGAGGAACTAAACAGCCTCCTGATGAAGGTGAAAGAGGACAGTGAAAAAACCTGGCTTAAAACTCAACATTCAAAAAATGAAGATCATGGCAAATAAATGGGGAAACAGTAGAAACAGTGACAGACTTTATTTTCTTTGGCTCTAAAATCACTGCAGATGGTGACTGCAGCCATGAAATTAAAAGATGCTTGCTCCTTGGAAGAAAAGTTATGACCAAACTGGACAGCATATTAAAAAGCAGAGACATTACTTTGCCTACAAAGGTCCGTCTAGTCAAAGCTATGGTTTTTTCAGTAGTCATGTATGATGTGAGAATTGGATACTAAAAAAGGCTGCGTGCCAAAGAACTGATGACTGTGGTTTTGGAGAAGACTCTTGAGAGTCCTTTGGACTACAAAGAGATCAAACTAGTCAATCCTAAAGGAAATCAATCTTGAATATTCACTGGAAGAACTGATGTTGAAGCTGAAGCTCCAATACTTTGGCCACCTGATGTGAAGAGCAGACTCATTAGAAAAGACCCTGATGCTGGGGAAGATTGAAGGCAGGAAGAGAAGGGGACGACAGAGGACAAGATGGATGGATGGATGGATGGCATCACCAACTCAATGGACATGAGTTTGAACAAGCTCCGGGAGATGGTGAAGGACTGGGAAGCTTGGCGTGCTATAGTCCATCAGGTCGCAAAGAGTTGGACATGACTTAGGGACTGAACAATAACAAAACTTAATGTTATATCCCTGTTTCCTTGATAAACAAGAAGGTCCATGTGTTTAATTTCTCTAAGTGGTTTAACATTTATAAAATAGTTTTATTTTTCCTATATGTATTTTATATGCTTAAATGAAAGGCACTCTGAGTGATCAAGATAAAGATCCTCAGTCACCTGTACTCTCAAATTTCACTTTCCACATGAGCTCCTTGTTACTTCCTAAGTATGTCCCTGGCATATATGAAGAATGACAGATTTCTTTTTTATTATTAAAAACATTATGTTTCTCAGTTGACAGAAACTAGGAAGAATGCAAAGTATGAATAAGCCCTTCCCTTTCTGGCACTGCCAAATAGCATGCCAATTCCTATTCTCTTAATCACCACCTCAGGACCCAAACCAAGTCTTTCAAGTCTTGGAAGCATAGTTGACTTGGCAGTACTGTTACTCCTCTGTCTTTTCTACACAAAGCTGAAAGCCTGTTTTCTGAGGTCACTAAATAAAAATTGGCCACCTATTTTCTTTGGAAGCAAATGCATGACTCTATTTTTGGATGTGCTACAGGGAAAAGGGCCATATCAGTCTCCTGGGACCTTGGTAACAAAGCAGCTTTTATAATTAGAATAAAAGGTCCTTGGGAGGCTTAAACGATTTGCATCTGGACAGGCAGCAAGATGAACGTCCAGAGTGGCAATCCAGAGGCCTGGATACAACTGCAGTAAGACTAAAGGATTTGTATCAGGAAGCATGTGCTAAATAACAACAAATGACCAGAAAATGAGATTCTGAAAAGGTTAGACACTGCTAAGCATGTTACAAATGCACAGTATCCATTCAGACTCATCAGAAGAGATGTCACAACATCAAACAATAATCAATGCAATGTGGAAACCTCGATTATATCCTGCTGTGTGTCTGTGTATTGGTGAGGGGAGAGGAGGCAGAACAGCCATGAAAAGATATTCTTGGAACAACTGGGGATAACCTGTGGATGCTACTGGTGTCTCATCCAGTGTCTCTACTCAGCCTGTGCATCTATCCTCCTTTCCTATCTCCACTCACTGCTGGCTGCTAAGGGCTCATAGTTGTCTCTTAGTTTCAGGCTGATCCCACAGGGAGCTCTGTGAATGAATCATATCCCACTCCCACCAATAGGGTGTAGCGCCCACATCCTACAATCCCTGGCTTCAAGCTATGGGTAAGAGCAAAGTGGCCTAGGACATTCTCAGAAATATTTAGGGGTAAGGTGTTATTCCATTAATATGTCATGACCTTCTTTTTAATCTCAGAATACTTGTCCAGGATGACGTTCTCCCTCTTTGTAATGCTGACAAATTTCATGCATGGCAAATGTCATGATCTTCTTTTTAATCTCAGAATACTTTTTAATCTCAGAATACTATGTCCAGGATGACGTTCTCCCTCTATGTAATGCTGGCAAATTTCTACTCATACTTAAAGGATTAGTTCAAATTTTACCTCCTCCTCTGCTGGCAAGGCTTTCCTGAACTTTCCAGGCAGTGCTGAAGTGGTCCCTTTTTTGTATTCCCATAGCACACTTCTGACACAACTCTTTTATAACAGCACACAGATGTAAGTTACTGCTTACAGGCCTGTTTTTTCTCTAGCAGAAGTAAGACCCAGAAGGCAGGGGCTAGACTCTATTCATATGTGTATCCTTAGCACTCGCATAATGCCTGCCTCTTAACAAATGTCTGGTGAAGAGCCAACTTTTTTTTAAGCATTAAACTTACTACAGCTGGTGAGGGAACGTGAATGCTTGGGACAGATCGAGGCCGCACATGATTGGCTAAATGGCAAAGAACGACACCATCGGTTAGAGCTGCTCCAAGATCACAAGGCAGAGATACCTTCAACCGGTATTCAATATGCTAAAAATCAAGATAAAAAGCAAATAACTTAAGTACCACGATCTCTTATTTTATCTCTCTATCCTAAGTCAATAATTTAAGGAGACCCAATATTATATACACACACATACATATATACGTGTACGGTCAATGTATGTATGTATGTGTGGCAGTCAGGTGACAGTGCTGCCAAGTTCCACAACAGAATTCATTTACAATTTTCTAATTAAAAAACAAAAAACTAGATCAATTTAAAAATAAACACTACATATGATGTAAGTGTGGTATGTATATGTGCACATATACATTAATTTTTATTAACGCTAACAAGATTTCTTTACATTGAAGCAGAAAAAAAATTTTAAATAAGTAGGGCCAGGGGTTGAGCTTTATGAAGTAACCCATCTCATTTTCCTAGTAAATAGCTGAAAAAATTCATCACACAGGGGCATCACAGCACAAAATGGACAGTTGTTGATTCTATTAAAAATGTGTAAGTCAAATGAAACAGTGATGCCAGGATCATGGGTTATAGCAATATCACTTAAAAAAGTTTAACTCAAAGGCAATGTATATACTTTCCGTAGTTGATCTATTAATTCTAGCTCTTCTTCTCTGTGTCTTGAATTCTGTCTTGTTACCGGATCTTTCAAATCAGTGGTTGGTACAGAAGATGAAAGGAGGGGTGAAGCATGACCTAAAAAATATTGATATGTGAGACAGAAAAGCAACTGCTAGTGTTGCAAAAATACTCAGATCCACCCCATCAGTTTCCTTGAAAGTAGGGAACTTTTTACTTCTGTATTGCCTTTTTAAAAAAAGGTTTTTGTAATGGAAATTTAAAAATATGCACAATAATAGGGAGAATAGTATGAAAAACTACCAAATGTCCATTATCCATTGGGCTCAACTATTTTGTGTTTGATCATATCCATTTAAAAATGTTTTTATTGACTATCACACCCCCCAAAATTATACAAATCATAAGCAAAGAGCGCTCAATAAATTATCATCACAAAGCAGACACAAGCAAGTCAATAAATGGAAAATTACCAACACCCAGGAGACTCTCTCCTGTTCTCTGCCCACTGGTACCCAAGAGTTATTTGTAACACCATGGGTTCTAACTATGTAAACTTCCTGGCTTCTAATACCACAGATTAGTTTTGTCCACTTTTGAACTTTCTAGAAATAAAACCATATTATATGTGTGTATGCTTTTGGGTTTGGCATCTTTTTGATCAACATTATAAGATTTATTCACATTGTTGTATGTATCACCTTGTTCATTTTCATTGCCTATTTGGTATCCTATTATACAAATATACCATAATTATTTATCCATTGTATTGTTGTTGATGCACATTCAGTTTGGGGCTATTATGAATAACATTGCTAAGAATATTTTTGAACATATCTTTTGGTATAGATATTACATGTTTCAGAAAGCAAAGTTGCTACTCATAGGTACATTGGATTGGCCAAATGTTTGTTCAATAAAGTTCTTCATGAAAATGAAAAATGTCTTATTTTTATCTAAAACCAAGTGAATCACCTGACCAACTCAACAAGTATTCAGCATTAGCAGATAATGTAAGCAGTTTTCTTTGCTAATTTACAGTCCCACCAGCAGCACACCTCTGGTTTGAGTTTAAATCTCACTGTATCTATCAGTTACATTAACAGTAATATTGGGAGTAAAATGTCTGTTTCCACATTTAGGTAACTTCTTTGGGGACCAGCAGAGATTTGCCATATTAACTAAAAACCATGAGACTAAGTAGATCTGCTTTTAAATTACTGATCCATTTCTTTAACAATATAGACAGCTTTTACCAATGGAAAAATCTAAGAGGACGTTATAGAGGAAAGAGACATTCATTCCCTGAAGCCCTAAAAGAGTATTTTTTTTTGTTCAAACACTATAACCTGCTTTTAAGTGATACTAAGAAACTTTCTGAACAAAATGAATTTGAGCAAGATTAAGATTCTCTTCCTTTAATGTCAGTGAGATCACAGACAAATGCAGAGCTTACAACTTTGTCTCAGGGACACCATAGGGTAGAAGTTTATTATTGTTTTTTGTTTTTGCTTGGCCACACCCCACGGGTTGCAGGATCTTAGTTCCCTGACCACGGACTGAACCTGGGCCCTGGCAGTGAGAGCACTGAGTCCTAACCATTGGATTGCCAAGGAATTCCCAGGGAGGAATTTAAAAGCATGTTAGCAGTTAATGTCATTGTATAACCACCTCCTCCCCTATCCCTCTTTTAGTCACTACCACCTACCTTTATTTGTTTCTGTCCTGACAGCTCCTCGGAAAAGGAAGCTTTCAGGGCGTTGGGGCTGGTTTTTCTGGATAGCAGCAGGAAAAGAATATGCAGGGGAATGATGAGCTGAATCAGCATGGAAAAGCAAAATAAAATTAAAGGAGATGGAAAAATATTAAATATAATAGAAGACATGACAAAAGTTCAATAAATGATAAATAAAAAAATCTTAAATGTTGCAATGATATAAAATAATAATTTTGTTTATTAATAGAAAAATCTGGTACAGAAAAGTAACCCTGAAAACAGGAGGGCTGTTTGTACGTGTTTTTATTTTTTAGGCCACACCACATGGCTTGTGGAATCTCAGTTCCCCAATCAGGGACTGAAACCAGACCATGGCAGTGAAAGCCCGGGATCCTAACCACTAGGCCACCAGGGAATTTCCTGTTTGTTTGAATCTTTCACTGTGGTGCACGGACTCTAGTTGTGGTGTGTGGGCTTAGCTGCTCCACGACATGTGGGATCTTAGTTCTCCAACTGGGGATCAAACCTACACTCTCTGCATTGAAAGGTGGATTCTTAACTACTGGACCACCAGGGAAGTTTCATGTATGCATTTTTAACTGTCATGTTATTCTTGATGTATCAATAAAGACAGAATGAATGTTAATATATTAAATAGTCTTATGCCAATCTAAAGCCCTGCTAGCAAATACTCATTTTTTTGTATCAAAAGGCTGAGTAGCTGAACAACCACTTGAATTAAACAGTGAAAAATGTGCAGAGCTCCATATTTGTGCCTGATTTCTCAGAAAAGGAAGCCACTGCCATTTAAGTGGGAATTTATCAGGAAAATCCTGGTAAAGAATTATAATCAGGATGTGGTTAACTGTACTTTTGTGTCTATTACCTGTTTCTGTTGGAGGTGAATTTGATACAGCATTAGATCTGTCATCATTCTGTGGAGAAATAAATACATCAATACTTATTATTCAAGAAGAGGTACTTTCCACAGTTGTGGTAACTTAGGGATTATAAAAGAAAAAAATCATGCAACTCTATTCAAAATGAAATTTAGAAGTGAGAATTTGGTATAATAAATTAATTTTGAATATTTTTTAATGCCAAATCTCTTACTTGGTTCTAGAGAGTATAAGATTTAAGTAACACATTCTCTAAAGATAGTTCTATTATGTAACAGGTCTTTCCTAAGATTGTGAAAAATTAAATCATCCTAAGCAGTATTGGGAAATGTATAGGAGAGAATAAAATTTTATTTTACAATAGTGTTTTTCTGGGATACTTTCTAAAGTATTTCTCCTCTACTCCTCAAATAATGTTTTAAGAAAGAGTAGTGAAGGTTTCTTCATTTCAGCTAGGAAATAAGATGGTGCAAGATGATAGCTGTATTTTGAGACTAGTATTTGAATCTAAGATCTTTTTAATTTATTGACCAAAGGAACTATAAAGGAGAGAGAAGTAGCTCATTTGGTATAAGGTATACCTAAAAAAGGGGACTGGAGTTCAGCTAATTAAGAAAGAAGTATTGGTTAGCTTGGGTTAAAGATATTAAAGACATGCAGAGAAGTAAAATCAACAAAAGCTAGAATTAACAAGTTTTTCACGACTTGATATCAAGTTATATTCAATGATTAATGAATTGTACTCAATAATTTATAACTGAGACATATTTTAACAGAATGACTTTAAAACACACACATACATATACACACTCCCATGCCTTTTTCTCCCTTTTGGGTTTCAGTATTTTCAGAAATCTTTTATCTCAAATTGTAGTTGGGTAGGTGAAATTAATGATGAAAGGAAATTTTAACTGCTAGAAATAAATAATAAACAGAAGCCACGCTGTTGAGAAAATTCCTGGAATGATGTGAAAGACAGTTCTGAGGTAATGATTCCTTGATTTGATACTCTCAGGCCAAGAATTAAGACTTAAAAAGTAAGCTGCATTCTTGAGTGAAGAACTGTATCACATCTTCATTAGTGAAAAAGACAACACGTTCATCAAGTATAAAGATGCCAGTAAACAAAGTTTAGGATGCTGAGAAGAAATAGGAGTTTAAATAACAAGTTTAAAGTAAGAGCAACAGCCACTAGTAAAGGGAATGAACCGGCAAGTGAGGCAAAAGCTGGATATCTTTATAAGGGAACAAAAGACTATCCTTATCTTCAAAGAATATGAGATAGGAAGGAGAAAGCTAGTTAGCTCAACAAAGACCTATTGAAGGACCAATGGTACAATTGAAAAACACAAGAAGTAGAGATTATTCCAGATACAGAGGGAAAGACAAATTTAAAAGACCTATTACTGTGAGATAGATTAGAAACTTTTAACACATTTAGGAATAAAATGATAAAGTTAATAGGCAACTCTACTAAATAAGGATCATGGCATCTGGTCCCATCACTTCATGGCAAACAGAGGGGGAAACACTGGAAACAGTGACAGACTTTATTTTTGGGGGCTCCAAAATCACTGCAGATGGTGACTGAAGACTTGAAATTAAAAGACGCTTGCTCCTAGGAAGAAAAGTTATGACTAACCTGGACAGCATAATAAAAAGCAGAAAAATTACTTTGTCAACAAAGGACCGTCTAGTCAAAGCTATGGTTTTTCCAGTAGTCATGTATACATGTGAGAGTAGGATCATAAAGAAAGCTGAGCTCCAAAGAATTGATGCTTTTGAACTGTGGTGTTGGAGAAGACTCTTGTGAGTCCCTTACACAGCAAGGAGACTCAACCAGTCCATCCTAAAGGAAATCAGTCCTGAATACTCAGTGGAAGGACTGATGTTAAAGCTGAAACTCCAATACTTTGGCCACCTGATGTGAAGAACTGACTCATTTGAAAAGACCCTGATGCTCGGAAAGACTGAAGGTAGGAGGAGAAGGGGATGACAGAGGATGAGATGGTTCGATGGCATCACCAACTCAATGGACATGAGTCTGAGTAAACTCTGGGAGTTGGTGATGGACAGGGAGGCCTGGCCTGCTGCAGTCCATGGGGTTGCAAAGAGTCAGACACGACTGAGCAACTGAACTGAACTAGATAAGGAAGAGCTGAAACACATTCCACTGAATAGCAGCAAATGTTCTCACCTTCAGAAATACCAAAAGATAACATACAGTTGGGTGTAATGAAAAACAAAGCCAGACTAGAGGGGACTTATAAAATGGGGACTTTTAAAATATGTTTTTATTGAAACTGTAAATCTAACCGATTTGCACTACAGTATACTAAAATAATTAGCTCAAACCATGCGAGTCTTACTGTAACAAATTAACTTTTCTCTTATATACCTTCCTTGAAATTTTGAAAACAGTCCCTCAGATAATTTTCTGTTTTGTTCAAATAAGGAACGTACTGAGAAAGCCTAGCAAAAGGTTAATATAGAAGAGAATTAGAAAGTTTTTTCAGGAGTCATTCAGGTATGAGTAGCTTCAATAAGAACCAGAAAGAAGGTTTATCAGGTTTACAGATGTAAGCTGGGGTTAGCATCTGGAAGGACATGACTTGAGATTCTGAAAGTATTCTGGTAAGCTAGAAAATTTTAAATGTTCACGAATAAAAATTAAGCAGGAAAACAAGATACAATATTTAGAAATTATTATCATTTAGGAGTATAATTAAAACATTTGAGAATTACAGTGGGTACTGAGTAAAATGAACACTGAAAAGGAAAACCCCAACCTAACACTCAGGTAAAGATGTGAATAACCCTGGTTTCATGCTCAGCACCACATGGGCTCTAATGAGGGGAGCCAAAATGGAGGGCAGAAAACTTGTGAAAGTCCGTAAGGACAAACAGGCTAGGAAAGGTACATAAAGGGCCAAAGTTTAATTTACAGAGAAGACAAGGGAGGCATCATAATAATTTTCAATTATAAAGATTCTCCCTACATAAGAACTACTAAATAACTAGAAAATCTCCTCTCTGAAAAGAAGAAACAGGCAAGGTGCAAATCACAGGAGGACAGATACAAGTTAGACAAGCAGAGGACCTGGTTGACAATGAGGATTATTAATCATTTATGTATCAAATGGCAATAAGCATGGAATTATCATCCTTAAAGGGAAGCCTTCAAAAAATAAAACACCACAGGTTTTTAATCTAGACTTACAGGCCATATGATCTCCACTGTAACTTCCTACTTCAGCACAAAAGCAGCCATAGGCACATGGGAGTGGCTGTGTGCCAATCAAACAGGAACAGGTGGCCCAGGGGCCACAGCTCACTGACCCCTACTATAAAAGGGCTTCAGCGGCGAGTAGTCCCCCAGTCTAGAGACTGGGGCTCAAGCTATTTCGCATGCACTTAGCAAACAGAGTTAATTCAAATAAAAACTCAGGATCAAAGTAAAATAGTAACAAAGTTACAAAGTAAACTCATGATCAAAAAATTCTTTGATAATAAAATTAGAATACTTCAAGCAAAATCTCAATATAAATAATGAAGGCTCTATGTTTCTGGCATAATAAAACTTGCAGAAGTTCCTGGTAAATTACAACAACGAGATGCACTGATACCTGAAGAGGCCTGAAGGCAGAAGCATGAGGCAGGGTAGCAGCATAACCCACTTGATTCACACCTGACAGCGACTAAATTGCAAAAGAGAAAGAGAAGAAACAGAAGGCAGCATTTACATTAGCAAAACGTCAGGCAGCCAGGCAGGCAGGCAGGCAGGCAGATCTTCTCAGTAAAAGCAGAAAAGGAAAGGTCACTGACAAAACTTTCAAATGGTTCACTAAGACATTGATAGGGCAGAAAGAGAACACCTGGGAGAAAAGGCCTGTGATTTAACACAGTTTCTCCACCTTTAATTCAACTATTTCAATACCCCATACCACATTAATCAAGAACTGAAAGACATGATTTAATATAGAAATAAAATAGAACATCATTTTTTTTAATAGCAAAACAGCCTTAGAAACAAATGAGTCCTGTGCTATTCCTATAACAGGGGAAACAAATCCAGTCAAAGAGTTCATTTTAACTGACCAGAACTGGCATGAATAAGGGCAATATTTTTTCAATCGCTCGCTCGCTCGCTCAGTCGTGTCCGACTCTTTGCGACCCCATGGCTGTGGCCTACCAGGTTGCTCCACCCATGAGATTCTCCAGGCAAGAATACTGGAGTGGGTTGCCATTTCCTTCTCCAGGAGATCTTCCCAACCCAGGGATTGAACCCGGGTCTCCCACATTGTAGGCAGACGCTTTAACCTCTGAGCCAATCCAAATTAGATTTATTATAATTCAGTTTAATGGCTCTGGTGTGAGATGCCAGGATATAAGGGTTTTGCATCAACCTTAAGGATGAACCAGCATTTCATTTCTGCTTCTGTGAAAGTCCAAATGACCTCGAAAATATACAGTTTTCCTTTTGTTTGAATCTTTTATCCTTTCACCAATCTATGAATACATACAACTAGTTAAATATATTAGAAATACTGTTATAATCTATTATTCAGAATTTTATAGATAAAAGCTGTTCAAAGCATGACAATTTTTTTTTTTTTTAACTGGTGGGGAATGGAAATCAGAGAAGACAAGACTTTCACAAAGGGTGCTTGGGTGGGATTTTACCTGTTAAAAATGCCAAAGGCTTAAAGATATTAAAGTTTTTATAGTAAGTTAGTTAGTTAGTTATTTAAGTCGCTCAGTCGTGTCCGACTCTTTGTAACCCCATGGACCGTAGCCCACCAGGCTGCTCTGTCCATGGGATTCTCCAGGCAAGAACACCAGAGTGGGTTGCCATTTCCTTCTCCAAAAGTCTTTATAAGTTAAATAATTAAAAAAAATTAAACTATGATCACAAATACCTGAATCATGGGATAAATGAACAGGAAAACAGGTGGTATTTAGAAAAAGGTAAGATGGTCAATAAAATAAATACAACTATAATTTTAATGAGTTGATAGATAGCAATGTTTTTTTCATGTGTGTAAAAAAAAATGTATGTAATACTCACAGTAACATTATCTATCTTAAGGCAGAAAAAAGTGAAAAAAGAAATGTACCAAGAACAGACTGTGACAGCTTATTTAGATTTCCTGGGCTTCCTTATAATCAAATAGACTTGAATTACTGTCAATCTCAAGTATGTGCTGTGTGTTTAGTCGCAGTCATGTCTGACTCTGAGACCCCACAGACTGTAGCCCACCAGCCTCCTCTATCCATGGGGATTCTCCAGGCAAGACTACTGGAGTAGTTTGCCATGTTCTCCTCCAGGGAGCTTCTCAACCCAGGGACTGAATGCCGGGGATCAAACACAGGTCTCCCACATTGCAGGCAGATTCTTTATCATGTGAGCTACCAGGGAAGCCCAACAACTATAAAAAGGCTAAATGGCATTATGTTGGCAAAGGAGGAAAAAATGAATGGAGAGAAGAGGAAGTGCAATGAGTCCAAATCTTTGCTAGTATCTAGCACTAAGTTGGAGAAGGCAATGGCACCCCACTCCCGTACTCTTGCCTGGAAAATCCCATGGACGGAGGAGCCTGGTAGGCTGCAGTCCATGGGGTTGCAAAGAGTCGGACACGACTGAGTGACTTTCCTTTCACTTTTCACTTTCATGCACTGGAGAAGGAAATGGCAATCCACTCCAGTATTCTTGCCTAGGGAATCCCAGGGATGGGGGAGCCTGGTGGGCTGCCGTCTATGGGGTCGCACAGAGTTGGACACGACTGAAGTAACTTAGCAGCAGCAGCAGCACTAAGTTGGCAAAAAAGGAATGGAGAGATGAGGAAGTGAAATGAGTCTAGATACTTGCTAGTATCTAGAGATGGGCTAGACATAGATGTAACATATACGAAAGCAACAGAGCCTGAAGAGCAACCGTAAAAGAATGTTAGTGTAACAGATATTAAACATTTCTAATACTTATATCAAATCCGATATTTCAAGGTCTTTAAATCAAATTCAACATTTACTTGCTGTATCATCAGACCGTCTCATCATGAAACTATTTTTTTTTGGACAACTTTTTCTTTTTTTCCTGACTGTGATTTTATTTTTAAATTTTGGCCACACCATGCAACTTGCAGGATCTCAGTTCCCTGGACTGAACCTGGGTCACTGTAGTGAAAACACCTAATCCTAACCACTTGACCACCTTAACAAATGAGCAATTATTACATGCAAAGAATACATAAAACTTCCAAATTATTCCAGAATTACTTATTAGTAATTAATAACTAATATATCCCAGGAATTATGATAGGGATTAAGTATACATGGGTAAATGCAACAGAGAATATCCCCATGCCCGTGAAACTTATAATCTTAACAGTCTATCGTCGGGGGAGGGATATAAAAAACAATAAACTCCCACCTAAAAGTACTATGAAGAGCGTAACAGTGGAGAACTGATTTGGGGTAAGCAGTGTTGCAGAAAGGCCATTTTAAGGATGTGACATTTAAGTTGATACCAGATAGATCAGTAGGAGTCAACCGAGGGGTACACGTAGGGAATGAGAGACACTGCATGCAGAGGGAACAAACAGCATTTGTAAAGATCCTGAGGTGAAATGGGTTTCTCACACTGTAGAGCAGAAAAAAATGCTGACACAGCATGAGACCAGAAATGAGAGACAGATAATAGCCAGAGTGCAGGAACTTATAGGCCATGTTAAGAAGAGTGCAACTTATTCTAAAGGGATTGCAGACCATGTTAAGAAGTATATGGACTTTATTCTACCATGTGAAGATAATACTTAAGCTCTTAAAAGTCATTTAAGTATAGTTTTGATAAGATCAGAGGAGAGGTATGATTTAAAAAATGGCTCTTTGTGTACATGTTGGATACTATTTGGCATGCAAAAATATCTGAGACATGGTTCTTGCTTTTAAAGGCCATCTAATTTACGTCAGACATGAATACTATTAAGTAAAATACCAGTGTATGTGTTTGAAAATGGCTGAAATTTCAAATTTCACACTAAGGTGGGATTTTGTGGCTGTTTTTACAAATTCCACTTTTTCCTTGATAAAACGTCTGGGCATTCAGCACTTACTACACATGTTATTAAATCTCATCTTCAGTTCCCTAAAGTGTTTTCAATTATAGTACAGGAGGCAACACAGCATGGTGTTCTTGCAGGTTTTAAGTTACCTGATTTAGATCTGAACCAGCCTTGTATTTATTAGCTATGTGATCTTGGAGAAGTCACATCTGGACAAAACATTCTGTGCCTCAGTAATCATTTGTAAAATGGTGTTAAGTTTACCCGTAGCTCTTTAGGCTGCTGTGAGGATGAATGAAATAATGCTGGTACAGTGTCTGGATCATCACAGGCTCTCAGAATTTTTCTACATTAATTTATTATTTGCTTCTCAATCCAATTAACTTCAACTAAAACTCCAGAAGCTTATTCTTTATAAGACTGCCCAGTTAAAATGTGCTTTATCCATCATAAAGGAAATGATGATTGCAGAACAGAGATTTTGACAGTGAAAGTTCATGTAACAGGAATCTCATGCTGACGTACATGTAGTTCATGCAATCGCATGCACAATGGCAGCAGTTATCAGCTCCTAAGACAGGAATTGCTACAGACAATAGGCTTTTGAACTGCTGGTTTTCAATATTACAGTGAAAAAAGTAACCTAAAACATGATGGGAAAACCAATTGTGTAAATGGTTAGAATCCTCTTGCAAGGCTGATAAAAATGAGACTCTCAATAAAGTTGTCGTGTTACACTCATTTTCATCTGATGAAACAGACAATAAGTAAACCAATGTATTTTATGTTATCTTCTAAATTTGCATGTGTTCAATAAAATCAAATAAAATTTAAAAAGAAAAGCAAACTAATGTTAACAAAGATCAGTAGATAGCATTCCAAGTTAATGTTTCTCTGAGTTTAAAACATAAAATGGGTATGGAGGGATAATCTTGAGATGGAAGTATTTTTTTAAAGTTTGGGATTTTCAGTAGCTTAAAATAGATAAGAAAATAGGGTGTCAAATATATAGTCATATAATTAGCTTCATGAAGTAATAAGGGAACCATTCATCATACAGGTGACTCACAAAACAAATTAATGATTAATAGCGTATATCTGTAATTAGAAATTACATTTTAAAAACTAACAACACATACAAAGCCTCCAACACACATACAAAGCCAATATGGTTCTCAATGCAGATGTTTTACTTTTGAGAACACTAACAAAGGTATTTGAATCACATCTGCAGAATACTTGGAATACTGGGTAATCATGAAAAGCAATGTAGGGAAACATTCTAACTACTTGTAAAGCATTCAGTAGTGATGCTCATCATGTTTTATGGTATTTAGATCAATTCAGAAAGAAAAGTACAACAGCTATTCTCCAATCTTACAGCAATGTAAAACTCCATTTTGTGCAAGGCTCTTACCACTAACAAGGCACATCATCAGTGTGCTGAGACCTTCTGGATGGGAAGGGACACTGGAGAGGTGGAGAAAAATGAAGCAGTGTCAAAACCAAGCTATGCACACACATGACAAATTTCACAAATACACATGCAGAGAGACATATTAACATATACTTGTAAAGATGCCAACATACAGGACCACATTCACAGTCATTCAGAATTCATGCACCATAACAGCTAGTAAGTTGAGAGTAATGCTTTTCTTCTCAAGAACTTAAACAATTTCAAATATGATTTTATTGCCTAAAAACTTTCTAAAGTGAGGAGGGAATAGGAAATTATTCTCTGTTCTAAGAAGAGAAAGGTGAAGTACAGATGTAGCAATAACATAAAGAATTTCTGCTTATTTAGTGAGCTAGTGAAAAATTCAAAACAATAAACCCAAAAGTCATGCCTCCTATTCCAAGAATCTCTTCATTACCTTTCAAGACAAAACAAGGATACAATTGGAAATTTTAAACTGTACATGTAATTTTCCTGAAGAGCTTTAGTTTTATATAATGAATTACTCCAGAAGGATCATTAAGAAGGAAATGTTTGGGTAAAAAAGCAAGAGTATATTAACTTATCAAATTCTGACTGTCAGAAGTTTGCACAGTTATTACCATGAGAAGAAAAGACAACTGAAAATGCTTGAGTGAATCTTTCAGTTGTTACACCAATGCCCAAGTTCTCAAATAAATGAACAAAAATAGTTATTATATGTCTAAGATTTAAAAAACTTTATAACGAATAATTTAAAACATTTCCAATATATTTTACCAATCTAGAAACACTTGTACGAAAACACCGTGCTGAAAACTGATGCTTATAAAGCCCCGGGTGTTAGGTTTTCAAATAACTTATTTTACGAAAAACAAAGTCTTCATTCACATGAAAAAACACGTTGTGCATTCTTTAGGAAGTGATGATCATAAACTCAAAAAATAAAAAGGCAAAGACAAAGGAAAATAGCTAATGAAAAAGCCAACTACAAGAAAAATACTCATTTAGTAAGATCAGTTTAACAGATCAAAACAGGTGCCCAGATTTTCAAAAAGGTTAATAAGCAATTAATAATCTCACATGTCAATTTGTAATGAAAATGTACAACTTATGATAAAATTAATGTGTACAAAGTATAACCAATAACATACACACTTAGGAAATGAGCTCTGAAGTGTAAATACTATGTAGAGCTTTTGGTTTAATACTGACACCAATCACCTGTGTTAGATACAGATCTCAGGACCATCTCTCATTACACAGTAGCTTTGAAAATGGATAAGGGAGATGATTCTCTCTCCTGGGGATGCAAGGAGGGTAATAAATAACCTCCAGATGGATGTGTATAAATTTAAAAAAAAAAAAATCCTGATCTATAGATTGTGATAAACTGCCTGGCCTGTGTCTTTTTTCCTTAGTAAGTAGATTTTTGTGAAGGGAAAAAAGAAAATGCCAATATTTTGATCACTAAAGACATATGAAAATCACATGCAAACTATTTCATTTTCATTGCAGTAATAAAAAATTTCAAAGAAAGGTGATTATATAAACTTACCTCACCAACTAAGGGGGTGTGTTGTTTTTGTGGACTTTGTGATGCTTTTTGCTATATACCCACAAGAAAGGGAAGTTGGTTAGAATTTGGAACACTGGAAATGAAAAATTCTGTTCATTAAATAACCACTCACATTAATTTCTATATCTCTTATGTATGACACTTTTCTAAATTAACTGGTTACAAGATGCCACCCTTTCCTTACATAGCTTATATTTTAAATGCAGAAAAGCAGTAAGCTGATATACAGTACTTTTCTGTGTATATAGGCATCTATAAACAGAACATTTAAAAAACTACGCTTTTTAAAATATGTACCCAGATAAAAACATATTCACAGAGTAGTGATCTCGCACTATATTTTCTCAATGAAATCATTCTTTCTCTAATGGCTTCAAATATTACTCCAATACTAACAGCTTTAGCTCTCTCCCATCAGTCAAATTTCAGGCTTGTATTTTCAAATGTTTGTGGAAACTTCTACCTGGAAACCCCATTGTCATCTTATATTCAACATAACCAAAAAACCCCCTTCCATTTCCCGTAATAACTGGCTCTTTCGTTTAACTTGCTAATTTCTGTTATTACGTCAATTAACAATCTCACAATATCTGCACTGAGTGTTTTACAATGTGTTCCTATACAAAGTATCTCAAGTGATTCTTCTTATTCTGAGATAAACACCATAATCATATTCTTTAAAGATGAAAAAATTGAGGATAGAGAGTTTGTATGGTCTGGGCAAGGTCACAAAGCAAGCAGCAGAACTCAGATTTGTACCTATGTCTTCTGACTCTAAATCTGACCTTCTTTCCACAAAGCTAATTCCCATTAAAACCATTCTTTTAGCTTCAAAGTCTTGCTTTGGAACCTCTTTTTCCCCATTCATTGTCAATAATTTTTCAATATTCACTATACATCTATGTGTAGGATATAATGATGCTTCTTCTAAAAACTCTTATTGTTATTTTATAAAATCCTTTGTGGTAGCAAGGGGTGTAGCACATACCATACTAATAAAAGTACTAGGTGCAGCCACAGTTATTCTGAAATAGTTGATATTTAACTGTTAAATATTACACAAATAAGGAAAATAAAGGCATAGAATGGCTCAGTAACTTTCCGAAAGTCAAGCATATGCCTAATAGCAAAGCTAGATTCAAATTCAGGTATTTCTGATACTACGACCTTACAATTGGACAACACTGCTTTTCCTTAGGAAACAGAGATTGTCTAATTTTATGCCTTCATCTAATTACCACAATTACTTTCTATTTCATTTTCTTGCTTTCCTCATCTTTTAATATGTTCTTACATAAGATTAGTTTTTCAGAAGTACCTTCCCTCTCATGTTTTTCTCCTGCTTAAGAACTAAAATTGCTCTTGTCTGCCTATCTGTTCAAGATCAAACTCCAATTTTACCTTTAATCAAGGCTATCTACAATGTAATTATCTCTTGCTAGTTATATGACTTCTACATAGGGCAAGTTAAATGAGTTATTTATGTAAAATGCATAGAACACCACTTAGGACATAATATGTGTTAGCCATTATCATTAACTGAGGGTCAGTATAGCATTCTGGTCATAGACCAGGGATTTGAGCCAGTCTATCCCCCTTTCTTTTTTCTTTCCAGTTTTATTGAGATGTAAGAATCTGCCTGCAATGTGGGGGACCTGGGTTTGACCACTGGGTTGAGAAGATCCCCTAGAGGAGGGCATGACAACCCATTCCAGTATTCTTGCCTGGAGAATGCCCAAGGACAGAGAAGGTTGGTGTGCTACAGTCCATGGGGTCGCAAAGAGTCAGACACAACTTGAGCAACTAAGCACATTAATTCACACATAGCACTGTATCAGTTTAAGGCAGAGAGCACTATGATCTGACTTACAGAAGTCATGAAATGATCACCATAGTAAGTTTAGTGACATCTACCATCTCATACAAATTCAAAATAAAATAAAACAATAATGAAATGATGAACTCTTAGGATTTACTTTCTTAATAACTTTCACATTTAACATATATGCTGTATTAATACATTACATCTCTAATTCTATCTTATGACTGGAAGTTTGTACCTTTTGGATACCTTCATCAAATTCCCCCTCCCCCATGCCATGCTTCTGGTAATCACAATTCTGACCTCTTTTTCTATGAGTTTATCTGTTTTTGAAGTATAACTCATCAACAACACTATATTAGTTCCTGGTACACAATATAATGATTTCATATTTCTATATCAAAGTGATCACCATGGTAAGTCTAGTTAACATCAAGATTTTTTTTTTTAAAGAAACTATTTATTTTCCATCTGCTTCATTTCCATTTTCTATTCAGTCTATCTTGATTAGAATCTTTGCTCTGCCACTTACTAGCTGAGTATTTAACCTTAGGAAAACTCTTATCTTCTCTGGGTGTCAAATATCATCATTGCAGGCTTCATATATTTGAAAAAAATATAAGAATTTATCATGTGTATGATAGTTAAAGAAGACACACTTTGGCTAGAGTTATGAAACAGAGAAAGCAATTAGAGTATGAGTGATTCATCTGTTCAATCATTTAAAAAGTATTTACTGAGCTTTACTGTTGGCTAAGGCTTGGTTAAACCTAGAGAAACATCAGTGAATAAACATGATAGAAAGAACATGTCCCTTTCTTCATGGAGTTTACATGAATGAGAGAGACAGATACATATATATGGGCCATGCCACTAGGCTTGTGGGATATTAGTTCCCTGACCAGGACTCCAACAAGGGCCTGTGGCAGTGGGAACATAGAGTCCTAACTACTGGACCACCAGGGAATTCCTGGGAAAGACATATATTAAACATGCGAAAATATAATTATTTTAAAAAGAAAAAAAAATCTAAGGTGATTGCAGAACAAAAATATGTAAGTAACACAGGCCAAAAAAGCAAACCAGATTCAGAGACAACTATAGAGTCTGTTTAAAACAGAAGTATTAATAAGGATTATTAACTGAGTAGCTGGGGAGAAAACAGAAAGGAAAGAATCTAAGATGACTAAAGTATTAAGCCTGTGAGCCTTGCAAATTTTTGAGGTAAGGAAGTGAGTGATAGGTTCAGGTAACGATAGTTTAAATCTTCATGGCACTTTACAGTTTACACTGCATTTTCACTTTCATGATGCACTAGAGATTTAGGAAACACCAGCTGGACAGTAAAGTGATACGTCTAATCAGACAGCTAACTAAGAGTAAGAGACTACCACTGTCCTAAAAGCAAGATCAATCACTTCTGGTTATCCTCAAGCCTATCTACCTTTGAGGATAGTTAATCTAATCACAAACAGGAGACAGTTATACTATTTACTCAAGAATTCTTACAATTATCAATTTTTTTTCCCCCATGAAGACAATAAAACCTGACAGCCTCAGTGAAACAAATATGCACTTAATTCTAAGAAACTTTAAGAGTACCATTCAATGAACCCAAAGGACTCACCTTGACAAAGTCCAGGACAGCATCTCTCTGAATCTGCTTGGTCCTTATTTTCTCCTCCTCATACTGTAGGGCAGCAGTTGTGCCTCTCTCCGAGTACGTTCTACTAATTGTTCTCTTCTCCGATGAAGTTCCAGGTCTGTCTGTGAAAACTGGAACAAGAGGATCATTTTGCATATGCAAGCAGGGATAAAGATCAACTTACTGATATTCTTTATTAATTTTGGGAAACTACTGCTGACCCAAGCCATTTTTACTTTGTATTCACTGAGCATTTCTTCAGATGTGCTTATTGCTAATTTTTTCCCGTTTCTGCACTGTGATCTTGTATGTATTACAGAGACTTATTTTCTCTCTGGTACTTTCTCTCTAAAACACTGCTACTCATATCAGGTGCACATATTATGTTAATTGTAGATTGAAAAGACAGGTAATACAGTTTAGAGATGTTTGGGAATTAACTGCAATTTAAATATTATAAAAGAAGAAAATCATCTTAATTTAAAACTGGAAAATTTTTTTTACCTGATTGTGACTTGGTGATAGTGATAACAGAGAAGACGGCTCAGCTGGAACTCTGATCCAAAAAAGAAAAATAGAAAAGAAAAAACTCTTTGATAAGACAGATAAATAAAAGATAAGTGGAATTTTATTGTTAATGTAGTTTTCTACTAATTAGCAGGCAAACTGTCTGGTCAACATTGAAAGACCAACTACATTTTATAAACTTGAGCCCAAGTCATTAAATTAAGCTACAGGAACACCTGATGTCTACAAGTCATATTTCCCGTCATGATATCACCGATCAAACTATACATTGTGAACAACTGTCTATGTCAGCCAATGCTGATGATAGTTACTTGAGATCACTTTCAAACAGTATTGTTTCTTTATAGCTCACAGAACTACATCTTCATTACTAGGACTGAAACAAGATACATGTACACGGAGATGGCTTATACACAAAGCCACTTTTATCAACACAGTTCTGGAATACGACAGAACCTGTAACTTTATGTGTGAAGTGAAGTGAAGTTGCTCAGTCGTGTCTGACTCTTTGCGACCCCATGGACTGTAGCATACTACGCTCCTCCGTCCATAGATTTTCCAGGCAAGAGTACTGGAGTGGGTTGTCATTCCCTTCTCCAGAGGATCTTCCTGACCCAGGGACCGAACCCAGGTCTCCCACACTGTAGGCAGACGCTTTACCACCTGAGCCACCAGGGAAGTCCACTAACTTTATGTGTAGAGCACATCTACTCCCATTTTTAATTGAAGAGCAATTTTAGTAACAAAACTGAAGATTTTGTTGATTTTTATCTTTAAGAAAAATATGAAACCTGATTTGATGCTTAAAAAAAAAAACCAGTAAAACTTGCTTTTCAGTTTTATTAGTGTTAATTCTTATATTTTGGTATTTATTTCTTGTTGTATTTCCTAAAGCTTAAAAATATAACATATAAGAAAACAAAAACTTAAGCTAGTCTATTGTTCTTTCATGCTACATTTTTTTCTTATATTGGTTCCAAATCTTTGAAGTATTCACAAAAATTTTTTTTTTAATTTCTAGGCATTAAAAAAACTTTGACAGAATAAATTGTTTATAATTTTTAAAAGGAACAGAATAAATTACTTAATGTCTACCAAATTAACTACTTAATAACTTCCTATACAAGATTTAAAATAATGTTAAAGGTAGAGATTTAAAACTTCTTTAACTTTCTATTAATCCTCGCCAACCTTTATCCTAGCACGCCTAACCAGAGCATACTCAGTCACAAGTCTTGCAAGAAAAGAGAGGAATGTATTGGTAGGATAAGATTCTTAACTGGGATATAACCAATAAAGAATGAGAGATGAGTGACTTTAGGACCATGTACTAGAATAACTGTCATTAAGTGCAAGTTTGTCCCAAATTACCAACTTCACTGTTAACATTTCTTACAGTTTTTATAGGCGATCTATGGATAAACGATATCAGAAAGGATCATATAAAACCATCTCAAGTGGGTGTATGTGCCCTGATTTGAACATTTTTCTTTAATAATGCTTTTTAAGCAAAACTTCTTAATATACATCCCCATTTATTCACCCTCTTTTTTACACCAAATCTCAAAAGTTGTTGAATTCACTGTTTCCACTTCATCTCATCCCATTTTATTTTGAACCCACTCCAATCTGGATCTGTCCTCATAACTTCACTGAAACTGCTCTCTTCAATTTGGGGGATTAACATGTCCAAACCCAATATTTATTCTCAGCCCTTACCTTCCTGAACCTAGCAGCAGTATGTGAGATTTGCTTCTCTCTCTCTCCACATGTCTTGAGAATGTCTTTTTACTGAGCCTCTGGGACATGACCTTCTTTCTCCTATTCCATAACCATTCCTGCTTGTCTCTACTACCATACCACTGTGTTCATTTCACACGCTAGCAAGGCTATACTCAAAATCCTTAAGACACTTCACATACTGGCTTCAGCAGTATGTGAACTGAGAACTTCCAGATGTACAAGCTAGGTTTTGAAGAGGCAGAGGAACCAGAGATCAAATTGCCAACATCAGCTGGATCAGAGAAAGCAAGGGAATTCCAGAAAAACATTTACTTCTGCTTCACTGACTATACTAAGGCCTTTGACTGTGTGGATTAAAACAAACTGTGGGAAATTCTTAAAAGAAATGGGAATACCAGACCATCTTACCTGTCTCCTGAGAAATGTGTATGCAGGTCAAGAAGCAATAGTTAGAACTGCTGCTGCTGCTGCGTTGCTTCAGCTGTGTCCGACTCTGTGTGACCCCATAGATGGCAGCCCACCAGGATCCTCCATCCCTGGGATTCTCCAGGCAAGAACACTGGAGTGGGCTGCCATTTCCTTCTCCAAGTTAGAACTGAACACGGAACAATGGACTGGCTCAAAATTGGGAAAAGCTATATATTGTCATCCTGCTTATTTAACTTCTACACAAAGTACATTGCACAAAATGCTGGGCTGGATGAATCACAAACTAGAATCAAGACTGCCAGGAGAAATATCAACAGTCTCAGATATGCAGATGATACCACTCTAATGGCAGAAACTGAAGAGAAGCTAAAGAGCTTCTTGACGAAGATGAAAGAGGAGAGTGAAAAAGCTGGCTTGAAACTCACATTTAAAAAACTAAGATCATGGTCACTTCATTACAAATAGAAAGGGAAAAAGTAGAAGCATTGACATATTTTATTTTCTTGCGCTCCAAAATCATTACAGACGGTGACTGCAGCCATGAAATTAAAAGATGTTTGTTTGTTGGAAGGAAAGCTATGACAAGCCTAGACAGCATACAAGCAGAGACATCACTTTGCCAACAAAGATTCATATAGTCAAAGTTATGGTTTTTCCAGTAGTCATGTACAGATGTAAGAGCTGGACCATAAAGAAGACTGAGTGCCGAAGAACTGATGCTTTTGAACTGTGATGCTGGAGAACACTCCTGAGAGTCTCTTGGACTGCAAGGAAATCAAACCAATCCATCCTAAAGGCAATCAACCCTGAATATTCACTGAAAGGACTGATGCTGAAGCTGAAGCTCTGATACTTTGGCCACCTTAAATGAGAGCTGACTCACTGGAAAAGACCCTGGGAAAGACTGAAGGCAACAGGAGAAGGGGGCAGCAGAGGATGAGATAATCATCTCATATAGCATCACGAACTCAATGGACATGAACTTGAGCAAACTCCAGGAGAAGTGGAGGACAGAGGAGCCTGGTGTGCTGCAGGCTATAAGAGTACCTGATAAGTATTTGCAGTTGCAAAGGGATGGACACAACTTAGCGACTGAACAATAACAATAAACAATCTAATTGTCTAAGTCTTAATCCTCTCCCCTTTACTCTAAATTTATGTATCTAGACCTGCTTACCTGGTAACACCACCGAATTTCTAGCAGCATCTCAAGTAGAACATATGTTGTATGTATGTTTGTCACTCAGTCGTGTCCGACTCTTTGTGACCCCATGGACTGTAACCCACCAGGCTCCTCTGTCCATGGGATTCTCCAGGCAATAATACTGGAGTGGGTTGCCATCCCCTTCTCCAGGGGATCTTCCCTACCCAGGGTCAAACCCTGGTCTCCTGCATCACAGGTAGTCTTTACCATTTGAGCTACAGGGAGATCTCAAATAGAACATACCACAACTTAATTTTCATCTCACACTTCAAAACTTCTGCCTTATTTACACTCCTTAGTGTTTCTTGAACACACCAAGTGTGTTCCTCTGTAATGGCTTCCGCCTAGACTGTTCCTCCCCTAGACAGCCAGAATCCTTGATCCCTCTTTGGGGTTTCAATCAAAATATCATTACCTCATAAAATTGCTCTTGCTTTCCCCTCAACCTGACTCAGTATTAACTCTTTCATCCCGCTTTATTTTTCTTCGTAGCACTGAGCAGTACCTGATAAGTATTTGTTACATATATTTGTCTGTTGTTGTGTTGTTAAAGGTTATCTATGTGACATCAGGGACCTAGAACATAACCAGACTATTGCAGTGCTCAAGAAATATTGTTTAAACAAGTGGCAGTGATATCGTCCTCTCAAAAATAAGGGATATTGATACAAAAATACAGGTTTGTAATTATGCGTTTTTAAATCTTGAACTTACTTGAGCTGGGTAAACCAGAACTGTACCTCTGTATGACAGACTCTGAACTGCCCTTCTGCTTTTCTTTGTTCATCATATCACATTTAATATAGTAGCTTTTCTAGTTTTGTCTATGTAACATGAAACTAAAAATATCCAGGTATTTCTTTAATACTATACTGCTTCCAGTAGAAATTAACATACTTCATAGGACCTAGCCTGACATTATCATCTCTCCTGAACTAAAATGCCAATCAGGTTATAAGTGAGCCCTTAAAAGTTTTTTTATATATAAAATAAATGATAGTTTTGTTATTTTAACTAAAAATTTATTTACTTCATCTTAGCAAACAGTTATAAAACAGTTCCCAATTTATCATAATACTCTTAACATACCTCCTTATCTTTCTTAATCCTCAGGCAGATTGTGTCTGTGTTTGTGTGGGGGACGGGGAGGTAGGAAGAAATGTACATGGTGGGAGATGGGAGGGGAGGGAATTGGGAGGAAAAAAGCAAACAACTTTTTTTTTTTCAGCAGTGACTAACAAGCAAGTAGCAGTCTATAAACTACTCAATTCCTTTCAGTCTTTGTAACAGAAGGATTGATCGACACTTTGTAGGTTACCATATTCCTTAGGTTGGGAAGCCCCAATAGCTCAAGAGGTAAGGATTCTTCCTGCAACGCAAGAGATGCAGGAGCCGCAGGGTGGATTCCTGGGTTGGAAAGATCCTCTGAAGAAGGAAATGGCAACCCGTTTCAGTATTCCTGCCTGGAAAACTCCATGGACTGAGGAGCTTGGCAGGCTACAGTCCACAGGGTTGTTAAGAGCTGGATATGACTGAGCACACACATGAAGCAATGCAACATTACTCAGGTTACAGGCAAATCTTGTGAGCCTGAGTGTTGCCAGCCATTCTCAGGTGATTTTGTTTTTCTAGGTTCTAATTCATGATTCCATTTGAGGAGGATAGGAACTCCGAAATTCACAGCTATTTCCCAACACCTAAAAAAGTACTTAGCCCATATGAGATATTTAGCAACATGAGGTATGTATTGATCTTCAAGCTCAACTGATGACAGGAATAAAGTATGGGGTTCTTATCCAAAGACTGTATTGATCTAAAGATTTGAAACACCTAGTTAACAGTAATCATTGATTCAGTTTCTAGCACTGTGGCAGGTTACATATTCTGAATGACTCTTCCAATGGAAACAAAAAAACTGTTCAATAAAGTAATCTTTTAAAATGCACTGCTGAAAAAAAAAAATAAATAAATAAAATGCACTGAAGTGCCAAAAAACAAACAAGCAAACAAAAACGCACAGATTCAAAAAGGAAGTTAAAAAACAGGAACTCTGGATTAAGGTTTGGTAGGCAGATTTTTAGCACTCATGATTTCCTCCTCTGGTATTACTCCAATAAATATGCTACATATCAGAAAAGGATTCTGCAGATGCAATTAAGTTTACTAATTGGTCTACCTTATCCAGGTAGGCCTAGTACGATCATACAAGTCATTAAAACCAGAAGAGGAAGGCAAGAGAGTTTGAAAGATGTGACAGAAAGGGAAATCAGATTTAAAATGTGAAGTCTGATCCGTCATTGCTGGTATTATGTGGAGGAAACCATGAACCAAGAAATGTGGGTGGACTCTAGAAGCAAAAATGACTCCCAGCAAACAGCTAACAAGGTAATGGAGACCTCAATCTACAACTGCATAGAACTGAATTCTGTCAGCAACCTATATGAACCTGGAAGTGGATTCTCCTCCAGGGTCTCTAGGTAAGACTCTAGGCTAGCCAACACCTTGACTTTGGCCTTGTGAGGCCCTAGGCAGAGAACCAAAACAAGCCTGCCCAGACTTCTATCTCTCAGAACTGTAATATAATAAATAAGTGTGTTTTAAGCAACTAAATTTGTGGTAATTTGTTATATAAGGGTCAGAGACATTACTTTGCCAACAAATGTCCATCTAGTCAAAGCTATGGTTTTTCCAGTAGTCATGTATGGATGTGAGAGTTGGACTATAAAGAAAGATGAGGGCTGATGAATTGATGCTTTTGAACTGTGGTGCTGGAGAAGACTCCTGAGAGTCCTTTGGACTGAAAGGAAATCAAACCAGTCAATCCTAAAGGAAATCAGTCCTATATATTCCTTCATTGGAAGGACTGATGCTGAAGCTCCAATAATTTGGTCACCTGATGGGAAGAACTGACTCACTGGAAAAGACCCTCATGCTGGGAAAGATTGAAGGCAGGAGGAAAAGGGGATGACAGAGGATAAGATGATTGGATGGCATCAACAACTCGATGGACATGAGTTTGAGCAAGCTCCGGGAGTCGGTGATGGACAGGGGAGCCTGGCGTGCTGCAGTCCATGGGGTCGCAGAGTTGGATGTGACTGAGCAACTAAACCTAACTGAACTGAAGCATCTGAAATCTAAAACTTTAGTAAGGCAACTGAGCAAAAAGCTGGCTTTCACCTTGAGGGTGTGTCCCATATCCTGGAGACCTTGAGCTTTATTTATGATGGACACAGAAGGTAGGAGGTGCCAAAAATAAAGCAGAGGTCTATTCAACATGGGGAATTGTAACAAGAAATCCCTGCATGATCTGCAATCTCAAATAACCACATTTTCAGTAAAGGGACACACTGGCAACTAAAAGGTCACTTTGAGATAAATTTCAAAGACATGAAATGTGTCTAAATCTTCATGAACTAACAAGATTAAAAAGGCCAAGTTATAAGATTTCTTTCTTTCATTATTCTCCCTACACTTTCTTTATTCATCTATAGCTCAGCCTTCTAATCAACTTTAATATCCTGTCAAGTATAAGTAAAGAATGATGTATGACACTTTCTATACAACAAATAATGCTACTTAACAGATTTATCAAGCCTACTTTTTTTAAGATTTCAAAAAAAAAAAGGAAGCAAAAAAATCAAAGGCTGAGAATTTTTCAAAGATTGTGATACAGTTTATGATAAGAAACTTTTTGGAGTTCAAGAATAAGAAGCAGTACTCCTGAGAAAACAAAAAAGCAGCAGCAGCAGTACTCTAAATGGTCAAGCTAATTTTAGAAATATCCTGTGAGGCAGTAATTATAGATAAAAGATTACTTCAACTGAGATGGGAATGAAGACTATATTGTTTTCTCTGTTGTTCTGTCATCTAATCAAAAGTTTAAGTAAAATCGCTGGACTCCTGAAATTCATGCAGCTCTATTTATGCATAAATCCAGGTACATCATTATAAACTTTATTATTTATCTTCAAATAATTATACTGATAATGATCTAGGTAATCCGAATTTAGAAATCAGTAAGTCAGTTTTACTTCTTATTCTAGAGCACAAAGGTACATTTCACTTGGCTCTAAATACATCATATTTAAAACACATAGTATCTAAACACCTTCATTATACATATATCTACACAAAACCAAAATCATTTCATGCTCTTACTACTGAGCTTTAAGACAGAAACAAATAACTAGCACTGTTTTTCAAACCTATTTTGATGTGAATATCTTCTCATGTCTTCTGTTTTTTGAAATTCCCTCATGGGTATTGGCTTTACTGGTGAACCCTAGGCCAAAAACAGAAAAACAGATCAATTTAACACATGTATCCAGAAAATGTAATTACACAGTTTACATTTCAATGGCATTTAGGGATCAGTATATATTACACTAAAAATATTTTAACAAAATCTTGGAATGTTAATTTTCATGTTTAGAAGAATTATAGGCTATATTACTGCTTTGGTAAACAGAAGACTGTTCATAATCCAAAAACATTTATTTTTTAAAAATGTAGATTTTCTTCTCACTGGATTTTATGATTTATAATGACCATACAGTAATATTTACAAAACAATAAGATGTGAAAGTTGGAAAGAATCTTAAAAGTCACTGAGCACAAACTCTTCTCTAGAGCAGGAACTCCTACCAATCCTATCCTGACTTTTGCTCAGCCTCTCTTGACTATTCCTAGTAACAGGAAGTTCACTGAGGAGACTATATTTCTTTACTTCATCATCATCCTAAACTGTACTTATGTTAGACAAATAGTCCTGGGGATGCTAGTAGAATATCAAGATAAAGTAAAAAGTAATTTCTTCCTTTTTCTTTAAAGATTTATTTACTTATTTCTTATTTATTTATTACCCATTTATTATGATGGGTCTTTGCTGCTGCACGCAGGCTTTCTCTGCTTGCAGTGAGCATGGGCTACTCTGTGTTCTGGTGTGTGGGCTTCTCACTGAGGTAGCTTCTCTTGTTGCAGAGCACAAGCTCTAGGTGTGCTGGCTTCAGTGGGTACAGCACATGGGCTCAGCAGCTGTGTGTTGTTCGGCAACACATGGGCTCTTCCTGGACCAGGGATGGAACCAGTGTCCCTTGCACTGCAAGGTGAATTCTTCATCGCTGCACCACCAGGGAAGTTCAAGAGTAGTTTCTGTTCATGGCAAAATATGGTATTAATTGGGGCTTCCCTGGTGACTCAGCAGTAAAGAATCTGCCTGTGATGCAAAAGATGCAGGAGACCCAGGTTCAATCTCTGGATGGGGAAGATCCCCTGGAGAAGGGAATGGCAACCCACTCCAGTGTTTTTGCCTGGAGAACCCCATGGACAGAGGAGCTTGGGAGGGCACAGTCACAGCCTCGCAAAGAGTCGGACACGACTGAAGCGACTTGAACACGAGCACGAAGGTATTAATTAGGGCTTTCCTGCTGGCTTGTGGTAGAGAATCTGCCTGCAAGGTAGGAGATGTAGGTTTGATCTGTGGGGTGGGGGAGATCCCCTGGAGAAGGAAATGTCAACCCACTCCAGTATTCTTGTCTGGAAAATCCCATGGACAGTGGAGCCTGGCAGGTTAAACTTAGTGACTAAACCACCACCACCACATGAATTAAAAGAGAAATAGTGGTAGATGGTAAAGAATCTGCCTGCAATGTAGGAGACCTGGGTTCAATCTCTGGATCAGAAGATCCCCTGGAGAAAGGAAACGGCAACCCACTCCAGTATTCTTGCCTGGAGAATTCTGTGGACAGAGGAGCCTGGTGGGCTATAGTCCATGGGATCACAAAGAGTTGAACATGACTGGACGACTAAAACACACAGGGTAAAGGTCATTTTAAAAAATTATTGATGAAAACTTAATTGGTTTAAGTTATATGGCTTATATCCTGAAAAATATAAATCAAAGATAGAGACATCATGTATTTTGTCAAGTGAGAATCTATAAAAGCAATATAATCCTACTTGAACACCAAAGAAAATCATCAAAATGGGTATTCTAGAAGGGAAAAAAACCCAACTTATTCCTCCTAGAAATCAAATGTAAAACTATTTACAGTATATCTCCAAGAAATAGGTACATCACACATTACTAGAAAATCTTAGGTGAATTATTCCAAAGGGCTAAAGCTAATTCCTGTAAAGTCTGGGCATAAGGATCATATTAAATGAGACACAATTCTAGAATCTGGATGAGAGGATATTTATTCTAATTTTAGTGAATTTAAGTTTTTAAGTAAACAGAAATCTCTCTTTAGTATGCTACCATCAGTGACTTATTATCCACGTTTTACAATACTGTGATCACCTAAAATTACTGCAAGAGGTACATGAAATTTTCATGACAAAAATGAATGTAACATTAGTTTAATTTAAAAAGAAATATGTTACAGTGTATAAGCCATACCCCATTTTGTCATAATATTTCTATGCATGTGACAAGTATTATGATAAAACTTAAATAATAGAAAAGTGTTTAAAATCTCAAATAGTTTTAACAACTCATTTTTAGGCAGTATCCAAGAATATAAAAAAATATTTATTCACTGGTTATTAAACCATTTAAAATAATACTGCTTCATTTTATTTTTATATATGGGTGGTGATTTAGTCACTAAGTCGTGTTCGACTCTTGTGACCCCATGGACTGTAGACTGCCAGGCTCCTCTGTCCATGGGATTTTCCAGGCAAGAATACTGGAGTGGATTGCCATTTCCTTCTCCAGGGGATCTTCCTGACCCAGGAAGTGAACCCGGGTCTCCCACATTACAGACAGATTTTTATATATGCCAAGCTTCAAAAGCCTTATGACAAAGAAGTCCTAAAGAGCCTTATGACAAAATCATAAAGACTACTATACATAATAGGTAGATGGAATCAAAAAACATATTACAAATTAGCTAATATAATGGAATAAGGAAATGATATTACAGTTTTTCACCAGCAGTATAACAGGCATTTTCACTTTTAGTAGAAATACTTCTTCTACACAGGATAATTAACCATAAAATAGTCAAAGAGAAAGACTATAAGAAAAGAAAAAGGATTCCCCAGGATTATAATGTGCACACTGTTAACTTAAATTTTATTGCCAAGTAGATGCCCTTTGCTCTAGCAGAAATGCTTATAGCCTGAACCACAAGTAGTTTCATTAATCACCCGTACACACTGCTATCTGTAGGCTGCAGGACTTTGATTCACAGCAATGGACATTATTGGCTGGTTTCGCCTTTTGAGATGTCAGTCACTCATAGTCAACCATGTTCCAAAAATATTATATGGAAAATTTCAGAAACAAACAATTTGTAAGTTTTATACTGCATGCCGTTCTAGGCAGTGTGGTAAAATCACAAGCTGTTGCACTCCATCCCACCTGGGTTACGAATCATCCCTTTCACCAGGTATCCTGCCTGTTAGTCAGTCAGTAGTTGGCTCAGTTAAGTTTCTCTCATTTATCAGATTATTGCAGTACAGCAGTGCTTGTGTACAAGTAATCCTATTTTATTAATAATGGCCCCAAGTATAAAAGTAGTAATGTTGGTAATTCAGATATGCCTGAGAGAAGTGGTAAAATGCTTCACTGAAGTGAAAAGGTGAAAGTTTTTGAACTAATAAAGAAAGAAAAAAAATTGAATTCTAAGGTAAGATCTACAGTAAGAACAAAGCTTCCATCTGTGAAGTTGTGAAGAAGAGAAGAGACATTCATGCTAGTTTTGCTATTGCACTTCAAACTGCAAACATTACACACCCACAGTGTGTGTAAATGAATGCTTAGTTAAGATGGGAAAGGCATTAAATTTGTGCAGTGAGATAATGAGTGAGTATGCACATATCCAAATTCACATAATTTTTGTTCCAGTATACTGTTGTAACTATTTTATAATTAGTTATTATTCTTAATCTCTTACTGTGCCTGATTTATAAATTAAACTTTATCATAGGTATGTAGGTATAGGAAAAAATATAGTATATATAGGGCTCAGTAGCATCCATCCACTGGTGCTCTTGGAATGTATTCCCCTCAGATATGGGGTGGGGGGAATAACGTATTTATCAAACTTTAAAATACAAGAGTGTCTTTTGAACCAACAAAAAATACTGTGTTCAAAAGTCTTCAGAGAGGAAAACCAAGTTTTTTTTTTTTTTTAAAGAATGATAATAACACTCTATAACATGTCCCACTTGAAGTGACTATTCACTATTTCTAAAAGACTAAATACATCATTCTTCAAAAAGGCCCCAAGTGTTTCTCAAATAATCCCTGCTCAGAGCCTGGGACCAACTCCAGACATTAACATCACACACACTGAAGTGGAGCCATTTTATTATGCTGACTAGATACACTGAAGAATGCTATTTCTACTTGAGACCCTTGGGGAACTGGCAGAGACTTCGCAGTGGGCTGAATGCTCGTTTGTTTTCTAGGCAACTCAATGCTCCACTATAACAGGCACCCAGGAATTTTAATGGCAAACAATTTATAGTCTGTATGACTTAACATAAAAGCACCAACATAAGCTCATCATAAAAATTCTATGGTTGAGTTTGTATGTTGTTCCAAAAGTCTGCCGTTAGTTCAATTCTTAATTACTGACCAAACTATGATTTATCAGTTAATAAAAAAGCATTAAGAATAACAATAAAAAGCATCATATTCCTTTGCATTTTCTTAGGACTTCTTTAAAATTCTGGAATCTGTCTTTTTATTTGAAAAATAAATCTCAACTTTACTTAAGACTATTGTCTGATTTTAAAAATAGTTTGAATACAGTATTGTAAAGCAAAACGAACTAAAAAAATAAAAATAAATAAATAAATAAATAAATAAAAAATAAAAACAGGCATCAGAGAGACACACACACACAAAAAATAAAATAAAATAAAAATAGTTTGAAAAAGTAATAACATTGGAACTAAAGATAATAAAACAAATAATTGAGCCTAAACCAATAAACCACTGATATGACAGATATTTAGACTATCATAAATTGTTTTTACTAGGGGATGGCAACAAATTTAGGTTTAAAAGTGTATACTACCTCATGAGAGATTCGCCGTTGTTCAATATACGCCATAAACTGTGAACTGAGGCTGTCTGAGTCCAGGCCCTTGTGTGGTCTCACCTCATCCTCGTCTTCCTCTGCAGTACAGCTGTCAATATAGTCAATCTGATCCAGATCATGTTCCACTGTCCAGATGACACAAACACACACACACATCAGAAAAAAAAAAACTCAAGTTAGATAGCCAACAAAAACCATTAAATTGCATTCTTTCCTTTTCCTTAACATTTTGTATTATGAAAGTGCGAAGAATAAGTTTAAATTACATAAGTCTTTATCATTTAGTCCATGGTCACTCACAAGAACAGGCTAAAGAAAAGCCCTAGTCTTGATTCACCATAAAGAATGCAGTAATTGATAGTAATTACTGGAATTTAGACCTCAGTATTTTTTTTCTTTGGCTAGCTCTTGACTGTTTTAAACAAGCTTGGCTCTGTGAGACAAAAGAGGAAGAATAATTTTTTAACATTGAAGGGTGTATCTTCTTTTAGGTTTTGTTTCATTTTTGGGGGATGTTTCAGGTTTGGGGCTTAATCATATCTCTTTGAAGAATTAGGCAGAAAACAACAGAATCAACTCTAAATAAAAGTGAAAAGACAGGAGGAAAGACTTGGTGATAAAGAAACAGATACTGATGGCTGTTCCCCTTATTGTAACTGCTGTCCATTACTAGAAAAAAAGATGTTCTTATTTAGAAAAATATTTTTTAGAGGTCAGTATTGCAGGTATGTTGCAGCAGTGTGTGGATGGAAGGGAATCATTTGAGGAATTTTTGCTTCTCAAAATGCTCTGAGGTGAGAAGCACATAATAAGATTCAGATGCCCTTGAAGAGCACAATTTCAGATGAAAGACAAGGCAGACATCAAGAATACACTGAATTTCTAAAAGAGGTCACACAATGACCACAAAGAGAATCTTTAAAAAGGAGAATACTTCTAAGAAGATCATGGTTAAATCAAGATTAGCAAAGATCAGGCTTCCCCTATGGCTCAGTGGTAAAGAATCTGCCTGTCAATGCAGGAGACACCAGTTCATTCGCTGATCCAGGAATTTCCCACATGCCGTGGAGCAACTAAGCCTGTGCACCAGAACTATTGAGCCTGTACTCTACAGTCCAGGAGCCACAACTACTAGTCCATTTGCTGCAGCTATCAAAGTCTGAGTGTCCTAGAGCCCACACTCCACTACAGGAGAGGCCAGTGCAACAAGAAGCCCACACACCCCACCTGGAGACTGCGGTGTAAAATGCAGTGTTATCATCACTGCAACTAGACAAAAAGCCCACGCAGCAACCAAGACTCAGCACAGCCAAAAAAAAAAAAGATTAGCAAAGGTCTATTCCAGATAACGGAGAAGGCGATGGCACCCCACACCGGTACTCTTGCCTGGCAAATCCCATGGACAAAGAGCCTGGTAGGCTGTGGTCCATGGGGTCGTGAAGAGTCGGACACGACTGAGTGACTTCCCTTTCCCTTCCCATTCCAGATAAACTGTCCTTAGTAAAGTTCTCTCCCAAAATAAAGAGAAAAACATTATATTTTAATTACAAGCCTGAGAACATAGAGAAATTGGAATTTAATCCTAATAGAAAACATTTTTTTCCCCTAATCATATGAGAAGAAGAGGGAGGTCTCTAAAAAAAGAATGGAAGAAGTTACAGATACACAAATAAAAGGAATGGATGTGAAAAGGCCATTTAAAAAGTCAGAGATAGAAAAGATTTTGGATGTTGTCAGGAATCATGTTTACCTCCACCATTTGTTACTACTAAATTGCTGTGGTTCTCCTGGTATTGACTTTCTCTTCGTAGTCTCTGTTCTTTAGTAATTTCTGCTACTCGAAGAGGCAGATCTGAAAATTCATCTGTAGGCTTAAAAAAATAGCAGAAACGCTAAAATAAATCACTCCAAATATTAGACAAGGTATTTACAGAATAAACTCAGAATTTATATTTTTTTTAAAAGAGCAAAATAATTCCAGAGATGCATCTAGAAAGATGCACGTATTATTCAACAATAGCAATGTACTTAATGGCACTGAAATGCACACTTAAAAATGGTTAAAATGGGGCTTCCCTGGCTGTCTAATGGTTATGAATCCACCTTGCAATGCAGGGACACCAGTTCAGTTTCTGATCTGGGAAAGATGCCACACGCTGTGAGGCAACTAAGCCTGTGTGCCACAACTATTGACCTTGTGCTCTAGAGTCCGGGAGCCACAACTTCAGAAGCCCATGGGCCCTAAGGCCTGTGCTCCAGCAACGAGAGAAGCCACTGCAATGAGAAGCCTGCACACCATACCTAGAGAGTAGGCCTTGCTTGATACAACTAGAGAAACCCTGAGAGCAGCAACACAGACCCAGGGCAGCCTCCCCAAAAGTATCTTTTTTGATATTGCCACAATCATGTACACACCCAACCACACACAATAGACAAGCAATTTCAAATGACAAATTGGCTGTTCCTAAAACTAATTTGCTTTAGACTCCAAATAAAACAATGTTAAAAAATGGTATACTACCAGTCTTGATAACAAAATCTTTTTATCATTTAACCTAATTTATAGCCAAAATGTTATACCTTAGTAATTTAAAAAGAGAGAAAACATAATATTAATAATTAAAACAAAAGAGAAAAATGATATAATTAGCTGAGAAAGTTACTTATTTATCTTGAGCATGTAGATAACTTCATGAGGTTCCTATCTTATTACCCATCAGCGTATAGTTCTATTTTATCATCTTCTAGGAGACCTTCTACCCGTCTCTGCTCAAGATTACCCAGGCACTCAAATTTTAGGTTTCCCATGTAACTGGCTCAGTTCCCATTCAGATCTTCCAGGATATAAAATGATTTATACAAGACAATGAGGTAACAAACATGTAAAACACAATATGCTAAAAAGATGATGAAGAAACATAATACCATTTCTGAGTAATAGGACTATATGGGAGTTTTATCCCTCATTTGGCTTTTGTATATTTTACGTAACAAGAAATTGAGTCCAACTAAGACATTTTCCATTTTCATCGTTTTACTTCCTCTTAATCAGAAGTTGCAACATGTACAATAAACACTTACTTCATTCCCTGACCATCTCTTATCACCACTGTCCACACTGTTGAAACCCGAATCAAGCGCTCCGTAGGGACGACCTGAGTATAGCTCTTCATGGCTGCCGAAAAGAAACTTTAGTTCTTACTGTGAAGTTTGATACTTTAAAAACTAGCATTTGAAATAGATGCAGTTTTAATAATAAATATTTTCATTGCATTTAGGGACTTAATTGCTTAGAATGAAGTGAGTACTCCTTTAACTTTTTAGTATGAAAAACTCCAAATTCAAAGAAAGCAGGTAGAAGAGAATAATGAACTTTGATGTCCTCATTATCCACCTTCAAAAATATCAACACTCTTACTTCATCTATTCCTCTAGCCATTCCTAACGTCCTCTCCATTATTTTTTTTTTTTGATAGCACTCTCTTTTCTTAAAGTAAAATTTATACACACTGAAATACACAAACCTTTGACAAATGAATACATCTTTGTAACATACACCCCTATCATGATACAGGACACTTCTACTTCACCAGAAAATTACCACACATCCCTTTCCAGTCAACTTTCCTCACCTCATCAACTAAAAATCAACTAACATTCAATTTTTTTTTACTTTAAATTAGTATAGAAAGCCAAATAATTGTTCTCAGATGTCAAGATATAATCCCTGAAACCTATAAATATGTTACTTTACATTGCAAATGGGAATTAAGGTTGCAGATAAAAATAAGGCTGCTTGTAAGAGTACTTTAAAATAAGGAGATCCTGAATTGTATGAATGGGTTCAATGTAATCACAAGGTCTCTTGAACGTGAAAGAGGGAAAAAGAGGAGGATGATACAATGCTGGCTTAAAGATGGAGGAAGGGACAAGAACTAAGGAAAGCACGCAACCTCTAGAAGTTGAAAAAGGCAAGGAAACAGTCTACTCAGAACCTACAGAAAAGAATGGAGCACTGCCAGCATCTTAATTTTAGCTCAATGAGACCAAAATTCAGATTTCTGACCTATACTATACAATGATTAATTTGTGTTGTTCAAACCTCTAAGTTTGGGGTAATTTGTTCTGCTTATTCTAGAATGCACAAAAATGGAGTATGTACTCTTTTTCTACTTGGCATCATGTCAGTGAAATTCTTGTCATGTCAGTGAATTCATCCTGGGTGAAGGAATTTATATGGTAAGTATGGGTTTAACTTAAAAACAAAAAAACCTGCCAATCTGTTTTCAAAAGTAGCTGAATCATTTTAAATTCCAAACAACAATACACTGGAGTTCCAGTTGCCAACACTGTACTGCCAGTCATTAATTTTAGTTATTATTCTGATGGGTGTAAAGTGTGATGTTAATTTGTATTTCTCTGATGACTAGTGATATTTAATATTTTAATGTGCTTATTGGCTATTTATCTTTTTTATGAAATATATGTTCAACTCTTTGGCCCATTTAAAAATACAACATCAATAATCTTGAAAACAGTTTGCTAAGTAAAAGCCACAGACAAAACGCTATGTATTTTTGATTTCATGTCTATGAAATTCTAGAAAAGGCAAATGACAGAGAGCTGACCAGTGATTGCCAGGGGCTGAGGGTGATTAAAAAAAAAAAAGTTATCTTGATTGTGTTGGTAGTTTTGTGACTGTACCCATTTACCAAAACTCACCAAACTGGACACTTAAAATGGGTAAATTTTATCTCAGTAAATTGTTAAAAAAAAATTGGCCAAACTAACTTTCCAAAATGGATATTCTGATTTTACTTTTTTACAACTCAAATTACATTACATAAGCAACATGAGAGCACTGGTTGCTCCACATCCTTTCATTTGGTGTTGTCAGTCTTAATTTTATTCTTGTGGCTATGCATTATGACTTAATTTGCATTTCAATGATAATTAATGATGTTAAGCACTCTTCTGTGTGCTTACTGATCAATTATGTATCTTTCTTTGTAAAGTTTATTCAAGACTTTTGTCCAGTTTTCACCTGGGTTGTTTGTCTTTTTAACTTTAAGTTGCAGACTTCCCTGGTAGCTTAGCTGGTAAAGAATCTGCCTGCAATGCAGGAGGACACTGGTTCAATCCCTGGGTTGGGAAGATCCCCTGGAGAAGGGCATGGCAACCCACTCCAGTATTCTTGCCTGGAGAATCCCCATGGACAGTGGAGCCTGGTGGGCTACAGCCCATGAGGTTGCAAAGAGTCAGACCCAACTGGCACATTCTTTGTACAGTCTGGATGCAAGTCTATTGTTTTATATGTATTTTGCAAATAACTCCCCTCAGTCTGTGGTTTGCCTATTTTCTTAACAGTTTCTTTTCATAAATAGATGGTTTTAATTTTCATTAAATTGAGTTTATCATTTCTTTTTTAATGGTTATTGCTTTCTGTGTCCTCAGAAATCCTTGCATCCCCAAGTCACAAAGATATTCTACATTTCTTCTAAAGCTATAAAAGCTTTAGTTTTTGCTTGTTCTTAAACATAGTTTTAAAAAGTTAGCTTAATTTGAAGTCTAAAATATGACAAAACCAATGTTAAAAATTGGTCTGTTAGCGTTTTATTTAATAAGATGGCCTAGGTTGAAAAACAACTTTCAATGGTACAAATTTAAAACATGTAGTATTCTTCTGGTATCAAATTTTCTATTCCTTGTATTCTTACAGTTTGTGTACATAACTTTAAAAAAGTTACTATGTCATGCTGTCACAATGAATCAGAATTTAAAGTACAGGGAAAGAGCAATGCATTTGAGGGACTGGCTTGGTGGTCCACTGGTAAAGTAATAGCCTCCAATTAAAATAAATAAATTTATATTAAAATAAATAAATAAAAGTTATGCACAACCATAAAAAAAAAGAATCCACCTTGCAATTCAGGGGTTAAGGTTCAATCCCTGGTCAGGGATCTAAGATCCCATGTCTTGGAGCAACTAAGCCCAAAGACCACAGCTACCAAGCCCACATGATGCAATGAAGATCCTGTGAGGTTCAGTGGTTAAGAATCCGCTTGCCAGTGCAGGGGACAAGGGTTTGATCCCTGGTCTGGGAAGATTCCTCATTCCTTGAGGCAACTTAGCCTATGTACCAAACTACTGAGTTCATGCTCCAGAGCCCACAAACCACAACTACTGAGCCCATGCACTTGGAGCCTGTGATCCACAGAAGAAGTCACTGCAATGAGAAGCCCGCACATCACACTAGAGAGTAGCCCTGTCCGCATGCAGCAACGAAGACCCATCACAGCCAAAAACAAACAGAAAACTGCCCAACAGTACAGAGATTCAGAGACAGAACCAAGGCGTTCTAACTCCATGACTGCATTCTGAATAAATGCACTGCTAACTACAATGCAATCTTATTTATCTGTACCTTAGTAAGAAAGGACATGAAAGTACAATGTCTCATTTGTTGCAAGAGGAGCTGAAGGAAATATTTTTCTTTTATATACATAAATATATATTACACACATACAACATATATATTGATGTATATATATAAACTTATAGGACATTCTGAAATAATCACAAATACAGTAACATAACTCTGGAAAAATAGAAAATACAGAGGATAATGAGCATAATTAGGGATTATATAGGGATTGGAATATATTAGATCTGTAATTACTAATTCCTTTGAGAAACATGATATGTTGATGCTATCTAGACTTCCCATTTAGGAAAAGTTTCTCTATCGACTCAAGCCTTCTTATATCTTTTAGCAAACACAAATCTCTTCCCAGGAACTTCTTCTATCTGTTTTTTAAAAGGAAAGTAAGGAAGACTGCAATATTCAAAGAAATTAGGTGAAGATTTCTTAGTCCTCAAAACTAAAAGATTCTGTAACTAGCACGGAAGCCCTCAATCAAAGCTCACTGCTCAAACAGGTAATGATGTTTCCTCCTTGGTTTCTTCAGGTATGCCCTGTAATCATTACACACACACACACCCAGTAATCACTATTCATCTTCTCATACACAAACCTCAAGGCAACAGCAGCAGTTTAATATTCCTACTCTGCTACTTCAGGAGAGAAAAACTTTTCCTTTGCAAGGGTTACTAACTCCTTGAGAAAATAAGTTTGTGTATATATAAAATAAAAATGACTTAAAAAAAATTAGTGTTATTTATTTACTTTCTTGGTTCCCAGAAAGGGGATCAAATCCAAACCTTAGCAGTGGAAGAGCTGAGTCTTAACTCCTGGACTACTAGCAAAGTCCTCTAAAAGCTACTTTTTTTGTTGCTGCACATTTTTTTTTTTAAACAGTACAGGAGCAGAAACTTTTAGAAATATTTAAATAGGAAAAACAAAACTTTCTTCTAGAGATAAGATAAGAATTCCATATTTTAAACAATGAAGTGAGGAAAAAGGAAAAAGAAATGAAAAGGAAATAATGGAGAAATTTAAAAAATTCTGGTGTTAGTGGTCTGGCTTTCCTTGTATCTTCCCCACTGCCAAAATTCTTCCTCTAAGACAGACCTAGATAGCACACTGTAAGACCTAATCTCCACCTCCCCCAGCATCTGTTCGAAACTTTTTTTGTCTTCCTTAACACCACATAGCTGCTTTTAGTCTTCTCAGAGGTAAAAGTGCTAGTACTGAGGATGTTCTGGTAGGAATCTTTTATGCATATGCATAATTTCTCTCTGTACTTGTGTAAGTATACTAAATCAAAACAACTAGATTAAAGCTGGTATTCCCAATGTCCTTCAGTCTATACACATCTGCATCTAACCGCCAGATCAAAAAACTCCGAATATCATTACAAAGCTGCTTCTGAAGACTTTAGGCAGAGAAAGCTAAAAATATAGTTTAAAAATTTTTAATTATAATATGTATTTCCCTTTACTGGGAAGATATATCTTAGCATTTTCTTAAGTAGCACCAATTACTGTACAGTGCTAAAATACAGTAATAACTTAAAATATTACCAAAATATAAAGGGTCCTTTAAATATATGCCTGGTGATGTCAAACTGCTATGTTTCTAGAGCTTCATTGTTTTTAAAAACCTCATTAAAATTATGAAATACCATATAAAAGAATACCTATAACTGACATAGTTTTAAGGTATGGTGAGACACGAATACCTTTAAAGCCCCCCTATGTCTCTTTCACTCGGAATCTTTCTCTCTTTCAGAATCTATCACTAATTTGAATTTTGTTAATATGCATCTGCTTTTTATGGTTTTATTTTTTCCTTTGAATTATTTTTGTATTTTTAGTATGTCTGCTTTTAGAAACTCTAATAAAATAGAAGTTTGTTAATCTGTTTTAAGTTAGGACACTGAGAAGGTTAGGACTGTGCTTTTACATAAAATGTGACAAGTTCTAAGAGAATGCCTAAAGGGTTCTCTTGAGTAAAGTTTATTAATATTATTACATCTTCACTGAGACATCTATTTTGCCTGTTTAAAGACCTTATGAATTTAATTCCTGTTACTTAAGACTGCTGCAATGGTTGGGAATGCCAAGAAAATGCCTTTGTAAAAGTCCGATGCTATATGCGCTGAGGGATTCACAGACTTAAAAGATCCCAAAGTAACATTAATGGTCATCAAATCCAACTCCTTCTCTCCCTTTGTGAAAAATGCAGCCCAGAAAGTCTGAATGAGTTGCCTTAAGTTACAGAGTTAGTTAACAGGAGAGCCAAGGTTAGTTAGTATTAAAGTCACTTAGAGCAGCAGTTTTCAACTGAGGACCTCTCAGAGAATATTTGGTAATAACTGGAGACACTTTTGTTTGTCACGTTGGGAAGGTGCTCCAGAAGCCAGGGAAGCTGTTAAGTATCTTCCAGTGTACGAGACAGGTCCTCACCACAAATAATTATCTATTTCAAAATATCCACAGTGCTGAGGTTAAGAAACCCTGACTTAGAACTATACTTGGTCACATCTATGTAATCAATTTTGTACTTAATATAAGCATTCTAGAAAAATAACGTTAAAATAGGTTATTTTGCTTTGGTCAAACAAACCGTCAGGCAAATTTAAGGGTCCCATTTATTTGATTCTCCGTGAGATGGAAAATAATAAATGAAAGAATACAATATACTCACCAGGAGCCAAAACCCATGGGTCTCCTATCATAATCTGGCAGATCTGGAGCAATCTTACAAGCCTGCATGTTCAGGTATTTAAATATGTGGATTTTGCCTTTTATACATATCTAAATAAAGTAACATATAGAAACAAATTATTATTCATCTGAAATATATGTGTACCCAAACTTTTTTTCCTTCTGCTCCTTTTATTCTTTTTAAATTTACTTATTTTTTACCTGAAGGAGCCCCTGCCTTTTAAATCACAATCAGCTTTTTATTTAATGTATATTGGAAATAGAAGGTATTTCTATTAAGTATGTATGGTAATATTAAAAATTAACTCATTATAACACCTTATATCATTTGTTACCTTAGGTGTTTAAGTGATATAATTGTAGGTTTTTGTTTTCTAGTCACTAATAAGTTTTAGTAACATAATATACGTAATTCATGATTATAAACATTGTTAGAATACCAAGTAAACTTAATTGACTAGTTAGGCACAGTCAGAGATTTAAAGCATTGCTCCCCATGGATTCTACTGGCAACTTTTGTTTTTAGAAATCCAACAATCATGCACAATTATGTTTTCAATCCTACTTCCTGTAAGAAAGAAAAGCAGGAAATGATTAAATATTAAAGTCATATATAGTTCTGTTGCCACCTATTTATTTCTGTCCTACAAATCAACATATAAACTCTTTAGGGATATGAGACCTTTCTGTAGTTATGAAGTTTACTCAAACACTTTAACAGCTGCCATATAGACACTTGTGTACAAGGATGAATCAACTGAAGAGTAAGGAAATCTATGGTGAAAAATATAAGATAAAAAGCTTTTTAGATTGTGGAATGTCTAAAATCTGTATGTAAAGCTACCTTATAACAACTTCATTAAGTAGTTTCATTTCAGTCCAAACTGACTCAACGAGGAACTTAAGATTTTAGAAAACAGGAAGGTACAAAGACAACAGTCATGAGAAATACACTGATGATCTTTAATTCTGTGAGCTGAGTATTTTGTCTTTAGCATTTACATTGTCTTCATTTAAGTTTTACTAGAAAGAAATAACAAATTTAATTGGAAAAAAAAAACTTTAAGGAAGAACCCTTCAAATGTGAAAAAGTCAATTTAGTGAAAGGAAAAACATTTTTGGAACATTAATATCTCCCATCTCATTTACTTCAAGGCTTTTAAAGAATATATGTGAGTGTGAATTTATTTTAAAAGAACTTAATCTCTGACAAAAAATACATATAACTTAAAACTTTTAAACTTCATCCTTTGTCCAAACATACTTCCTAACATACTTTATAACATACTTCAAATCAACTGTGGTTTACCTGTGCAGGAGGAGACTGTAGTGGATTGTTATCTAGGGTGATCATCTGCAGGTGCCTGAGATTCCGATAACAGACAGGAATTGCTGTAATTTTGTTGCAGGAAAAGTCTAACCTTATCAAAGGCAACTCTGCTAGTTCTGCAGGGAAGTAAGGTGGAAATAAACATGATATTTCAAAGCTAGACTTTTTCTTCTTCATGAGTCTCTATCTAAATATAACTGATTTAACCTAAGTATTTACGTCCATCCTTTCTTAGTGATTAACTGATACATAGCAAAGTGTCATAAAATGAAATCTAGGTGCTTAGGGATAGTAATATCAATGAAAAGCAAACTATTTGACCCCTTATGTTGTTGCTGCTGTTCAGTTGCTCACTCATGTCTGACTCTTTGCAACCCCATGGACTACAGCATGCCAGGCTTCCCTGTCCATCACCAACTCCTGGAGTTTGCTCAAACTCATGTCCATTGAGCTGGTGATGCCATCCCATCATCTCATCCTTTGACACCCCCTTCTCCTCCTGCCCTCAATCTTTCCTAGGATCAGGGTTTTTTCCAACAAATTGGCTCTTCAATCAGGTGGCTGAAGAATTGGTACTTCAGCATTAGTCCTTCCAGTGAATATTCTGGTTTGATTTCCATGCTGTTCAAGGGACTCTCAAGAGTCTTCTCCAGCACTACAGTTTGAAAGCATCAATTCTTTGGCACTCACCCTTCTTTATAGTCCAACTCTCACTTTTGTACATATCTACTGGAAAAACCATAGCTTTGACTAGACCAACTTTTGTCAGCAGTGATGTCTCTGCTTTTTAATATGCTGTCTAGGTTTATTATAGCTTTTCTTCCAAGAAACAAGCTTCTTTTAATTTCATGGCTGCATTTACTGTTTGCAGTGATTTTGGAGTCCAAGAAAATAAAGTCTGTCACTATTTCCCTTCTATTTGTTCCCCTTCTATTTGCCATGAAGTGATGGGACTAGATGCCATGATCTTCATTTTCTGAATGCTGTCTTAAGCCAGCTTTTTTCACTCTCTTCTTTCACCTTCATCAAGAGGCTCTTTAGTTCCTCTTCACTTTCTGCCATTAGGGTGGTTTCATCTGCGTATCTGAGGTTACTGAAATTTCTCCCGGCAATCTTGATTCCAGCTTGTGATTCTCCCAGCCCAGCATTTCACATGATGGACTCTGATATAAGTTAAATAAGTAGGGTGACAATATACAGCCTTGTTGTACTCCCTTCCCAATTTTGAACCAGTCCACTCTTCCATGTCCAGTTCTAACTGTAGCTTCTTGACCTGTATACAGGTTTCTCAGGAGGCAGGTAAGGTGGTCTGCTATTCCCATCTCTTCAAGAATTTTCCAGTTTGTTATGATCCATACAAAGGCTTTAGCCTTTAGTGAAGCAGAAGTAGATTTTTTTTTTTAATTCCCTTGCCTTTCCTATGACCCAACCGATGTTTTCAATTTGATCTCTGGTTCCTCTGCTTTTTCTAAATCCAGTTTGAACAATTGGAAATTCTTGGTTCACATAGTGATGAAGCCTAGCTGCAAGGATTTTGAGCATTACCTTGTTAATATTTTAAATGAATGCAATTGTTCAGTAGTTTGAACATTCTTTGGCATTGCCTTTCTTTGGAATTAGAATGAAAACTGACCTTTTCCAGTCCTGTGGCCACTGCTGAGTTTTCCAAATTTGATGGCATATTAAATATAGCACTTTAACAGTATCATCTCTTAGGATTTGAAATAGCTCAGCTGGAATTCCACCACCTCCAATAGTTTTGTTTGTAGTAATTATTCCTAAGGCCCATGTGACTTCACACTCCACGATATCTGTCTCTAGGTAAGTGATCACACCATCATGGTTATCCAGGTCATTAAGATCTTTGTCATACAATTCTTCTGTATATTCTTGCCACCTCTTTTTAATATCTTCTGCTTCTGTTAGGTCCATATCGTTTCTGTCCTTTACTGTGCCCAACTTTACATGAAATGGTCACCCCTTATGGAACAACAGAAAGACTTAGAAACTAGGTCTGATACCACAGAAAGGTGGGAATAACAAAAGGATCAGATGACAATCTGTATAAAAACAAGTTAGATGCATAGGTTTTCAATCCCAACTATGCATGCTGCTTTTCATTCACAACAGGAATCAACAAGTTATCCTTTAGTGAAACTGAATTGAAAGCCTCTGAACTCAAGGACTGACAATGGAAAGTCAGGATGAGTTGCCTGCTAAAAATGGAGGATTTAGGTGAAAGTCTACACACTTAGTGACAAGACCTCAGCACTTTGCTACACAACCTCACCCCATTCCCTAGCCTTGAATGGCAGTTAGGAAGATACACAATGTAGAAGAAAGAAAACATCTTTCTCTGGACAAACTATATAGTCCCATACAAAAGGCCTTTAGATACTGATATAGAGTTTCCTCCAATAAAATATCCAGCTTACTGCTTAATACAATTTCTGCCCAGTACACTTGGAATTTCTAATTAGCTTTGTATAAATGGCATATGACCCACAAACATTTAGAAGAGCTTTCAATATATAAGAGAGAAATCAAAATACACAAAACAAAGGAAAAAAAATGAGTGCAGAAAAAACAGGTTAACCTACAGGAAAGAGAAGAAAACTCTGAAAACTAGAACTAATGTCTCCAATCTCAGAAAAATAAAATACTAAATTACTAAAAAAGGAAAGGATTTTGTTTTTAAATCAGCAAAAAGCGTTCTTAGAGATGAGAAATTAGATGGCAGAAATAAAAAATTCAGAAGAATGGTTAGACTATAAATGGTTTAACCACTTGGTTAAACAAAATGACAAAGAAATGAACAATAAAGAAGATAAGAAAAAATTCAGAAGAATAAATAGAGATTAAAAATTAGATGGCAGAAATAAAAAATTCAGAAGAATGGTTAGACTATAAATGGTTTAACCACCTGGTTAAACAAAATGACAAAGAAATGAACAATAAAAAAGATAAGAAAACCGTAAGATCAATTAAGAGTCCACTATCCAATTAACAAAAATTCTCAAAAAGAGAAAACAGAAATCAGAAGACAGGAAATTATCAAACAGATACAAAACAATTTCTCAGAATGAATGATGTGAATCTCTGGTGTAGGAAGAATCACTGCAGATGGTGCCTGGAGCCATGAAATTAAAAGATGCTTGCTTTTTGGAAGAAAAGCTGTGACAAACCTAGACAGCTTATTAAAAAACAGACTCATTTTGCCAACAAAGGTCTATCTAGTCAAAGCTATGTTTTTTCCAGTAATCATGTATATGATTTATCAAAAACGTGAAATTTCTCTTAAGTAGTTATGCCAATTGAAACTTCCAGAGACCCTATGTTATCAGTTAACAGGATCTAAAATTACCATCACTACTCAATAGTTATTGAAGTTTTCAATGAGGAGTCTAGCCTTCAAAATCTACAACAGAACGGATAATGTGTATTAAATAAATCATTACATCTCAAACATTTGCTGTAACTTTTATACATTTTTAATGTGCACATCATTCTGAGAAAAAGGCAAAAAACAACTGTTTCACAGTTTCTTACCTTCAGGCAAACGTACTAAGTGATTTCTTCTTACATTAAGGTCTCTCAAGGCCTCCAAATTACCAATTTGGGAAGGTATTGTTTGAATTTCATTGCAGCTCACATCCTATTTCAAAAAGATACAAAGTAAAGAACTATACTGATATTACAAACTGGCCAGCTTTAAACTAACTGCAAAATGAGGTTTGGACAACATAATACCCCCCCCCCGGTTGTAATAAATATTATGATTCTGTGTCCAGGAATAATTTTACAGTTTGTATTATAATTTGATTTTTTAAATGTATAGGCTTTTGACTGACAGAAGCAGTGACAGATTTTATTTTCTTGGGCTCCAAAATTACTGCTGACAGTACTGTAGCCATGAAATTACAAGATGCTTGCTCCTTGGAAGGAAAGCTATTATAAACCTAGGCAGTATATTAAAAACTAAAGACATCACTGTGTCGACAAAGGTCCGTATAGTCAAAGCTATGGTTTTTGTCAGCAAAGTGATATTTCTGCTTTTTAATACACATATATATATACATAAAACAATCAAAAAATGAAATATTCACTTACAAGTTCCATTAAATGTCTGAGATGTCCAATTTCTTCTGGAAGTGAGACCAATTTGTTATTACTAGCAATTAAAACTTTCAATGGTAACTCACACAAGTGTACCGGCAATGTTGACAGTTGGTCCGACTAAATAGGTAAGCAGAAAAAGAACTAAGTCAGAGCCCAACTCTCAGGGAGAAAAATTGCCATCTTTCTCATTCTATACTCAGTATAACAACAAATGTAAATCTTACAAGAAAGAAACAGGATATTAGATTTGAGTTTGAAAAAACAAACAGATTTGAGTTCAAGTTTGTCACTTGTCAAACTCACTTGTCAGCTTTGTTTTTCAGGTAAAGCATTTAATTTATCTGCATCTTACACAGATTGCTCATCTGTAAATCACAGGGTTTTTAGGACTCTTGCACCATAAAACTCCTTTGCAAATAATGGAATGTCTTGTAAGCAAATCATATTATTGTATTACAGTTAAACTTATACAGGAAAAAATTAATTTAAAATAGGGTAGATAACTAACATCCTCTCCTCTTCTTTCCAAAGAGTTTTAAACATTAGGAGTATTTGTAATTTACTTGCCTCATCATTACAGCATTATAACCAAATGTATATAAACAACCCAAATATAGTTCTATGGGAAACAAGGGACAGATTGTGATTTCAGATATATCATACTAACTGAACTATAGATAAGAAATCTTTTATCTAAATAAAAGTATACAAATCAGAACTGGAAGTAAAAAATACATCTATCATAAGGATAAAAATAAGTTAAAATTTTCCTTATGCATATTTAACATCTTAATCTTTAGTAACAACTGCCTCTATTTATAAGATCTTTTGATGATTTTATTAACAGATCATGAGCCATTAAAACGTCTAATATCTAATAATTAGACATTCACATACAAAGCTGTCTACTAGTTCTACTTTTATAGGAAAAAATTGAAAGAATAAGAATAAATTGAATAATAAGAATAATTATTGAATAATAATTATTCAATAAATTGAATAATAAGAATAAGAATAAATTGAAAGAATAAAATATCTGAGAGAAAAAAGGAGTTTTAGAAATATATAAACTGTACATTAAAATGATTATACATATAAAAAATATTTCCAAAGGATATTTATTGACAAGGGGAAAATTTATTTAAAAATTTGACTAAAGGCCTAGAAAAAAAGGAAAAATTCATCTATTAATTCAGACACATTTTGATGGGTTTTCTTTACTTTTCTAAATTTATTTTCTCCTATCAACATTTATAACTGTTAATAAAGAAATAACAAAAGAAGTCTTGTAAGATATGAAACAATGGAGTAGATGAGTTAAATAAATGCATTTATATGTTCAGAACTTAGTACACAAAAATACATAACCACAAAAATCAAAATAATTTCAGATCTACCATTCTTATTTGATGAAACTTATTTGAAAATGTAATTGGAGAACCACTGCTACAAGACAATTAGGGTAACAGCTCTTATTAAAGTTTGTTAACTATTGCAAAGGTAAAGACAAAGGGAGAAACTAGAGAATACTGTTAATTTAGCCTAAAAACATGAAGAGATATTGCTGATATAAACAGATGATGTAATTTTTTTTAAAAGTATTACTTCTATTTTTTGGCTACAAAGAATGCAAGATTTTAGTTCCCTGACCAGGCATCAAACCTGTGCCCCCTGAAATGGAAGCATGGAGTCCTAGCCACAGGACCACCCCTCAGATAACGTTAACTTTAGTGAAAGAGAAGAGGGAAATTGAAACCACCACACAAAACTAAAATTTTTTAAAAAGTTCTTACCTAATATTTAAGAAAGTTAGCGCTTGTAGGTTTAGAATTGCCTCTGGTACATATCGAATACAATTTTGGTATAAATTGAGATTCTCAAGAGAAACGAAGTGACATGCTTCTATGGGAATTTCTGAGAGGCGATTTCGTGACAGATCTGAAACAAGCAATTTAAAAATCAATCCCTGGAACTTATTTTATAAAAATTTTAAACAGAAAGTAGGTTTCATAATTGTTGGAATTTCCCAGAGTTCCTATTGTCGAGTTTGTTCCAGAGTAAACATTCAAATATTAACTGACTGAATAAACCAGCTTAACATATGCCTCTACATCTGTTGCTGGAAAATGCTGGTTCTTTTTGTGTGTGTTAGTCACTAGTTGGGTCTGACTCTTTGCAACCCCATAGACTGTAGCCCACCAGGTTCCTCTGTCCATCAAGTTCTCCAGGCAAGAATACTTGAGTGGGTTGTCATGCCCTTCTCCAGAGGATCTTCCTGACCAAGGAATTGAAGCCAGGTCTCCCATATTGCAGGCAGATTGTTTATAGTCTGAGCCACCAAGGAAGCCTGTTGGTTACTTTTGAGTCTCCATAAATACTAAATGGGCTTCTCAGGTGGCCTGAATGGTAAAGAGCCTGCTACCAATTCAAGAGATGTAACAGATGGAGGTTCGATCCCTGGGACAGGAAGATCCCCTGGAGGAGGGCATGGCAACCCACTTTGGTATTCCTGCCTGGAGAATCCCATGGATAGAGAAGCCTGTTGGGTGACAGTCCATGGAGTCGCAAAGAGTCAGACATGACTGAAGTGACCTGGCACACACACACAAATACTAAAAAGATAAAACCATTATTCTTTGCAAGTAACATTAATTCCAAGGAATATTAGCCTACAAATCACATCACAGATCATGCTAAGTATCAAATATCCTAGAAAACAAATGGATTCCTAAAATCCACATTCCCAAAAGCACAGACAACATCCTGAGGTTTTCTGAAAAATGAAGAAAAACAAAACAAAATACTGTCTCTTTATCAGTCAAAAAGTATCAGGGTCATATCAAAAGGACTCAGGAAACATCTTTGCTCCCACTGGCCAAAGATGAGACAATCTGAGATTTAGTAAAGATAATAAATGCAGCAGACTGAAATCTGTAACATGCTACTGAATTATAGGAGTTTAAAATAAAACACTCCCCCAAAGATGATAAAGAACCAATTCATTATCCTGTAAGCTGACAAAGGGGAAAAAACCAAACATTTACCTTATCTTCTTTTGTAAACCAGCAGTACACTTTGCAGTATTTTCCGTGTGTGTGTGCGTGTGCGTGTGTGTGCGTGTGCGCGCACTGTGCTGTGCTTAGTGGGTCAGTCCTGTCCGCCTCTTTGTGACCCCAGGCCCATCTGTGGGGATTCTCCAGACAAGAAGACTGGATTGGGTTGCCATGCCCTCCTCCAGAGGATCTTCCCAACCCAGGGATCAAATCGAGGTCTCCCACACTGCAGGCGGATTCTTGACCATCTGAGCCACGAGGGAAGCCCATATATATATACACACACACACAGATGCCCACATATATATGTAACATGATATATATCTCCTTTTTCAGATTCTTTTCCATTAGAGTTTATTACATGATAGTGAACATAGTTCCCTGGGCTGTTACAGTAAGACCTTGTTTATTTTGTATATAGCAGTCTGTATCTGCTAATTCCAAACTCCTAATTTATCCCCACCTCCCTCCTGTCCTTTGCCCTTGGTAGTCATAAAATTGTCCTCTATGTCTTAAGTCTGTTTCTGTTTTGTAAACAAGTTCATCTGTATCACTTTTTAAGATTCCACAAATAAGTGATATCATATGATATTTGTCTTTCTCTGACTTCTTTCACTTAGTATGATAATCGCTAGATTCATCCATGTTGCTGCAGATGGCATTATTTCCTTCTTTTTAACAGCTGAGTAATATTTCATTGTATACATATGTACCACATCTTTATCCATTCATCTGTCAAGAGACATTTATGTTGCTTCCATATCTTGGCTATTGTAAATAGTGCTGCTATGAACACTAAAGTGCATGTATCTTTTCAAATTAGAATATTCTCCAGATATATGCCCAGGAGTGGAATTACTGGATCATTCTGTTTTGTTCTGTTAAACTTGTCATGTATCTCTTCAAAAAGCTATTTCATTGAAGTTGCTTTTTTCTAGATGTAATCCTTATTCATCCTCTCTCTTGCTGCTAGAGTTCCTTTAAGTGAATTATTTTCCTTTGCCGATTCATGGTTTGCCTCATCCATGGAGCTCAGATCAAGCTGCTGGAGCACCTTGAATGGCATTTTACACCAAAATAGTGAAAACAACCTCTACGATACACTGGAACTAAGCTTTCCATCTGGGCAGTTCTTTGTGATCCCATGGTGCTCTGACTATGGAATTCTTCAGGTAAGAATACTGGAGTGGGTAGCCATTCCCTTCTCCAGGGGATCTTCCCAACCCAGGGATTAAACCCACATCTCCTGTATTGGCAGGCAGATTCTTTACCACTGAATTATCTGGGAAGCCCATGTGAGTTTGACAAGAATGTTTAATCTACAATTGGAACAATGTTTTAGTTATGTCTATTAGGTCATATTTATTTAACTGCATTGTTCAAGGTGCATCCTTATTATTTTTTTGGTCAGTTTTTTATATCAGCTTCTGAGAGACAAGGGTATATTACAGTGTTTCATTTTTATTGCTATCTTGTCTATTTCTCTCTATAATTATTTAACCCTTTCCTTATGTATTTTGGAGTTTTGGGTTTAGATACACACAAAATTTTAAATTACTATCTTCTGACTCATTGGAAAAGACCCTGATGCTGGGAAAGATTGAAGGCAGGAGGAGAAGAGGACAAAAGAGAATGAGATGGTTGGATGGCATCACTGACTCAATGGACATGGGTTTGGGTGGATTCTGGGAGTTGGTGATGGACAGGGAGGCCTGGCGTGCTGTGGTTCATGGGGTTGAAGAGTCAGACATGACTGAGCGACTGAACTGAAAAATCAAACTTTTTATAATTCTTAGGTTACTACTCCTTTTATTCCTAGTACAGTTATTTGCTTTGAAATCTCTTCTTTTGGTTGGTTTGTTGGACTGACTTTAATGTGACTCCCATGATCGCTATTAACACCCTGTATAATATCCCTTTTTCCACTTGAGTGTAGGTGGGCCTTCAAAAGTAACCAACTTGCTCCTAACCAATAGAATATTGCAAAGATGATGTGATGCCATTCCTGCGGTTATGACTCTCTTATCCAATCTGTTCTGTCGCTGTTGCCAACTTTGAAAAAGTAAGTTGCTGCAAACTCTATGCTAAATGCTAAGTCACTTCAGTCGTGTCCGACTCTGTGCGACCCTACAGACAGCAGCCCTCCAGGCTCTCGTCCCTGGTATTCTCCGGCAAGGACACTGGAGTAGGCCATTTCCTTCTCCAATGCATGAAAGTGAAAAGTGAAAGTGAAGTCGCTCAGTTGTGTCCAACTCTGTGCGACTCCATGGACTGCAGCCCACCAGGTTCCTCTGTCCATGGGATTTTCCAGGCAAGAGTACTGGAGTGGGTGCCATCGCCTTCTCCACAAACTATAGTTTCAAGGAAATAAATTCTGCCAACAACCTGAGGGAGAGTGGAAGCAGATTCTTCCCTAGTCATACCTCAAGATGAGAACTCAATCTAGATCAACACCTTGCAGTAGACCAGGCTAAGGTGTGCCTAGACTCTTGATCCAAAGAAACCATGAAGCTCCTTAAGCTGCTAAATTTGTGATAATTTGTTATACAGCACAGAAAACTAACAATCAGTATTTCTACAGAGTACTTTTTCCTATTTTTTAGTTTCGAACTTTTTGGATTATTACACTTTGAACATGTTTCTTATAAACAACCTACAGCTGGATTTTCTTTCTTTTTATTGTCTGACAATCTTAATATTTTAACTGAAACACTCTACATTTAACATTATCACCTAATCAATACACTTCCCTGGTGTCTTAGATGGTAAAGAATCTGCTCGAAAGGCGGGAGACCCAGTTAGATCCCTAGGTCAGGAAGATTCCCTGGAGAAGGAAATGGCAACCCATTCCAATATTCTTGCCTGGAAAATTCCATGGACAGAGGAGCCTGATGGACTATGGTCCATAGGGTCACAAAGAGTTGGACAAGACTGAGGAACTAACAAGGAGATCCAATCAATATATTTGAACTTTTTATTATTTGTGAAAGATATATTATTTTTTACTATTTATACTTTTTTTACTATTATTTACTATTTATATACTATTTAGACATATTTATTATTTACTATTTATTATTTATGAAAGATGTAGTTCATTGCCCTTTGAGTATCTATGCTCTTTCCTTCTTTCTTACTATAAGAATCTCAATTGTATTCAAAATAGCAAAGTCTACTCAGCTAGACTACTATTCCAATTTTATTAATCATTAAAATTCAAAAGAAGGAAATAAAGACTGAAATAAAAATTTAACCATATTTGACTTGGTAACTAAATTGATACAAGAAATTTTCATTTTATAGACAGTGTCCTGAGTTTGTACGTAAACTGAACGCTCTGAAACTACCTCATGTGTCTCCACAGAGGTAAAAAAGACTTCTGAGCTTCTGAGGACTAACTTCACATACAATGCCACTGAAATGTTACATATGTGCAAATATACTCCTTTTTCAGTATGTCTTTTCTCAGTACATGATGCTTTTGTCTATCCAATTGCTTAAGTCAGGATTCTGGAAGCATCTTGACACCTTTCTCTGTCCCCCTGCCCACCAATATAATCCTATCAACAAACACTCAATTTCTTGGTCCAAATAAATTGTGAGTCCAATCATTTTTCTTCATCTCTTCTGTCACTGCCTCTTAGGACTGTTCTAAGAATCAAATCAAATAATGCATAGAAAATTATTTCATATACTTCAAAATTATTATGGAAGCTTCAGATAAGTAAAAGAAATATTTCAATGGAAAAAGTTTTAAGACATTTTGCTTGCAACGAAATGCTGATTTTCCTTATTTATAAAAAAAGTTACCCTCAAAGTTAAACTCATCTCAAATATACAAGTTTAAAAATACTATGTTAAAGAAAAAAGTCTAAAAGAATGTAAAGAGAATCTTCAATATTAAAGGGAGGTGCATGAGAATGATCACTCTAGAATCACATGGTGAATGTTTAAAGAGTAGGGAAAAGGTCTGCTTTGTTCAACTCTGTATAAGTTGGCATTTAGTAGTGCCACAGTACATAGCATATAATAGCACTCAATATTTATTCAAAAAAAGACCAAGTAAATGAATGAAACAAAAACTGTGGAATAAGAAGAAAGAAAGAATCCTGTCTCCCATCTATAGAGCTTCATCTATGGTAAGGCATAATTAATATACTGAAAAAGGACAAAATTACAATTTTATCTTTATTTTTTTGTTTTTAAGAAACACTCATAACCTGGATTGAAAATAATTTCCAAAGAAGTACGTTTTAGATAAAATGAATCAATTTCAACCCTTGAGGGAAAAACTATTATGTGTATCACACCATAAATAGGTATTTATAATTTTTAAAAAGATAAGTTACAACCATAAAAAAGAATGGCTTAGGAAGCTGGATGGAAGGGGCACACAGAGGGAGCCTGAGAGAGCCCTGGAAGCACACTGGGGCCAGGACTTAAGAAGATGTCTTTGTTGGTCAGACTGCATAAAGACAATATGGAAGACCTCTGGTAGCTAAAAAAGTAAGCCATATAAACCTTTTCTGTAACTTCTTATTCTCCCCAAGGGGCCTACTGAAAGGAGGGTGAAGACATGCTAAGCACTGAAGAATTATGGTGGAAGATGGCTGATTATTCCAAAGGGAATGAAGGCAGGTATGCACGGTGCCAGTACCCTCAGTTAGATGATGCCAGCAGCAGGGACGCTCGGAAAGAGCAGCTTTTCCAGCACTTTTATCAAGTGATTGATAAAGTGTATGATCAAGAGAGCCCTTCAGATTGCGTTGTTTCTATCAAGGAAGAACAGAAACTTAGGCAGATGCACACATCCTGGACTACCTGCAGCCTCTCTCTCCTGGTCAGAGATGCTGCCTCAAGACAGGAGGGTGGACTTCCCAGGAGGATAGCAACATGCCTGACAATGCAGGGGACGTGTGTTCAAACCATGGTCCAGAAGATTCCATATGCATGGGGCATCTAAACCTGTGTGCCACAACTACTGAGCCCGCACTCTAGAGCCCGGGAGCTGCAACTACAGAAGCCCGTGTGTCTAGAGCCTGTGCCCCACAACAAAAGAAGCCACTGCAATGAGAACAGAGTGTACCACATCAATGAGTAGCCCTTGCTCTCTGCAACTAGAAAAAGCCTGCATGCAGTAACAAAGACCCAGTGCAACCAAAAAAATAAACAGATTATAAAACAAACAAACAAAAGAATAGCTTAGGTATATAAAAACTGACATTAGGACTTTTTTCCTTTTGAAGTATAAAATGTTTTTAATTTATGATACCTTCCTATTTAAAAAAAAATGTACATTTACTGACCTATTTGCTGCCTAAACTCATGGATTTTCATTTTATTCAATGTTATAACCCATTTTGACCCAGACCTGATATGGCCACCTGATGCGAAGAGCTGACTCATTTGAAAAGACCCTGATGCTGGGAAAGATTGAGGGCAGGAGAAGGGGACAACAGAGGAAGAGATGGTTGGATGGCAACACTGACTCAATGGACACGGGTTTGGGTAGACTCCGACAGTTGGTGATGGACAGGGAGGCCTGGTGTGCTGAGGTTCATAGGGTCGCAAAGAATTGGACATGACTGAGCGACTGAACTGAACTGATTATGAAAACTCTCCTTTAAACTAGCTCTTGTATCTTTTAGTTTGTTTGCTTATTTACTTATTTTTGGTTGCACTGGGTCTTCGCTGCTGCCTGTGGGCTTTCTCTAGTTGTGGTGAGTGGGGGCTACTCTTCATTGTGATGCACGGACCTCTCATTGTGGTAGCTTCGCTTGATCTAGGTACATGGGCTCAGTAGTTGTGGCACACAGGTTTTAGTTGTTCCACGGCATGTGGAATCTTCTGAGACCAGAGATGGAACCCATGTCCCCTGTACTGATAGGCGGATTTCTAAATGCCATACCACTAGGGAAGTGCTCCTGTATCTTTTTGATACGCCATTTTTTTTTTTTTTTTTAGCATTTCCTTTTATTCTGACACAGCACAATGTTCCAGGCTTATTTTGCAACTTCTGTGCCCCAGTTCTAGAATCAGCCATTTTTCACCCTCATGTAACAGAAACTTTTGTGGCAAGTTACTTTGCAGGGTAGGGAACAAAAGGGAAAACCACCAATTCTGAGGGAAGTTTCAGGATTAATGACTGTTGCTGGGTTGTTTTTGTAAGCCACCCAGCTTTATAGTGATCTGTTATGGCAATAGAAAAACAAAAGAGAAATTGGTACCGGAAGTGGAGTGCTGCTATAACAAAACACTAAACTGGCTTAAAATGAGGCAGCAAGCAGTGGCCCTAAAGGGCTTCCTAGTGCCTGTTAGTGGAAGCTTGAGGGCATGGGAAAAAAACTACAACTGAAGGCTAGAGAAAACAGCACTCTAGTTCTGCTCTGACAGAACGATTAAAGAAACTACAAGCTACTGGATCATGACAAGTAGAAAGGGTATCTAAAAGATTTAAATCATCATAAATACATGTGGCTGTCTGGTAGTGAAACACGTTAGCTGAAGTTAAGAGACATATGACAATAAGGATTAATTAAGTATTGATCTTAAATCTTGATGAGAAAGGGTGTATATATAAATATACTTACACACATACATACATGTATATACTTTTGCAATTTTCTAATTAAATTTTTCTCCTCTCATTTATTTTTAGATATCATTCAAATACATTACATATTTTTCCTTTTCAGATAATGCAATCAACTTAAAAGACTTTCTGCTCACACAGGAAAGAACATGAACTTCTGCCTAGAATGGATTCTGGCTTATAATAATGGAAAATGAACTCAACTTTAAAGTTTATAAAGACCATCCTTAAAATTGCGATTGAATTCTCATAATATTTTCATCTTGAAATATGGTTCATTACATACTCTGCCAATAAACTGTTTCCAAAGCCAAAGCCCAAAACAAAGCAATTTAGAGTAAAACTATTATCTTAAATGAGGGCTTCCCTGGTGGCTTAGATGGTAAAGAATCTGCCTGCAATGCAGGAGACCTGGGTACAGTCCCTGGGTGGGAAGATCTCCTGGAGAAGGGAATGGCTACACACTACAGTATTCTGGCCTGGAGAATTCCATGAACAGAAGAGCCTGCCAGGCTATACAATCCGTTGGGTCACAAAGAGCCAGAGAAGACTGAGCGACTTTCACTTTCACAAAGTCTGCCAATAAAGTTTTCAAAGCCATGCTCCAAAACAATGAAATTTAGAGTAAACTATTATCTTAAATGAGATATATGACATAGCCAGACTTCTGCTCTAGTTCTACCATTTATACCATCTAGGAGCCTGGCAGGCTACCATCCATAGGGTCACAAAAAGAGTTGGACAGGACTTAGCGACTAAACAACAGATTTCTAGAAGACTTCAGAATCTTCCTAACACTTTCACTGATATTTTCTATTATTTTGCTTTTTTTTGCAGGCAAGAAACAAGTTAAAAAGTACTTTTTTCCTAAGTCTATCTCTCCAATTAACTATTCAATAACTTTATGATTTTATGAGTGAAGAGTAGTTGATTCTTGCTTTCAGGGAACAAACCTGGAGTCCAAAGACAATAGTAACATGGCTTCTTAAACCTAAAAAAGATTTTGGGAAACATTTATTTAACTGACATTGCATTTTCCCTCCACGTAACTTTATGACTTATTTCTGTTTGAGAGTCTGAAGGTCACAAGGTTCAAAAAAAAAAAAGTATAATTATTTTACTAACATGATATTGCTTCTCATAAGTTAGCACAAAAAGGAAAAACCCTAATTCTTTATAACATAAAAACTTGTTTATAACAAATAATTCTATGAATTAAATATTTTGAAATAATTATAAATAAACTAAGCAGTTTCAATGTTTAGTTCAACAAATTCTTTGCTGTTAAAGAAGTCTGCTCAATTTTGCCCCTTCTTTCAGTACAAACTTAACAATCTATTGATTCCTCCTAGTGCTGCAAGAAGCACTTTCCTTTTCTGCGCAGATCAGTGTCTGACTTCTATAATAAGGTGCCTGAGATCATTTCCTTTGACCCACTAGATCTGATATTGTGCTTGCCTCTGTCCATCTATTCTTCTCCCTATTCTCACGTAAGCTACGGGAAGAAATAATGTGGTGACATTACTGTTAAAAGGAACCACCTATCTGGATGACACCCAAAATAATTTAAATTCAGCTGAACCAATTAATACAAATATTTTAAATTTAAACTTAAATAACTTGTATGTATTCATTTCTATATAGTGTTCTTGAGAATGTTTCCAGCTCTTATACATGAGCAGGTTATCTAAAGCACACAAGGGACCAAATTCTCACTTAAAAAAACAGATGCTTTAGCTATTGTGTACTGCTTATCATAAATGTAAATACATAGTGAGACATTTTTTAGGGTGTTTACTCAGCTCACAATGTTCTTAATTTCTCCCTTTTATTCACAAAGGTTGCCTCTCCTTCCCTCCCAGCTTCTCAGAGTCATATATACCAGTGATGTTTAACCTTGGGAACCCTCCCAAAGGAAGGAACACTGAACTCCATAGCTTGCCTCATTCTTGATACCCTGGCAAGCTCCTGCCCCTCCTTTAAGAGCCATCTCAAACATAATCTCATTTTACTTTCCTTGATTTGTCTAGGCACTCAAAAAATTCTCCCCCTGTGTTTCCATTACTCTTTGTAGCAATTATCACACTGTACTGTAATTCTTTATTAGATTTTAACTTCCTTGAGACCAAGAGCTTTGTGTCTTTTGCATCTAATACAATATCTGACTTATTAAAAGGTCAAGTTTATTTGCTAGAATTAAGCTAATTCAGTGTGCCAACACAGGATATTTCATGCTGATCAACTCTATAATTAGCTATTTTTAAATTAAAAATTAGAAAATAATTTCCAAATAAACAAAGTTTATTTGGTAGGTAATTAACTAATCTTTAAATGTGGGCATAAGAAAAGATCCTTAATAGCAGTAGTGGAAATGTAGAAGAGATACTCACAGACCATGTCAGATTATACCTACACTACGACCAACCCTCTTCAACACGAATTAAAAGGGGTAAAATCAATGATAGGTTAACATCCAGAATGAATATGTATACCCATACACACACATCCACTCCTAATACTCAGCAAGAAAACCAAACAACTCAATTAAGAAATGGTTGTTGTGTTGTTCTGTCGCTAAGTCGTGTCCAACTCTTTGCAACCCCATGAACTGCAGCATTCCAGGCTTCTGTCCTTCACTGTCTCCCAGAGTTTGCTCAAATTCATTTCCATTGAGTCAGGGATCCAGTCAATCCTAAAGGAAATCAACCTTGAATTTCACTGAAAGGACGGATCTGAAGCTGAAGCACCAATACTTTGGCTACATGATGCAAAGAGCTGACCTACTACTGGAAAAGATCCTGATGCTGGGAAAGACTGAAGGTAAAAAGAGAAGGGGATGACAGAGAATGAGATGGTTAGATAGTATCACCGACTCAAAAATGTGCACAGAATTGAATAGACATTTTTCCAAATGGCCAAAAAGCTCATGGAAAAACACTCAACATCACTAATGATTAAGGAAATGTAAATCAAAACCACAATGAGATACCACTTCATATCAATAAGAATAACCATTATTAAAAACAAAAGCCAGAAAATAACAAGAGTTGGTGAGAATATGTAATATATAGAATCCTTGAGCACTGCTGGTGAGAATGTAAAACGGTATAATTGCTGTAGAAAACATTAAAGCGGTTCTCCAAAAAAAATTAAACATGAAATTATGTTTATGATCCAACAATTAATTTCTGAGTACATACCCAAAAGAACTAAAAGCAGGGACTCGAACAGGTATTTGTCTACCAATATTATGGCTGCATTATTCACAACAGAAAAAAAGATGGAAACAACCCAAATGAACAATCCAAATGTCCACCAACAAATGAATGGATAAACAAAATGTGACATATGTTTACAACAAAGTATTATTCAGCCTTAAAAGGTAATGATATTCTGATACATGCTACAACATGAATGAACCTTAAAAACACTGTGCTAAGTGAAACAAGTCAGCTGCTACCGCAGCTAAGTCACTACTGCTGCTGCTGCTGCTGCTGCTAAGTCGCTTCAGTCGTATCTGACTCTGCGACCCCATAGACGGCGGCCCACCAGGCACCTCTGTCCCCGGGATTCTCCAGGCAAGACTACTGGAGTGAGTTGCCATTTCCTTCTCCACAAACAAGCCAGAGACAAAGGATTACTGTATGATTCCATACATAACTAGAATACTCAAATTCATAGAGACAGAAAACAGAATGGTTACCAGGGGTTAAGGGGAAGAGGTAATGGTGAGATACTGTTTAATAAATATAATGCAGTCTTAGATGATGAAAAAGTTATGGAGATGTCATGTAAAATAGATAGCCAATGGGAATTTGCTGTATGGCTCAGGAAACTCAAAACAGGGGCTTTGTATCAACCTAGAGGGGTGGGGTGGGCAGAGAGATTCAAAAGAGAGGGGATATATATATATGGCTGATTCATGATGAGGTTTGACAGAAAACAACAAAATTCTGTAAAACAATTATCCTTCAATAAAAAAGTAAATTAAAAAAGGTTATAGAGATGGATATAGTGGTGATGGTTGTACAACAATGTGAATATACTCAATGCCACTGAACAATACACTTAAAAATGATTTAAATGGTAAATTGTGTTACATATATTTCATTACAATAAAAATGCATAGTACTCAAAGTAGATAATAAATGTAATCTGTCTCTTTTTAGTGACATGTATCTTAAAAATTTTCCTCCAAAATTATGGACTTTTCTAAAAACCCTATCTTACACCTCAGCAATAAACTAAATAATGCAGAAATTAAAGAAACAAAAATTTAAAGTATTCTGTAATGCCAAATCTCAGAAAGTTAGTTAAAAATGTAAGTTGTTTATTAGCTTTTTCCTTCCTAACATCATTTTTCTTTCCTCCCTAACTCCATTTCTCTTTCCCAGGGGGAAAAAAGGATTTAATATTTCATTCTATTCAGCTTCATTCCAATCCAAACACAAACTAATGTTTTCAACTGTATGGTATTTATTAAGAAATGGCTAATAAGTCAAAAGTCTCATGTTCTTATAGTAACTCCTTCAGCCCATCCCATGCAATGACATCATCCTTACCATATAAAGCCTATTATGTAATATTCACATAGACAGTACTATCACTTTTTGTGAGAACTGTCACTGCTGCAAATGTTAAAAGGGGCTGTTGTTGCTGCTGCTGCTAAGTTGTTTCAGTCGTGTCCGACTCTATGCGACCCCACAGACAGCAGCCCACCAGGCTCCCCTGTCCCTGGGATTCTCCAGGCAAGAACACTGGAGTGGGTTGCCATTTCTTCTCCAATGCACGAAAGTGAAAAGTGAAAGTGACGTTGCTCAGTCCTGTCCGACTCTCAGCAACTCCATAGACTGCAGCCCACCAGGCTCCTCCATTCATGGGATTTTCCAGGCAAGAGTACTAGAGTAGGGTGCCATTGCCTTCTCTGAAAAGGGGCTCAGATTATAACAAATATTCAGTATAAGAGAATTTTAACATTAACCTATATAAATTTCTGAAGAATATTATAGAGATACTATCCTTTAACAGTAAAAGATAAAACAAATTATAAGTTTCTAAAATATACATCCAATATGAAATTATTAATTATAAAATATAAGCTAAAATTCTTAAGGAAGATCAAGACCCTAAAGAATTATGTAAAGGTTATAACTTAAAATATGATTTATATTTGGTAACTATTTAACAAGCCACAATGATACTATTTGGGGTGCTTCCCACAGGCTAACAAATACCAAGGAGAAGGAACATAAACAGTTGACCATAAATGAAGATACTGTGATGACTGACAAAAGTTTGTTACACTTTTAAAACACTCTCTTAAAATTTGCTCTAAAATTTTAAACCTAAAAAATACTCTCTATATAGTTATTTCCTCTATGCTTTCAACTACCATGAGATTGACATGAAAATTTTGAGAATGCAATAATTTTATTTTAGGTATTAATAAAATCATACAACTGAGAGAAGTTGAAATGAGAATATTTTCTAGTCTTTTCATTCTTAAGTCTTGTTTATATATGTATGAATATTCTTTAAAAATTGTTTTTAATTTTAATTTTTTATTAAAGGTAGTAAATTTATATAATTTTAAATGCCAATTAGTGACTTCTGCTTCCTGTAAGAAAGAGCAGATGCATTTTTCTCTATTCCTAAACTAAAAACTGGTTATTAAATCTAACAAACATAAGATTCAAAAGGGTTAAAACAAGACAACTAAGGGTTTCAAGATCCAAGGAATGACATGGTGATCAGTTCCCTGGGTTTTCTTTTTGCCCCATATATCCTTGGAGATGACACTCCAAGTTGGCAATCCAGAAACACCAACGGACAGAGACAAAACAAACAGCTAAAACAAAAGCCTGCTTTCTCTAGCCAAAGGAGCAGGAAAGGGGCAACTTAACAGGACAGAAAACTTTCAGACAGTAACTACTCTACTTCAGCCAAACACCTCAGAAAAAACTGGCCTCATATACCATGCAAGGAGCAAAGGTTAAACAGGGAGCCTAAACTTCTACTCTTGCGGGACTGTAACTTAGCATTTCATTGGCTTCCCCAACCAGTCCCCATTGACATGGTATCAAAGACGGTCAAGAAAGGAGCTGAGACTTTTACGCCCACTAGAAGGTAACAGGGCTCCATTCCCCACCATGTGGGATCAGTGGAGACATTTATGGGGAGCCTGGACTTCCACCTGTTATCAGCAGTAATGAGGTACCTGCCACCTTCCTGCTAGTGTGATGTCAGAGGACTAGTCGAGTCAGGACTTCGACCACTGCCCAAGCGCTGCAGAGGCAGAAAGGAAAGACAAATCGTCTGTCATAAGATTACTATTCCTTTTCAGAAAGCAAGGACCTTGAAGAAATCTCTTGATTGCTTAGAGGAAGAAAATAATGGGAAGTGTATAGAATATATAGCAACAACTTCAAGGACTGAAAAAATTTCAAAAGCTCAACCTGATGCTAAGTTTAATTTCTGCATTAGAATACTGTATAAAAATTCAGACCACCATGACTGGTGTCATAGTGAAATGGGAAAAAAATTTAGAGAGGTAGGCTTCCCTGGTGGCTCAGATGGTAAAGAACATGCCTGCAATGTGGGAGACCTGGGTTCGATCCCTGGGTTGAGGAGATCCCCTGGAGAAGGAAATGGCAACCCATTCCAGTATTCTCGCCTGGAGAATCCCATGGACAAAGGAGCCTGGCGGGGTCACAGAGAGTTGGACACAACTGAGTGATTAACACATATAACTTTAAGAGGGATTGCCACTGACCTATCTGACTTCTGAGTGAAGCAAATACTTTAATAAAGATCCAGTCTCGTAACTCACAATCCCCAAAGTCAAAAACAATGTGAACTAGAAAGGCCTAGCAATTTGACAAAAGGGATGTTGATAATCAGTAATGATGAAGTAGACTGTTAGAAATAAGTGGAGAAAATCCGTTTACATTATACTTTCATGTATAATGCTGGGATTCATACGGAATGACCACTTGATATGACTAATTCAGGAAATACATAATTTTCTTTGAAAGTTACAAATGTGACTATCACAACTTATTTTCCCTATTTTTACTTTCACATAGCAGCATTTACAGAGATGCCAAAATGTGCTTCATTATGAGGCAGATGTTGGTTTGATCAGTTAGAAAATTAAAAGCATAGACTATGTTCAATATTTTTAGATGATACAATGACATCTTTTTATATTTCTCTTTAGTACCTTAGAAGTTAAAACTTCACAAACTTTTTAAACAAATTTATTTTAATCTTGTCACAACAATCTTTAACTGTAACGTGTCTGGCCAATTTATTGTGGCCTTCCCTGAAATTAGAAAATCTGCTCATGACACTACAAAGAATTTCTTTACAATAAGGTTTAATTTGTTACTAATAGATATTTGTTAAAATTAAGATCATTTAAATGAATGTACTGTCAATTCTTTTTAACATAGAAACGTTATTAGAAAAGTAAATTGTTAAAAGTAACTTGTTTTCCTACCATATAGCACAAGGACTACACTCAATGTCTTGTAATAACTTACAATGGAAAAGAACTAAAAAAGAATATATGTATATGTATGTATAATGGATTCACTTTGCTGTATACTTGAAACTAATACACTATTGTAAATTATCCATACTTCAATTACAATTTTTTTAAGTTAAAAAAAAAAGATTAATGCCTTTTTTTTTTTTTGTCATTGCTGATATACAGACTGACCAAGTATCCAGGTTAAAATGTTGGTATCAGTATCTTGTTTTACTAGTACAGGTGAGAAAGGGAAGAATTTCCAATAAACTGCTAATATTTTTTAAGTGTATGGGCTTTGTTTTTTAATCCTAATGAAATGTTTAAACCTATTTCTAGTCTCATCTTTATATTTAATTTCACATAAATGTCTTATTAGGTGTATCACATCCTCAACAAATACCATAAAATGAAAATATTCAGCTGACTGTTTATTCAAAAAATTTTGACAATCTCAGTGTAAGGAAAAGATTTCAACTTTGAATTTATAATTTGCTATAGTGGGGTTAATTTCTGTCAGTATTTGAGATTATATCATCAGCTTTCTTTCATAAAGGAATTTCTTTACTGGCTTAGTATTTAATTTGAAGATGTATTTTACTTTTTTTTAAGTGCGTGGTCTAATTTATATTTAAAAGCATGAATAAGTACTTGTTTAAAATTCACCATTCTTATAAAATTCTCTCTAAAATGTATGCAGAATTTAAATTATGGCCAAATGTATTATCATTACCCTATTTAAATTTTTAATCAGTTTTCCAGAAATGATTTCTTCATAGTGTAATTGTTAAATCAAACTGAGGATTTACTGGTAAAAAAAAAAAAAACAGGTTATTTTATTCAGCAAAAGGACAAAGACAAAGGTGATCCTCAAACAACCTTTTTATTCTGCAATTCAGTCATCTTATAAAAGCAATTAACTGAGGAGTCCCAATGTAGTTGTTAAATATCATATTGGTGATCTTGTATATTCTAGCTCACTAATGCTGACCAAAGTTTCCTACGCTCCTACTGGATGGCAATTTGGTTTCACTGTTTATACTTAAATGTTCAAATTTTGTTCAAAACCCAAACTCTTATTTATAGGATGTGTAAAATTGCTAGATACTCATTTTATGTAAATACTTTTGTTGATCATTATTCCTTCACAACTTAACACAAGATGTTTCTAGCAACTTTGAGATTTTTTATTACCTCACGAGGCTCTAAACAGTACTTAACTTTGTGACTAGTTTTTACAAGATTTGAAAATGTAAGCAATGCCATCTATCTTCCACACAACTAAATCTAGGTAAATGGATTTTTTCATTGCATTTCATTTAAGCTATGCTATGTTGCCTCCTTTTTTTTCTTCCAGCTTAGAATGTTGTCTCCCAACACATCTTAAAGAAGAGGACTAACTCAAAAATAATCAGTTATATGCTTTCCTTATTGATATGGAAGGCTATTTAGAGAAAAAACAAATTTTGTTTTAGAAAGGGCCTTAAGTTTTAAAAAAGCAGCAACTATTTTGGCATTCTCATAAAAGTTTTTTACATCAGCTTGACAATCATCAACTTTTGAAATGTGAATTCCTATCGCCAGAGTAAAGGTCTCATTTCTGTAACATCATGAAACCCTGCATTTTTTCCAGCCCTTCTTTCCATCCTCTGTCCACTGTCTGGAGGACGCGCTAGGCTCCAGGGCAGTCAACATTTGGAACTGAGTGTGTAATAAACCAAAGGAAAAAAAAAGTCTTATGGAAAAACTATCAAGGACACTAGAGTCTAAGAAGGCCCATATTCCATGTTTTATCACTTTACACATATTTAACCCAGGAAAAGCAATAATATATACAGAATGGTTTTGAAAAATAACTCCCCCTCCCAAGTTATGTTTTCTACACATGCTAGGAGTGTAGGATGCTGAAAAATGCACGTAGGCTGACAAAATTTTGGTACATGTTTCTAAAACTGGGCTATGATAAAAATATTAAAGAAATTTAACAAGAGGAGTGAAAAATTAAATCAAACTTAGAACTCTTAATTTAGCTAAGAGAATTATCTTTGTAGTCTGGAGACCTGGGTTCTAATCTTTTTTTGTTGGTGACATATGCAGAACTAGGATAAGTGAAATGTAAAACTGTGTAATGAAAAAGCATGAGAACGTTGTTCTTTGAAAAAGGTATTTTAAAAATGTAAGGCATTATTAATCATGAAACTCTTCAAGTCAAAAATATTTTTATTTGACAGCTTCTTACTCTAATATAAAATTTAAAGACAACTAAAGAATTTCTCCAAAATTTTAAAAGAAATCCTTAAAAGTGATAATCCAAAAATTCAAAGTAAAATAAAACTTTTAAAGTACAAACAGAAGAAACTAAAGCATACATTACAAAAAATGACTTCAACAAAAAACTCTGGGAAAACATCATACCAATTACCAGTAGTAATCAATCAACTATCTTTATCTTCTATCAGTAAAATGGGGGTATATGTCCATTTAAAACCATGGCAGTTGTAAAGCAAAACAAACTAAAAAATAAAAATTAATTTAAAAAAATAAAAATAAAAAATAAAACCATGGCAGTACAATGTTTCAATTTAATCCTGTTACATATATTTTATGACTCCATATGTTTCAGCAGCTAAGTCATGTCTGACTCTTTTGTGACCCCATGGACCATAGCCCACCAGGCTCCTCTGTCCATGGGACTGCCCATGCAAGAATACTAGAGTGGGGAGCCATTTCTTTCTCAGGTGATCTTCCTGACCCAGGGATGGAACCCACATCTCCCAGTGGAGATGGAATCCACTGGCAGGTGGATTCTTTACCACTGAGCCACCAAGGAAGCCCTTAAATGACTTCATAATGAAATGGAAAATATGACTGAAAAATTGAAAACATTTTGTAACAAACTAGAGATAGTTTATTTTAGATTGAAAAACCTAGCTTCAAAAAGCTCTCCCAATTTACTTTAAAAAAAAAAGAAAAACACTATGTCCATGCCTGGAACAGTGCCTGAGACACAGGCACAAAATACATTTTTATGAAATAAATAGATATGGCACTGAATTAAGCAGGGGAAAAAAAGGAAAAGAGAAAAGAAAGGAAGCTATCTTTTGCTGAGCACATATAAGCACTAGAACATCTATTGTTTTATACAGCCACAATCTTATTTAACCCAAAAAATGTCCTTGAGGCAAATGAAGAAACCTCCATTAGGAAGGTTAAGAAACACTGCCTATAGGTCACACGAAGTTAGTAAATGACTGAATCGAAATTCAAACCTAGATTACTCCAAATTCAAAGCCCATGCATAAATACACTCACGTTAAACACTATTATACTAAAAATTGTTTTAAAATGCTGAAAAACAGGTATATGATTAATAGTCATGCCATTATTCTAGTGAAAAATCAAGATTTTTAAAGAGATATCATTTAATACAGATATCATACAGCATCATCAAATTGCTTCTTCAGAGACTCTCACCAAATATTACCTTTAAGATCCACAGGGATTATATGTTAAATAACTATAATATACTTATACTCTGGTATGTCACTGGACTGGATTTTATTTCACATCTTAAAATAGGAAGGCTGAAAATTATAATGGGAAGAGATAGGGGCTAATTTTCTTACTCATGCTCCCTGGCCTGCTTTTCCAGTATCTATGGGAATTTCTATTCCTTTATGTTGAGGGGAAGGGGATTATCATCATTTTAAGAAGTATTTAATAAAACTTTTAATAAAATGTTTTATACTATTATCAAACCTTTACTCTCCCTCTACTACTCAATGGTTCCTAAAAAGTAAAACACAGTTTTCCAGTTTTTTAAAACAAAGTATGGTGGAGGGAGGGCTTCCCTGACAGCTCAATGGGAAAGAATCCACCTGCTGATGCAGGAGATGTAGGTTCGATTCCCGGGTTGGGAAAATTATCTTTGGAGGAGGAAATGGCAACCTGCTCCACTATTCTTGCCAGGGTAAACCCACAGACAGAGCTGCCTGGTGGGCTAAAGTGCATGAGGTAGCAAAGGACTGGACAAGATTTAAACGACTGAGGACACGCACAGTGGAGGGAATGATAAAACAAAGGTTTTACTAGCAGCAAGCAATGTACTAGGGCTGCCATTGCAAAGCTGTAACCATGAAGATTTTAAAGTACTGGCCCCTCAAAACTGGAGCTGTAGAATTTAGATAAATTCTTTAGTTTGTGCTATTAAAAATAACTGATGCTCTGAATTTAATGGAAAAGTTATAAGAATAATTATATAATTACCTTGAGATTTTCTATATTCCATGGCAAGGGCTATTAAACTTTATTGTGCATTAGATGGACCTGGAGGGCTTGCAAGACCTGGTCCCCAGAATTTCAGATACCACAGGCCTGAGGTGAGACTGAATAATATTTATTCTGGAGTTACCTGGTGGACCTGTGGTTGGGAGTCCACCTACCAATGAAGGGGACATGGGTTTGATCCCTGGTCTGGGAAGATTCCACATGCTGCAGGTAAATAAGCCCGTATGACACAACTATTGAAGCCCATGTACCTCAGAGTCCATGCTCTGCAACAAGAGAAGGCACCGCAACGGGAAGCCCATACCTCCAAAACTGGAGAAAGCCTTAGGCACAGCAATGAAGAGCAAGTGCAGCCAAAAATAAAGTAAAATAAAAACTTAAAAAATAGTAATACGTATTTCCCACAATTTCCCATGTGATACTGTTGCTGCTAGTCTAGGTGCCACACTTGGACAATCAGCGCCCTATGGTAAACAATGCTATTTTGTGTATTGGCATATACATATTCTACAGTATATTGTGTATTGGCAGAGCAGGCCTAGGATTTCTAAGACAATTTCCAAGACAATAACTTGAATGTTTGCAACCAAGAGCAATATGTTTTTATTTTTTCTTACTGTTTTCTCAAACAAGCTAAATGACTGGTGTTGGGTAATTATCTCTGTGTGTTTCTGTGTTTGTCCACATTTGAAAAACAGACTAAGAAATTGGAATAATGCATTACTATGAAGCTGCAACTTTACTGCAACTTACTGCAATGTTGCAGTAAGGTTTCTTCCTCCAGAAAACAGATGAAAATAAAAATAACAAACACACTCTAATGATAATAGGAACACAACAACTTAAAGAAAAATATAAAGTTTTGAGTCATATAACCCTGGCAAAGTAAAAAAGTACCTTTTGACAAGGCAGCATAATGTAAGACAGTAAAGAACATATTGTATTCTGCAAAAACCATCACATGCTGAGGCACAGAGTACATGAAATAATTCAATACTATTTATTCTTGATAATATTATTTTACATTGAGTTTAATAGCTGTTACATTACTTAGTACGTTAGTTTAAATACATTTTGCTAGAAAGTCATTATGCATATGAAATACTCATTTTTTAAAGAAAGAAGATAAATCTTAGTGAAATTGGTCCTGATTAACCAACTGGATATACATATGAAATCAGACCAACTATCAACATACTGAGGAAACTAAGGAAGTTGAACTTCAGTTCAGTTCAGTCGCTCAGTCGTGTCTGACTCTTTGCGACCCCATGAATTGCAGCACACCAGGCCTCCCTGTCCATCACCAACTCCTGGAGTTAAACTTAGGAACCTCCAAAAATACGGTTCAGTGGCATCATATATATGAGTTATTGAAAATGAGCAGTTACAAGGTGGCATTTAAATGTAATATTTCTGAAACTTTTGACAGTACTTTAATTGAAAATACAGTTTGATATAATAAAATATAGTAACAGTGCATAAAATATGACTATACTGGGTATGAAGGAAAGGAAAAGTTGGTAACTCAGATTCTAGAATATAAATGAGAATCACCTACAGAGCTTTACCATTAGAGTAAGAAAAGAATTTGGTCAAATAGTTAAAATTGTCCACATTCATGACTTCAAAAGGCTTTTACTCCTTCACATAAATTATCTAAGTTGTCTCTGATGCCATCCTGTCTGGTATCAGTTGTCATGTGAAATACGATAAAAGGAGGCTGTAGCAGACTGACTGTAATCCTGTATCCTATTGCTCACTACAAGGAACAAGTGTTTTATTTGAGGGAAGGGGAAATAAGACGGAGTTACAAAATCTTTTTGTTCTTGGAATGCAATTTTCAAGTTCCCAGCAGCAACGCTGGTATGGGGAAAGGCTTGTTCAAGAGAAGGGGTCCCACACACGAAGGGTTTAGGCAGTGATGTGTGAGTAATGGAATACTCTTAAATCTCTTAAGAGATCCTTAAGTCCAGAAGGATCCGAAAAAGCAAAGATAACATGAAGGATGCTGTGAAATCAATACCTACTATGAAAAATTATCTTTCTTTTGTGATAAAAGAAAAGGATAATCAAGATACAGATTCTATAGAAAGTAAGTCTAAGCTGTGTTTGTCATTATCTTATGTTGGAAAATGAAGTGTTTACAAGTTGCAAGTCTATGATGCATGCATGCGTGCTAAGTCATGTCCAACTCTTTGCAACCCTATGGACTGTAGCCCACAAGGCCCCTCTGTCCATGGAATTTTCTAGGCAAGAATACTGGAGTGGGTTGCCATTTCCTACTGTAAGGATCTTCCCAACCCAGGGATTGAACCTGCTATCATGCATCTCTTAGGGTTCTTTACCACTAGTGCCATCTGAGAAGTTCTAAGTACTATGATAGGAGAGCAAAATTAATAAACCTATGCTGGTCACTGTTGATTCGACCTCAAGAACATTTAATTTGTACTGTTACTAAACAGTGTCTTTATAAGCAAGATAAACAATTGAACCAGTAACAATTAGACTTTTAAAAGCAAATATGAGAAACAAATATACCAATGAGAAATAAAAACCTGCTTATGATATAGTAATTTTGGGTAGAAAGCTCCAATCCTCATAAGAGAAGTGGAGATCAAAAAAACACAAGAACACTGAGCTGTGGACATAGGTTAGGGTTTCTGCACAAGCTGGCATCCTTACTACACCTACAGGATGACACACTAAGACCTTTTTTTGTTCACCTATTGAACATAACTTTGGCAGTGGCTCAACTGAGCCAAGGCACAGTCTAAAGGACTTACTAGTGTCGTATTTAGCTTATACATATCCATGATATGCCCATATCACGAGCCCCAGTTCAGTTCGGTTGCTCAGTCATGTCCAACTCTTTGAGACTCCATGGACTGCAGCATGCCAGGCTTCCCTGTCCATCATCAACTCATGGAGCTTGCTCAAATTCATGTCCATCGAGTTGGACATGGCATCAAGTGATGCCATCCAACCATCTCATCCTCTGTTGTCCCCTTTTCCTCCCGCCTTCAATTTTTACCAGCATCAGGGTCTTTTCAAATGAGTCAGTTCTTCACATCAGGTGGCCCAAGTATTGGAGTTTCAGCCTCAGCATCAGTTCTTCCAATGAATATTCAAGACTGATTTCCTTTAGGATGGACTGGTTGGATCTCCTTGCTGTCCAAGGACTCTCAAGAGTCTTCTCCAACACCACAGTTCAAAAGCATCAATTCTTTGGCACTCAGCTTTCCTTATAGTCCAACTCTCACATCCATACATGACTACTGGGAAAAACCGTATCTTTGACTAAATGGACCTTTGTTGGCAAAGTGATGTCTCTGCTTTTTAATATGCTGTCTAGGTTGGTCATAGCTTTTCTTCCAAGGAGCAAGTGTCATCTGCAGTGATTTTGGAGCCCAAAAAATCATATAAGCATATCATATCCTAGAACAGATTAACTGCTGGCGTAACTTTCTTCTTTGCCTACTGAACCTCTCCTCACCCTTTTTAAGAGATTGGTGTTGAGAATGCTCAATTTGGCTGACTTCTGTGGCATGGGGTTAGAATAACTGGGGTCATCTATATACTTACCTCAGAGACCCTTTGGAAAAAAAGAGCAACCTCAGTTACCTGGATTAGCTATAGAGGAGCATGTCTCAAACGGTAATGTTCTCATAAGCACTTGGGGGTCTTATTAAGATGCAGATCCTAATTCTGGGATGGAGCCTAAATTTCTGCATTTCTCATAAAATTCTAAGTGATGCCATATTGCTGTTCCATAAGCCACAGTTTGAACAGCAAAACTTTAGACCTATAGATCACACTTGAAAATTTCAAAAGAAGATGTTAATAGTAATATCCTAGGAAAAGCAAATCAAAACAAAAAAGAAAAATTATGACTTTGAATTGTATCTGTCAACCAAGAAAATAGAAAAACTCACTACTGAAACCAAATAACCAAGAATTTTTCAATTCATAGAATTAAGAGGTTCTGTAAACTAATGCAGGATGCATATAAAGAAAACTTCATCATAATCAAGCTGCAGAAAATAAAAGACATAGGGAAAAAAGTATTAAAAGCAGAGAAGAAACATCCAAATCTTCTTACTCCCAAATTAACACTGCTCCTACCCTACTTAACCCCATCCCTTCAAATCTGTGGGAGCAGCTCAGCACACTTTACACAGAAACTGGTTTGTTTTGCACATGTATAAAAGGAATACCTCCTCATCTATAGCACTGCTTCAGAAATTCCTAAGTGTGTCTTCTAAGACCTCTTCAACAGGTCACAGCTCTCTATCCTTGGATTCCATACTTCAGACAGTCTCTCACTTCCCATACAGCCTCAAAGTAGGGTCTAGAGTGCTTTCAGATACTTAACATTAAATTCCCTTTCTTCTACTTAGATATTTAAGAGGCTAATCACTGTTCTGAATAAACAGTATTCAAAGGAGGAATGTGGGCCTGCTACCCACAGGATGCAGAGTAATGATCCACTGGAGCAGAGAACAAAAACATCAGAACTTCTATTTCTCTTTAATTTCTCCTTTAAATTTTGTATTTTATGCCTATTTTATAATACATGTAATTTAGTACACACACACAATAAACAAACACATTTGTTGTCAATAATTCTTACTATGGAATAGAAGGCAATGGCACCCACTCCAGTACTCTTGTCTGGAAAATCCCGTGGGTGGAGGAGCCTGGTAGGCTGCAGTCCATGGGGTCACTAAGGGTCGGACACGACTGAGTGACTTCACTTTCACTTTTCACTTTCATGCATTGGAGAAGGAAATGGCAACCCACTCCAGTGTTCTTGCCCGGAGAATCCCAGGGATGGGGGAGCCTGGTGGGCTGCCATCTATGGGATCGCACAGAGTTGGACACGACTGAAGCAACTTAGCAGCAGCAGCAGCAGCATGGGGACCACTGGCTAAAGTGACAGAATATTGTCCCTAGGTACTGGGATTTGGGACATGCAAACTTGAAAGGATAGGAAATAGGCAACACTGTTCATCCTTCTTCTCAAATTAATGCAGACTTCAGATCTTAAACAGAATTTAAGGGTATGCTCAGAGTTTAGGGGAAAAAAGAAAAAAAAGAAAAGGAAAACTGAAGGTACCCCTTGAAAAGAAAAGTCTTTTCCTCCTCTCTCAACTGAACCAGGCAACGGAACGTTTTAGGCGTAAGAAAGTTATACTCATTACAATAAACTGCCTATCATTGCACATACATACTGCTTCTTGCTTCTTGTTCATTTTGATAATTATAAAGGCCTAACTGATTACCTGGTTTTAGTATCAAATACAACTTGTAGTTAGACACATGCCATTTTTTTAGGCTGCCCAGGATCTCAACACTATTCCTGTTTGGGAATCCAATATTTTTTGAAACAGTTCTTTCCTCAACAGAAGCTTAAAAGTGCCACACATTATGTTAGCTTTCCCAGACTCTCTTGCAGCTAGGGGTATCGGCATATGATCTGGTTCTCCCAGGCACATTCTCTCCTAACCTTGAACTAAAACCAGTATAACAATACATTCCAATTTCCACAGGTAGTGGTGGCAAACGCTCCAGTGCTAGTAAAGAGTGTACATTATCTTTGGTGATAGTGGTGCAATTTGAGGTGTCTATCCCCAGGTGGCAATGCTAGTGGTGTCTTCACAGGATAAGTTCTGCCACATGATTTGGGCCACATTCCTGATTACTTATAAGTACCTTTTACTAGCCTGGTTCTCCAGTCTTCCCAGAGATCATGGGGGCTACTCTTAACCATAGCTGGTGTCTGCTGCTTGTAATTAAGAGCCTAACTAATTATTTATGCTCAATTTTCATAGTTTATTTGGTTATTTGTTTGTATAGATAAATTGGATACCCATATCCATTGGATAATCATATTAAATTGGTTATCTATTTGTATCTAGTTAACAACACAACTCTTCAGTGACACTACCTTTAAAACAAATAAACCAACCTTTCAAAGGTTTATTCTATATCAAAGTGCCCAATTTTTCAAAATGAAGTTTGTATTTTATACTTAATATGGTTTTCAACTGAATAAAGTCTTTGACTTACCTAATCAAGATAGTTTTAGGAAGTGAACAGATACTATTTTCCTAAACAAATTTTAGAGTAAAGTAGTAAAGTCTATGAATGAATTCCTCAAGTAGCAGTTCTTAGGCCACATGCACCTAGAACTATCCAACTGCTTGTTAAAAATGGAACTTAATGGACCCCACCCAGATCTGCTAATCAGACTCTCTAGGGTCTGGACCCTTTTAAGGTGGCATAGGGGATTTTATGCACACTAAAGTTTGAGAACCAACAGGCTATGGTCTGTCACTTGATAACAGATGATCAGATATCACAATGTTACTGAGATAGAAAAAGGGTCACATATTTATCAGGTTAAGACTCTCCTTGGATAACTGAGCCTTGCCTAATTACTAAAGTTATAAATACTGAATATACATGGAAAGCCTGCTTTACTATAAGGAGTTTAAATTTTGTTTTACTTCTTTTATTAGCAAATCAAGGTCCCATTCTAAAATTTTTCACACACCTGAAAATTCTCAGTTGTTACTTATTATTTTGGGGTGCTGACTCCTAGCACATGTAACATGATCACTCTTATCCTCTATAACACCAATTAAAAAGGCTCTGAAAGCCTGACTTTTGACATAAAAGGGAAGTATATTCACTGGCATTATGCTTGAGAATGTTTTGATTGAATTCTACTATATCATTGAAGCCCCAAGGCTCTTCATTAAACCCAGTCACACAGAAGTCAGTTGTCACTATTTCTAAAGCTAAGAAAGAGACTAGGCTTTTCATTTCCTGTTTTTGCCTCCTCATTCATTCACTTTTCTCTCCCATCCCTACCATCCATATCCCATCCATGCATCCATCGATCCAATAAACACTCAAAGGGTATTTGGTATTGTACTAAGTGATGTACAAAATAAAGTTAAGACAGAACCCCATATGTTAGGCAGAATGCTAAAATGCCCCTTGCAGATCTCCACCCTAATCCCTGGGACTATGAATTTGAAATATCACTGATGATATTCCTCAGGAGGCAGAAGGGATTTTGCGGATATAATTAAGAAATAGATGGGGAAACAGTAGAAACAGTGTCAGACTTTTTTTGGGCTCCAAAATCACTGCAGATGTTGACTGCAGCCATGAAATTAAAAGACGCTTACTCCTTGGAAGAAAAGTTATATGACCAACCTAGATAGCATATTCAAAAGCAGAGACATTACTTTGCTGCTAAGGTCCGTCTAGTCAAGGCTGTGGTTTTTCCTGTGGTCATGTATGGATGTGAGAGTTGGACTGTGAAGAAAGCTGAGCGCCGAAGAATTGATGCTTTTGAACTGTGGTGTTGGAGAAGACTCTTGAGAGTCCCTTGGACTGCAAAGAGATCCAACCAGTCCATTCTGAAGGAGATCAGTCCTGGGTGTTCTTTGGAAGGAATGATGCTAAAGCTGAAACTCCAATACTTTGGCCACCTCATGCGAAGAGCTGACTCATTGGAAAAGACTCTGATGCTGGGAGGGATTGGGGGCAGGAGGAGAAGGGGCCAACAGAGGATGAGATGGCTGGATGGTATCACCGACTCAATGGACATGAGTTTGGGTGAACTCTGGGAGTTGGTGATGGACAGGGAGGCCTGGCGTGCTGCAACTCATGGGGTCGCAAAGAGTCAGACACAACCGAGCGACGGAACTGAATCGAATCAACTGACTCTGAATTAAACAAAAAAGAGATAATCTGGCTAGACCCAATCTCATCAAATGAGCCTTCTGGCTGATAGCAGAAAAGGAAGTCAGAGATTCCAAGAGGACACACCACTGTTGGCTTGAAGTTGAAGGAGGCCATGCTGTAAGGAACGTGGATACCTTTCAGAGCCTCAGAGCAGCCAAAGATGACAACCAGCAAGGAAATGGAGACCTGAGTTTTATAACTGCAAGAAACTGAATGCTGCCAATATCTGAATGATTCAGGAAATTCTTCCCCAAAGCCTTCAGATAAGGGTCCAACCTGGCCAAGACATTGATTTTGGTCTTGTGAGACCACAAGCAGATGACTCTGCTGAGATAGAGTCTTCTGACCTACAGAGCTGTAAAATAATAAATGTTGTTTTAAGCTTTGGCTATAATGATTTGTTATGCAGCAAGAGAAAAGTAATATACCTTCTTTAAGTTAGTATGGAAAAAAGACACCTGTTCACTGTGACAGTAAAAAAAGTGTGAACAAGTATTAGGGAAGCAAGAAAAGTGTCTAGTGAAGGGGATGGTAAAGAGATTGAGAAGGCAAAGGGAAAGGCAAAAAAGAAGAGGTGATATGAGTAATAATCAAGTTAAGAATGAATAAGTAAGCCTAAACAAAGCAGCACATTTTTAAAAAATAGTATAAAGTGAATAACCATATAGGTGAAGAACTGAGGTTAAAGAATAAAATATTTTCAGTACTTCAGAAATGCACCCACCGTTAACTCACTGCCCCTTTCCTTTAATATTTTCCCCTCTCACTTACAAGTAGAGTGAGTGAGTGAGTGAAGTTGCTCAGTCATGTCCGACTCTTTGCGAACCATGGACTGTAGCCTACAAGGCTCCTCTGTCCATGGAATTTTCCAGGCAAGAGTACTGGAGTGGGTTGCCATTTCCTTCTCCAAGGGATCTTCCCGACCCAGGGATCGAACCCAAGTCTCCCGCACTGCAGGCATGCTCTTTACCATTTGAGCCACCAGGGAAGTCCTCACTTACAAGTAACCATAATCCTAACTTTTACGGTAATTACTTTCTTGCCTCTTTAAAAGTTTCAGCATTTATGAACGGTTATGCTTATTTTTGAACTTCATTTAAGTATATTTGTGCTACAAATACAGTGTCATATACTTCATTTGCTCAACATGTTTCCAAGGTTCATCTAATTGCATGCAGTTGTAACTTATTCATTTTCACTGCTGTGAAATCACATAAATACCCAAAATTGATTTACCCATTCTATTGATGGAGAAGGAAATGGCAACCCATTCCAGTATTCATGCTTGGGAAATCCCATGGACAGAGGAGCCTGGCAGGTACAGTCCATGGGGTCACAAAAGAGTCTGACACGACTTTGCGACTAAGCAACATTCTATTGATGATCGTTTCTTTTTTTGTTTTGTCAAATATGAACAACGTTATGAACATTCTTGGGCTTCCCTGGTGACTCAGACAGTAAAGAATCCACCTGCAATGCAGGAGATGTGGGTTCAATCCCTGGTTTGGGAAGGTCCCCTGGAAGAGGGCATGGCAACCCACTCCAGTATCTTGCCTAGAGAATCCTCATGGACAGAGGAGCCTGGTGGGCTACAGTCCAATGGAGTCGCAAGAGTCAAACACGACTGAGTGACTAAGCACAGCATGTGAACATTCTTATACATATGTCCTAGCGCACTTATACACAAGTTTCTTTAGGGTATGTACCTCAGAGCTTGGAATTTCTGGTTCATAAAATACGTGTATTTTCAACTTTACTAGGTATTTTTCAACTCCCATTGGCACAGTATAAATGTCCCAATGCTCCACAGTCAGTACCCCTGTATTTGAGGGATCTGACACCTGCATATTCTACTAACCTTGGATTGAAAATATTTGGGGAAAATATTACCGAAAGTTCCAAAAAGCAAAACTTGAATTTCCTATGCACCAGTGACTATTTATACATTTAGATTGTATTAAATCTTACAAGTAATCTGGAGAGGAATTAAAGTACAGGGAAAATTGCATGGATTATATGCAAGTAGTGCCATTTTCATGTAAGGGACTTAAGCAACCACAGACTTTAGTGCCTTTGTGTGTGTGTGTCTGGGAGGTGGGGCTGGGGGGTGGTCCAGAACCATTTCCCTGAGGACACTGAGGGAGAACATTATTTTCTAGTACTCTGTACCATCTGTCAATGAGAAGTACCTCAGTTTGGTTTTCTTTTTTGTTCCCTTAATTACTAATGAGATTGAGCACCTTTTTACACGTTCATCAGTTATTTGGAATTCCTCTTTAGTGAAGTACCAGTTCAAGAGTTTTCTCAGTTTTCTATTGTGCTATCTTCTTGTTTGTAGAAATTCTATATATATTCTGAATATCATTTGTTTGTTGTATTTTATTGGCAATCCGTTACTCTGTGGCTTATCTTTTCACTCTCTATGATTACAGGTCATTTCTAAAAACCCGTTTTTAATGAAAAAAATCGGTTACCTAGTTCTTATAAGAAATATGTTTAATAAATCAGTTAAAAGTTCTTGGTTTGAGATTTCTTTCAAATAATAAAAAATCTACAAATTTAGAGGAGCAAGGAGAAAGTTAAAAGTAAGGAAATTCCTTAAATTTTTAGTACTAGTTTATGATTCCATAATTAGTAGCAGTACTGCATTTGATATTGCTGGCTACTTCAGAATTCAAAACAGTGTTCCTTTTGTGAATGACCATATTAACCATGTATTTTCTTCCAAACTTCAGTGGAATAACTGCTTCATAAATGAATTGAAAAAAAAAAAAAGAACATGCATGTTACTACTTAAAAAGTCCTATTTCATGTTCAGTTCAGTTCAGTCGCTCAGTCATGTCCAACTCTTTGCGATCCCATGAACTGCAGCACACCAGGCCTCTCTGTCCATCACCAACTCCCGGAGTTCACTCAGACTCACGTCCATTGAGTCTGTGATGCCATCCAGCCATCTCATCCTTGGTCGTCCCCTTCTCCTCCTGCTCCCAATCCCTCCCAGCATCAGAGTCTTTTCCAATGAGTCAACTCTTCCCATGAGGTGGCCAAAGTACTGGAGTTTCAGCTTTAGCATCATTCCTTCCAAAGAACACCCAGGGCTGATCTCCTTCAGAATGGACTGGTTGGATCTCTTTGCAGTCCAAGGGACTCTCAAGAGTCTTCTCCAACACCACAGTTCAAAAGCATCAATTCTTCTGCGCTCAGCCTTCTTCACAGTCCAACTCTCACATCCATACATGACCACAGGAAAAACCATGAGGTAATATTAAGCATCTAGACCCCAAATACAGCCACAGGAAAAGGAAATGAACCCTAGGAAGTCCTTGGTCCCAATCTTGCTGCCATTCTTTTAGTCTCAACACTGATTTTTGTGATGATCTATGACTCATCTTTTCACCCCTCCTAAAGGCACCATCCTTTCTATTTAAAAAACAATGCCAGTACAGCTGAGTCTAGATTTTTCCCCTGAAAAGTAAATTTAAATCTTATTTCAGAAGCCTTTATACTCAACCACCATGATCTTCCCCATGGTCTCTGCTTCTCTTTATAAAATATGTGTCTGTTGCAGGAGGGAAACAGGGAGGAAGTGGGTAGGACATAAGTAACAGGATATTTTTAAGTCTTTTGTATTGTGTCAATACAAGAATTGTGTTGCTCCTCAAACAGAAGAGAAGGGATATGGCAAGTGGCTGAGACTATATTAGAGCTCATTCCAATTAGGAATCACACAATTTCTCATTCCAAATAGGAAGTAAAGCTGTAAGAACAAGGGAGTTATGCAATGTTTCCTGAGATGTCTTCTTAGCATCCCACATTTCAATTCAATATGTATATATTCAGAGAAACTTTGTTACATAAAGTAGTATTATATACAATAATATATCCATATTTGTGAAAGTGGCATACTGGGGCGGGGTGGATGTGAATTACAGAAAACAACAAACACGATACAAACTAATTTGGTTTGAAGCCATAGATTTGTATTAAAACAAGCATGAACATATAATATAGGGTGGCACTCTAATACAATTCCAAGCCTTGAAATTTTAAGTTCTCTATTAAGGCAACTTCAAGCTCTATACTCCGGATCTTCTCTGAGGTTACAGGAACTTCAATAAGAATTTGTGTGATTAACATATACACATACTCTTTATAGTCAGAGACATGTGGAAGAGCTGGCTTTTAGGTATAAAGACATATCAAATGTGAGTTAAGTTGCCTTTCTTGTTTAGGGAAAAAAAAACAGGTCTTTTGTGGGTGCCCTATAAACCGAGTTAAACTACCTAAAGTATGTAACACTGTTTCTATGAGAAACTCCTTTTGTAATTCTGTTTATAAGTTATGTTTTATTTATGTTTTTAAAGTTGCATATAATTTGTTAGAACAATTCCACTTCTAGGAATTCATCTAGTAAGAGATAATACTAAGAGATGTGAGCAAAGAGTTATATTTATATAAGCGTTCACTTGTGCTCAGTCCTGTCCGACTCTTTGTGGCTCCATGGACTATAGTCCACCAGGCTCCTGAGCCCATGGAATTTTCCAGGCAATACTGGAGATGCCATTTTATACTTTAGTATTATTTATAACAATAAAAAGTTAGAAATAGTTTAAATCTCAATAAAAGGGATTTAGTTAAGGGTAAAGATATAATTAAATACTCTGCAACCACTAGAATTCTATTACAAGAAAATGTTAACATATATAACACAATATTTCTAATATACTCTACAGTGGAAAAAAGCAAACTACAAAAAGCTAATACCATGTTTTTCAATATACATGTACACAGATTAAAAAAAAAAAACACTTGGAAGAATATGTCAAAATGTTCAATGGTTTATTGATGCAGTAGTATTACTTTTTTTCTTTCTCTACTTTTTGTATTTTTTCCCAAATTTTTTGTAATAAACATGTGTTACTTTTATAATCATAGAAAAATTCAAATATACAGGAGTTTATATATAGGCACAAACAGTTTCTGAATCTTTGTCATCAATTTATTCTGACAAAAGGACACAGAAAAAAAATAATAAATATTTCCTCTTTGAATTTATATACTTTTTCTTATGGTAGTAAAAATTACACTTCTCAAAATGAACTGAATACAGAAGGAGGCGATATAATCTCTCAGCTATCAGACTGACAAAGATCACAAAGAATAAAATCAGCAAAGTGAAGACAACTCGTGAGCTGCTGATACAAACCTAAGCTAAAAAACCCTTTAGGAATAACAGTTTTACAATCTGTATTAAAAACCCCTAAAACTGTACATTCTTTTAACCAATCAATTATATTTATAGGGATTTATCCTAAGGAAATTAAACAAGTCTGCAAAGAGATACACATGAAGTTATTTTCCGAAATATCATTTGTAACAAAAAGATGAAGACAATTCCAAAGTGTATCAATAGGGTAAATGAGAAGACAGTATACCTATGGCAGACTATTGAAAAATAAGCCAGAAAGAAAAACACCAATACAGTATACTAACACATATATATGGAATTTAGAAAGATGGTAATAACCCTGTATGCGAGACAGCAAAAGAGACACAGATGTATAGAACAGACTTTTGGACTCTGTGGGAGAGGGAGAGGTTGGGATGATTTGGGAGAATGGCATTGAAACATGTATACATCATGTAAGAAACAAATCGCCAGTCTACGTTCAATACAGGATACAGCATGCTTGGGGCTGGTGCATTGGGATGACCCAGAGAGATGATATGGGGAGGGAGGTGGGAGGGGGGTTCAGGATTGGGAACTCATGTATACCCGTGGCGGATTCATGTCAATGTATGGCAAAACCAATACAGTATTGTAAAGTAAAATAATAATTTAAAAAAATGCTACCTATTTTTCTGTAGCAGATATTTTCTGATACGATATATCATGTAGCGAGAAAATGATAAAACAGCCTTTATAAGATCCCATTTTAAGATTTTTTTAAAAAGTGAGAATGTAAATATTCATGAAGAAAATGTTTAAAGATTTCAAAGCAAGGTTCACTACCAGTTTTGTGGTAAGTGGAATTACAAAAGATCTTTAATGTCTTCTTTATAACTTTTTGTACTACAATGAGCATGTACAACTCTTAATATCAGAAGGAATGATTTTGAAACAGCCTGATTAGTCAAATAAAATTAGCTTTGGTTTCTTGCTACTCTTTTCTCATTCCTAAGGCTCTTAGAAGTTTCCTGATTTGAGCGCATGATACTCACAGATGAAAACTGGGTCAACTATACAGTTAATACCTCTATTAACAAAGATGGCATGCTTAAATGGCAGTTTTTATTAAGGAGATATTATTTCTAGGACTTGCCTAATGGTCCAGCAGCTAAGACTCTGTGCTCCTAATGCAGGGGCCCACGTTCAATCCTTGGTCAGGGAACTAGATCCCACATGCCACAACTAAGAGTTTGCAGGCAACAACTAAAGATCTCATGTGCTGCAACAAAGATCCTGTGTGCTTCAACGAAGACCTGGTGCAGTCAAAAAAAAGCAAAAAGTCAACACTCTTGCTTTAAAAAAAAAAACAAGATATTTTTAAAAGAATGAAACTAGAACACTTTCTAACACCATACACAAAAATAAACTCAAAATGGATTAAAGATCTAAACGTAAGACCAGAAACTATAAAACTCCTAGAGGAGAACATGGCAAAACACTCTCCGACATACATCACAGCAGGATTTGTGACCCACCTCTATGGGTCACCTCTATGACCTCTATGAACCATGACCCAGAATATTGGAAATAAAAGCAAAAATAAATAAATGGGACCTAATTAAAGTTAAAAGCTTCTGCACAACAAAGGAAACTAGAAGCAAGGTGAAAAGACAGCCTTCTGAATGGGAGAAAATAATAGCAAATGAAGCAACTGACAAACAACTAATCTCAAAAATATACAAGCAACTTCTGCAGCTCAATTCCAGAAAAATAAACGACTCAATCAAAAAATGGGCCAAAGAACTAAACAGACATTTCTCCAAAGAAGACATACAGATGGCTAGCAAACACATGAAAAGATGCTCAACATCACTCATTATCAGAGAAATGCAAATCAAAACCACAATGAGGTACCATTTCACATCAGTCAGAATGGCTGTGATCCATTTATTGCTACAAGCAATAAATGCTGGAGAGGGTATGGAGAAAAGGGAACCCTCTTATACTGTTGGTGGGAATGCAAACTAGTACAGCCACTATGGAGAACAGTGTGGAGATTCCTTAAAAAACTGGAAATAGAACTGCCAAACAACCCAGCAATCCCACTGCTGGGCATACACACCGAGGAAACCAGAACTGAAAGAGACACGTGTACCCCAATGATCATCGCAGCACTGTTTATAACAGCCAGGACATGGAAGCAACCTAGATGTCCATCAGCAGATGAATGGATAAGAAAGCTGTGGTAACATATACACAATGGAGTATTATTCAGCCATTAAAAAGAATACATTTGAATCCGTTCTAATGAGGTGGATGAAACTGGAGAATATTATACAGAGTGAAGCAAGCCAGAAATAAAAACACCAATACAGTATACTAACACATATATATGGAATTTAGAAAGATGGTAACGATAACCCTGTATGCAAGACAGCAAAAGAGACACAGATGTATAGAACAGTCTTTTGGACTCTGTGGGAGAGGGCGAGGGTGGCATGATTTGGGAGATGGCATTGAAACATGTATAATATCATATATGAAACGAATCGCCAGGCTAGGTTTGATGATATTGGATGCTTGGAGCTGGTGCACTGAGACGACTCAGAGGGATAGTATGGGGAGGGAGGAGGGAGGGGGGTTCAGGATGGGGAACACGTGTATACCTGTGGAGGATACATGTTGATGTATGGCAAAACCAATACAATATTGTAAAGTAATTAACCTCCAATTAAAATAAATTTATATTTAAAAAAAAGAAAAAATGATATATCCCCTTTCAGCCCTGAGATATTATCAAAGATCTGGTAATTATGACTGAGCCCTCATTTGCTGCTATCTTCTCAACAATTATTTAAGTGTTCTCATCTCTAGTGATCATGGTGGCTTACTGTATTCATGGATATAGAAAGGCAATGCAGTATGCCGCAACATCACTGTCAAATATAACTTTCTGTGATCATGGGAAGATTCTATTACCTGTGCTGTCCAATAAAACTGACAGGTCTATCTAATGTGCTGACCAATATGACACATGTGGCCACTGAGCATTTGAAATGTGGCTAGTACAATTAAGGAACCAAATTTTAAAATTTTAATTTATTTTAATAACCACTTATGGCTAGTAGCTACTATACTGGACAGCACTGTTGTAGAAAATTCACAGTACACAGAATGCAACTGATACAAAATATACATAAATAAGTATCCAAGAAAAATATGGTTTCCACTTAAGACCTGGCATTTCAGTGCATATTTCCAAGACTAACGAAACCATGATTGTGTGAGTTACAGAATTTTTTTTGAAAAATTAAATGGTCGTTTATGCAATCCTCATTCTTCTTTATCTAGGAAATAAGCACACAATTCTTGAAAGCCTTATTCTCATGGCTTCAATAAGACTGTGTTACTTAGGCTCACCCATTATATCTCAATTTCTTTCTTTTTTTTTTGTATCATTAGTCTCTCCCATCTTCCATCAACCACAGGCTTTTCCCAAAAGTTGAATCCTTGGATTCCTGTTTTCGATTTTTCATTTAGAAAAAATTTCTTACACCTTCAACTATGATCCTATTTGTCTTCTGCAAAACAGCACCACTTCACTATATAACCTTAAACAAAGTCTTAATCTTTAAGATAGCTTCTCATTTTTAAAATAACTTAGAGGGTTACTACAGTTCCTTTGGTTTTAGGAGTCTCTAAATTCTAGCAGAAGCCTAGTTATAAAACTTTGTTTCTGGTTTTTTCTCGGACTGATTCTTCTTCTTGCCTTTTAAGTGCTATGGTACCCCATGGTTGTTAGTGACCAACTTTTCCACTCTCCACACTCTCTCTCCAAGAACTGCATAAACCCTTCATTACGACTGTCTCAAATTTATGCTGCAGTTCTAACTTCACTCTTAAAAGTTCCAGATTTACACTTCTGTTTGCTGCAGTTTCTTTAGTTGGCCTGACACATTTAAGACTCTGGTAGAACATGTATCAGGCCAACTAAAGAAACTGAACCAAACTTTGTCAGTACGGCTTAGTGATCAAAAACAGAAGTTTTAGGATCAGATGTATCTGAATTTGAATCCTAGTGCTGTCATTTATTACCTGTGTAACAATCAGATTAATCTCAAGTCTCCATTTGTTACAGGTAAAATGGGGTTAAAACTAGTACTTACAACTCAGGTGGTTGTTATATGTACATTTTATATATATAGCTTAGTACAATATCTGCAATATGCTCACAGCTCAAAAAATGTTAGCTACTATTATTATCAGTAGCATTACCACCTTCCTAGTCCTACAGGTTTAATAACTCAGGCAACTTGATGCATTCTGTCTCTTTAAAAAAAAAAAAAATTCAGTCAACATTTGTACATTTATTTTCCAGTATGATCTCAGACTGTTTTTCATTCCTTGACTGTTACTGCAGCCGGCCAAACAGATTACTAGATTTTTAATGCTTACAGGGTAGAGTCTTTTATTATTTTTATTCCCACTATATTACCTAGCATAATGCCTTACACATAAAAGTTTTGTTATTAGACAATTCAAATAATCTTTACATTATTCATTCTATTACACTAGATCTCTTTGAGTTCTTTGAGAACAGGGAGTGTCTTGGTCCTCTTTGTGTATCTACACCTGAAAATCTTTTAGTCAACAAACATCTGTTAAACGAACAATCTCTCTGTTTCCAAACCTATCATCAGTCAGCTGCCTCAAATGCAAAGGGCAGCTCTCATATTCTCTAATCCCACCGATTTATTCTGATCAAACTGACCTCCCCACAACTTCAAGAGCAGACTCACTGTCATATTACTCAGGACTCTTATCTTGTATCAAAAAGTCTACTCAGATTAAGTAGGAAAGGGAATTCATTAGCTTGTATAATTTGACAGTCCAAGGATACCACTAGTTTAAAACCTGGCTATTGATCCAAAGATTACCATCAGAACTTGGCCTCATTCTTTCCATCTTTTGGCTCTTTCAATTTATTGGCAAGCTCCAGGTTCACATTCTATTCTCTCAGCAACTCCAGGGTTCAAAGCATGCCTGTTTCTCAATAGAATTAACACTCCTGCATGCTGATAGGAAAATGTGTCCATCTCTAAACTATCACTGTTGCCAGAGGGATGGACTACTTGACTAGCTAGCCCTGAGTTGTGTGCACACCTTTGTGGCAGGGTGGGATCCATTCCACTGCCCAAAATGGCTTTCCTTCCCATTTCTGCCTCCTCAAATTAAAGCTACAACTTTTCAGCCCCCAAAAGTCTTTTGTGATTTAAGATTTTCCCTGTCCATTGGATCAAGGAACTCATTTCCAAACACTTCTTTTTCTTCCTAAAAATCTACCATTTAAAACAAACAGGAGGGGAAAAATTCCAAGAAAATGTTGCATCATGAATTCTAATTATGTAAAGTTACAAACAGTACGGGTAATATGTACTATTTCTTAAAATGTAAGGATAGCAGTTCTATGTATCTGTAGATACGTTCTATATATTAGCAAAGAACAGATTATGTGGCAACTTTTAATATAGTGTTCAAGTAATGTTTGGGGCTTTACATTTTCTTTAGGGTCTAAACAAACATTTCAGCTAACAAAGGTTGGGTCTGAATTCAAAGGACCCTGTGTAACAGTCTATGGTTTGGAGTTACCTCAAACAGGATTTGAGTTAGGCTCAAATCATGGCTAACAACACCTTCCTTGGCTTTAGCTACAAGTCTTTAAGCAAATTATTTCTCTCTCCAAACCTGGGTTTCATTACCTCTAAAAACAGGAATGATAATATCTATCTGTATGTAAAGAGGCTATGTGGCACAGTGAAGAGAAAAAGAATAAGATGGGCCCAGGCTGAAATTCTACCGCTATTATTATTTATATGATTCTGAGTGGCTTTTTGTAAATCCTGTGTGATTCCTCATATGTAAATTTGGGATAATAATATTTTAAGCATTTATTTTTATGTATTTGGCTGGGCTGGGTCTTAGTTGTGGCATGTGGGATCTAGTTATCTGCCCAGGGATTAAACCCAGGTCCCGTACACTGGAAGTGCGATGTCTTAGCTACTGGATCACCAGGGAAATCCTTGGGATAATATTTAATCCATTGGTTGTTAAGCACTTAACAAGGCAATGTATTTTAAACATCTACCACAATGAACAGTAAACAGTGAAAACTCAATGATGTTATCCATATCAAATTATCTGTTTAAAATAATTTAGAGAATTAAGTATTTTTGTACTCACCAAGGTCTGCCAAAGACTTTTTTTTTGGCCAAAGACTTCTTATACTTAATAAGTGATGTTTCTGACATTTTAGAAATTAATCTAGTCTAAGTAAGTAAGTAAGTAAAGTCACTCAGTCGTGTCCAACTCTTTCTGACCCCATGGACTGCAGCCCCCCAGGCTCCTCAGTCCATGAGATTCTCCAAGCAAGAATACTGGAGTGGGTTGCCATTTCCTTCTCCAGGGGATCTTCCCGACCCAGGGATCGAACCCGGGTCTCCTGCATTGGAGGCAGACGCTTTAACCTCTGAGCCACCAGGGAAGCTCATAATCTAGTCTAACAGGTTATAAAGTACTTTGAAATCTTTTTTTCCTCTTTTGACTTTTTGACCAAGTAAAATGTCAATGAACAAAAAATCTGGTTTATAAATAAACTATTAAATAAAAATGTGTGGATAATAATGAATTAAAAATTCACAGCATAGTAAGGGAAAAATTCATTGGCATTACTTATTCTTCATAAATGCCTTTGCATTTTCTTTGTTAGCTAATATTTCTTAAAGGAAAAAGACATTAGCCCTAGAGCTATTTAAAAGACAGTAAGATAATGAGCTAGATAAACTCCTACAATCAACTTATCCCTTAACTTCAGGCTTAATGTAGTAATACTGAAATGACTCATGCCAATATGAAGTCACTATGCTATCCATCTCCTGAACAGTCAGTCATATGCCATATAGCCACCTCCTGAACAGAATCACGAAATTTGAGATACGAATGACAAGTTTAGATGCTGTCTATCAGAACACATGCAAAAGGCAAGTGGCCACTCATTTACATAAGCAAAAAAATTTAATTTTAAGGCCATTCACTAAAAAACACAAACTATATTCTATGTAACTGTTTTCAAAAAGATTAAACAGACATTTGATTCCTTCTATTTTAAAACACGAGAGGCAAAGTTTCTTTGGAAAACAGTTTCTTGAAGTAGTGTTAACAGTTTTGCTTATCTTTCTAAAATGAGTGAATCATATGTAATACTCAGCAATCTTTAATGAGTGCACAAACACAGGAAAAGTTAACAGCTTAAGAAAGGTTGTATGAAAATAATTACATCATACTGTACTATATGTAAGAGATGTTTTCTTCCTTTGTACTGACTGTTTTTAATCTACTCCTTGAGGAAGCTGTATTTTAAACACAAAGGAAACATGTTGAACACCTCAAGGGAAACATGTTGAACACCTCAGTCACCAGATACTGTTCTCTACAACTAAGAAAATCAAATATCTAATTTATTTTCTTTTCTATGTTAAAAAAATATGTATAAGGCAAAGTAATGTGTGTTTTTTTTTAAAGAATTAAACATAGATACGGTAGGCAATCTTTTGTGCCTTTTCTAATAGTTTTCTTCCTGCAACTTTTTTTTGAGGGGGCATGAGGAAACAGGAAAAGTAGTGGAAGTCTTAAAGTTGGCCCTAGTTATTTTTCCAAGTACATTTGGTAAGTCAACTAGACGAAGGGGAGAAAGAAAAAGCGTTCGGGCTCACTCTGAAAACAGTTCTTAAAACACGCCAGTGTTGAGAGTCATGCTTTCCTGACAATGCAGCGACCAATATTACTTGGATTAAAAGCGCGCTACAAACCTAAATCCGTAAAGTCAATTTGGCATCCTAAATCCCAATTGGCCTGCAGCAATCAGGCGGGGCAAGGGTCTACCTCAGCTTCCGCAGAAGTTAATTTTCTAGGAAAGTACACTACCCATCAGCTTCCTACGGCCTTCTTCCTGAGAGGCTGCTGTCCGCCTCGCCCCAGGCTCGGGGTCTGACCCGCAGGCCTGGGTGGGTTGGGGCAGTCGGCTTCTCCCCGTTACCCTGGTCCCGACCAGGAGTAACAGGACCAGTTACTGTAACTACCCGCGATTCCCCGGAACGGCCAGGGCGGCCTCCAACCGCGCCCGAGGCCTCCTGTCCGCTGGGATGTCCCCCACCCCACTCACCCGCCCGAGTGGTGTCCGTCAGGTCGTGGTTGGCCGCTCCCCGGGGAAACTCCCTCAGTTTCCGGCCGCTCAGGCTCAGCACCCCTGTTACTGCCGCCTCCTCCAGCGCTCGGTCGAGGGAGCGGCTCCACGAGCCCGGGCCAGGACCAGGGCCTGCCCCGGAGTTTGGGCCGCAGTTAACAGCCGAGAGGTTACCTCCCGACGCTCCTGGGCAAGAGTATTCTGCAGTCGCGGCCACAGCAACCAAGCCCGCGGCCGCCATTTCCCAGCCGACAACTCTCCGGCCCTTCAGCTCAGCGCATGCGCGACCAGATGATAGGTGGGCGGGGAAAGGGGCTTACAGACCCCGGCCGGGTCCCTTGATGGACAGGGCTGCGGTGCCGCCTGCACTTCCAGGCGCTGGCCTCCGCCCATAGGAGGTTTCTAGAGAAATTTAAAACGAACTCACAAATCCGGAGCAGCTCCCTACGGTAGGCTCCCAGTGGCCTTTCTAACATACCTCTACAAAAATGTCTTTCAGACACGCTCCTCACCAAAACTACCTTCCTCCCTTAGGAGGATTAGATTAAACATTAAGTTTTAACACTTGCTGCCACAAGAGGGGAAAGGTTCCTTGACTTGTCATTCTATAAAGCCAAGTGATTTAAGTGGAGATTGTGAATTTATTAACCATTATTGCCTGAGGGAAAAGGAAGTGTTAACTTCCCAAACTTCATAATTCTCATTGAAAGGGTTATATAAATATTTTAGGCCCTTCCTACAAAATAGCTTCTTAAGGAAAATAAACACTTTAAATAGTACCTCTTTTTTGGGCAAGATTTTATTGTTGAACAAAACTGGGTGAACCTCACTGAAGTCTAAAATTCGGGTCTAGAAGCAAAACTGAGGAAGAGAAAATGATCTTACCATAATCTACATGTGGGAACTAAAGATAGAACTGAAGAAAGTTAAAAATAAAAATGAAACCATTCAGTTACTGGAAAAGTAGAAAATATTTCATTTTATTAAAAATATTTTATAATTTTTTACCACACCACGAGACTTGCAGGATTTTAGCTTCCTGATCCATGGACAGAGGAGACTGGTGGGCTGCAGTTCAGAGTTTTGGTTGCAGAGTTGGCAGGACTGGGTGACTTGCACAGCAGCATGACTTCCTGAATGAGGGATTGAACCTACACCCTCCAGAAGGAAAGCTGGGAGTTCTAACCACTGGACTGCCAGGGAATTCCCACCACTTCATTTTAAACCAATTAGGCCTCACATATATTGCAGTCAGTCTTCAGCTTATTCTTGACATTATTGAATGACACAAGTCATTCCTGCTAAATCATGTAAATTTCCCCTACAATCAATCAACTAGTATTTTCTGTGGGAAATAAGGATGTCAGATAGTCTTTTTCCTAGATTGTAATTATGGAATCCAAATAAGCCAAATAGAGATTAAAACACAAAAAAGGGCTGAGTGGGGTTTAACCATCAGAATTCAAAGAAAATGAATCTAGTATGTCATATTCTGAAACAAACCTGAAGGATTCTGAAGTGCAATAGGCTGGAAGGGGAGAGTAACATCCCAAATTGAAAGGAGTATCAGCATGAACACATCCAGGTATGATTTATAATGGTTCGTGTGGAGAACATTGCCATAGGCCAAAAAGTTCATGTCAGAGAGAAAGAAAGGTTGGAGAGATGCTGTCCATCACTCAAGGTCCAGCTTTACAATGAAACCTTGATTAACATTTCCCCAACTCCTAAATAGAAGAGACTGTAAAAATGTTTAATCTCAGTGCCAAAGTTTATTAGCATCAGTTGCTCAGAGAGTTGTTCTGTAAATTCTTACTGTGTTCTAGGTTCTTCAGCGACAGGAAGATCATGGAACGATCAATGTCTCTAATGAACATGGGTCACCCAAATAGCAAATGACCTGTTATCCCTGGCAGGTATCATCTATCCAATGTATGAATTGGTTTTTGTTACTCTAGACTTTTAAAATTGTTACTCTTAGAAAGACTTTACGCTATTTAAAGAGCAGGTCCTCATTTTAATTTTTTTAGAGCTATTTCAACCACAAAAGCAGAACCATATATTCCATATTAATGCTACAATGCTATGGAAATACTTTTTAAAATGCACAGATATTATCTATATTTGATTACCAATTACCTTCCACATTTGAATTCCTGACAAATTCTCCATTATATGGCCTCATTCTTCCTATCCACCTGCACATATCATTATAATTACAACATACCATGCTAATTCCAGCCTTTGAAGTTCTGACCAAGTTTATAGATTGATTATACTTTGTCTAGTAGTCAACTAGATTTTAAGGTCCTTAATATGTTAAACTCTATACTTATCTTCAATATCCTGGCTGAGTATATCAATAGTTTAAAAATAGAGTAAGTGGAAAGGAACAAAGATGTGTGAAGTACTAACACAGTAGAGGTTATGTGCTAATACAGCAGAGCTAGGAGAAAAAAGAATTACAATATTTGAGAACAGGGTCTCATTAAGTCCAAAATATCTGTAGATATTAAGTCTACCAAGGTCAAAACAGAAGCCTGTGGATACAGGAAAAATTAAGATGCTATATATACACTATAAGAACCAGTCCTACATAAAGAAAGGCTGAAGAAAAGATAAATCAGAAGTTAATTTGGAGACCTCTAAGAATTTGAAGTTTTATCTATAAAGTAAGGGTAGAAAGAGAGAATTCTCATCCTTCTCCCTTAATCTTCTCCATAAAGGGACAAAATCATCTTGAAAAAATAAGGTATGGGAAATGGGAGTCATTGCAGGGAATTCACCAATGTCTAGTGATGAACAAAAGAAATGATGAAAAACAGTTGCAAAAGGGCTGAGTAAAAGGGCTTCAGGGATCTCTAACTTATTCCACTACTGCTCTATGGTCTGGAAGCAGGTGAAAAGTCAATGCGGGTTTACTGAATGAAAGTGCTGCACTCAATTTGCCAGCAAATTTGGAAAACTCCAGCAGTGGCCATAGGACTGGAAAAGGTCAGTTTTCATTCCAATTCCAAAGAAAGGCAATGCCAAAGAATGTTCCAACTACCGCACAATTGCACTCATCTCACATGCTAGTACAGTAATGCTCAAAATTCTCCAAGCCAGACTTCAGCAATATGTGAACCGTGAACTCCGTGATGTTCAAGCTGGTTTTAGAGAAGGCAGAGGAACCAGAGATCAAATTGCCAACATCTGCTGGATCATGGAAAAAGCAAGAGAGTTCCAGAAAAACATCTATTTCTGCTTTATTGACTATGCCAAAGCCTTTGACTGTGTGGATCACAATAAACTGTGGAAAATTCTGAAAGAGATGGGAATACCAGACCACCACGCTTACTCCTTGGAAGAAAAGTTATGACCAACCTAGATAGTATATTCAAAAGCAGAGACATTACTTTGCTGACTAAGGTCCGTCTAGTCAAGGCTATGGTTTTTCCAGTGGTCATGTATGGATGTGAGAGTTGGACTGTGAAGAAGGCTGAGCATCGAAATGATGCCTTTGAACTGTGGTGTTGGAGAAGACTCTTGAGAGTCCCTTGGACTGCAAGGAGATCCAACCAGTCCATTCTGAAGGAGATCAACCCTGGGATTTCTTTGGAAGGAATGATGCTAAAACTGAAGCTCCAGTACTTTGGCCACTTCATGCGAAGAGTTGACTCATTGGAAAAGACCCTGATGCTGGGAGGGATTGGGGGCAGGAGGAGAAGGGGACGACCGAGGATGAGATGGCTGGATGGCATCACAGACTCAATGGACGTGAGTCTGAGTGAACCCCGGGAGTTGGTGATGGGCAGGGAGGCCTGGCGTGCTGCGATTCATGGGGTCGCAAAGAGTCGGACACGACTGAGCGACTGAACGGAACAGAACGGAACGGAACCTCAGTTACATCTCCAGAATCTCTTCCATCATGTAAAGTAACGCTCACATTTTCCAGGCAACCGGGCATTTGGCAGAGGTGGACATCCTGCTGATGGTAGCTAATTTTCTACTGACCTGTCTTCAAGTTCACAGATTTGCCTTGGTTGTTCTGCTACTAGGACCATCCAGTATATTTTCAATTTTTGATTGATGTATTGTCTTAGTTCAACATTTTTTAATTGGTGATTTTCTGTATCTCCTATTTCTCTGCTGAGCCTTCCTGTCTTTTGATTTCTAAGGTCCTTTTCTGATAAGTCCAACACTGGGGTCATCTCAGTGTTTAGACTCTCCTGGTTCTTTGTATGTAGAGTAGCTTTGGATTGTGTCCTGGGCATTTTGAATAGGTCTTGGTTAAACCCTATGGAAAATGTTGAGTCTTTGTTTTAGGAGGCCGTTGATCCATTTAGGATCAGTTCCGGTCTGTCTCCTGTGGGCATTAAAAACAGGGCCATTAAAAACAAGAGAACAGCATTAAGTGGAGTCACTTAATGCTAAAACCCACATTCCCCAAACCGAGACTTAGCTACAGTTTCAGCTCTTCCAGAAATGGAATATTAAACCAGTCAATCAGGAATCACCTGATCAGCACAACTTAGGTAATCAGCCTGATAGACTCCTGCCATCCCCTAAGGAAAGTTTACTTGCAATAACCAAAGCCATTTTCTTCCTGGAAGAGTTTCCTCGTTCCTGCTCCCTCCTGCCCCTAAAAGTCCCTCAGAAGGGGCCTCAGGGCCCCTTCTGTTTGCTAGATGGATGCTTCTCAATTCATGAATCACTGAATAAAGTCAACAGGGTTTTAAAAACTTACTCATCTGAATTTTTTTTTTTAAACAGTGCCAGAGTTTGATGGTCGATTTTCTGAACTTTGGCAATGTTAGGTCAAATCTGTCCTAAGCTAGTGCCACCCAGGGGCGAGCCTGAAATCTGAGTGGTCTGCCCAGTAGTGTCGAAGTCACTGGGATGCCGTTTGGGTCAGATCCACACACATGAGCCTATGGGATCCATTTCTCAAGCCTCCCGCTCTCCGTGATTTCTCCAGGCTCTCCAGTTTTCAAGGCCGCCCTTCCCTTGGTCCTCCAGCTAGAAACTGGGGCTTTTAGTCTCCCTGCCTTGCTGCATGCGTCCTGTGACCGAGTCTCTGCTCTGGGGCCAGGTGATAGGATGAAGAGAGAAAAAAAACCAAGGGGCCTCCCCCGACCACACATACCTTCAAACCACAGCCTTTCGGGTCAGAAGGAGACCCCTGAGCTCTAAGTGTTTCCTGGCTTCCACCACCAGGTTTCTACTTCACGTGAGGCTTGCCCAGGGATGGGACTATATAAGGGGAGGAAAAGGACGAGAAAGGGGGTTTCTGTCCTGAAGAGTCCTCCCTCCCCACTCCTCAGACCAGGAAGACAAGGCTGCTCTTGGAGGCCGGCCTTTCCGTGTCCACTGCACAGCCCCAGGGTTCACACTGCTTGGAGACCAGGCCAGCAGATACCAGGGCAAAAAGCAAGACAGGAGACTCATCACCAGACTTTCATATCCCAAATTCTGGTCTCCTCTCGTGGATCACAATAAACTGTGGAAAATTCTGAAAAAGATGGGAATACCAGACCACCTGACCTGCCTCTTGAGAAATCTGTATGCAGGTCAGGAAGCAACAGTTAGAACTGGACATGGAACAACAGACTGGTTCCAAATAGGAAAAGGAGTACATCAAGGCTGTATATTGTCACCCTGCTTATTTAACTTATATGCAGAGTACATCATGAGAAACGCTGGACTGGAAGAAACACAAGCTGGAATCAGGATTGCCGGGAGAAATATCAATGACCTCAGATATGCAGATGACACCACCCTTATGGCAGAAAGTGAAGAGGAGCTAAAAAGCCTCTTGTTGAAAGAGGAGAGTGAAAAAGTTGGCTTAAAGCTCAACATTCAGAAAACGAAGATCATGGCATCTGGCCCCATCACTTCATGGGAAATAGATGGGGAAACAGTAGAAACTGTCACACTTTATTTTGGGGGGCTCCAAAATCACTGCAGATGGTGACTGCAGCCATGTAATTAAAAGACACTTACTCCTTGGAAGAAAAGTTATGACCAATCTAGATAGCATATTCAAAAGCAGAGACATTACTTTGCCGACTAAGGAGTGAGAGAGGAGAGTGAAAAAGTTGGCTTAAAGCTCAACATTCAGAAAACGAAGATCATGGCATCTGGCCCCATCACTTCATGGGAAATAGATGGGGAAACAGTAGAAACAGTGTCAGACTTTTTTTGGGCTCCAAAATCACTGCAGATGGTGACTGCAGCCATGAAATTAAAAGGCGCTTACTCCTTGGAAGTTATGACCAACCTAGATAGTATATTCAAAAGCAGAGACATTACTTTGCCGACTAAGGTCCGTCTAGTCAAGGCTATGGTTTTTCCTGTGGTCATGTATGGATGTGAGAGTTGGACAGTGAAGGAGGCTGAGCGCCGAAGAATTGATGCTTTTGAATTGTGGTGTTGGAGAAGACTCTTGAGAGTCCCTTGGACTGCAAGGAGATCCAACCAGTCCATTCTGAAGATCAACCGTGGGATTTCTTTGGAAGGAATGATGCTGAAACTGAAGCTCCAGTACTTTGGCCACCTTATGCGAAGAGCTGACTCATTGGAAAAGACTCTGATGCTGGGAGGGATTGGGAGCAGGAGAAGGGGACGACTGAGGATGAGATGGCTGGATGGCATCACGGACTCAATGGATGTGAGTCTGGATGAACTCCGGGAGTTGGTGATGGACAGGGAGGCCTGGCCTGCTGCGATTCATGGGGTCGCAGAGTCGGACACGACTGAGCGACTGAACTGAAGGAATTAACACAAAGAACCTCCCTGCTTCTCCCTGCGTATTTTATAGGCCGAAAGTTTACTCACTGAACAATAGCGGCAAAAGTTTCACTCCAACCTTAATACTCTCCACCTCTGCATCTCATATCACACAGAAATAAAAGTTCTTTCCCTACGTTTACTGATTAGAAATATATTATGGCTACTCCTTTAAGATTCTACTTTATAAACTCAGAGCAGTAGGATTAAAATCTTGGCCAATCCCCTTCTCTTCAAATACAAAGCACAGAAGCTGGTTTGTTGAGTATGTTCAACAAATGTTTGGTCCTACCCTTTCTGACTTCTTTAGTGGAAAAAAAAAAAAAAAGAATTGACTTAAAATCAAGAAAATTTATAGACAATGTGATTTTCTTCTCAGGAAAATAGAAGTGGAAATAGAAATTAAACATACAGGCTAGGGAAATAATTTCCTATTTATCTGGCTTTTTTTTTTTAATGTGGACCCTTTAAGTCTTTATTGAACTTGTTTGTTACAATATGCTTCTATTTTGTTTTGGGTTTTTGCCTGCAAGGCATGTGAGATCTTAGTTCCCCAACCAGAGACAGAACTGCACCCCCTGCATTGGAAGGTGAAGTTTTAACCACTGGGCCACCGGCGAAGTCCCTCTTATTTTTCTTTAAACATTGATAAACCTCATCAGAATATACTGAGAAAAAGTAATTTCAGTTCCAGAATGGTATCACATTTCTTTGTTTTATCAAGCTTTTAGCTGAATAGATTTTAGGTAGAAAGTAAACTATAATGGCAGGGGAAAAAAAGAGACATTCAAATTCAACAACTTATAAACAAATCTTTAAATCTCTCTTAGAAAATGAAATCGCTCAGTTGTGTCTGACTCTTTGCAACCCCATGGACTACAGCCCAGGCTCCTCCGTCCATGGAATTTTCCAGGCAAGAGTACTGGAGTGGGTTGCCATTTCCTTCTCCAGGGGATCTTCTTGACCCAGGGATCGAACCAGGGTCTCCCGCATTGCAGGTAGGCACTTTACCTGAGCCACATGGAAAATCCCTCTTAATGGTTCACAGTAGTCCAAAATTCTTGTTGTAAATGCTTGGAGTTTATTGGTGTCATTTTTAAAGAGGAGTTAACTCCAAACTGATCTTTGCAAAAATAACTTGCTTTTAACTTAAGGAAAGCTTAAATCTCATGCTTCCTTTTTTTTACAGTGGCAAAAAACAAATAATCATATAATTTTGATGAGACTTCAAAAGTTTAGTGAACAGAAATGAAGAAATTATTTTCTGCCCTAATGTTGCCTGCATTTAGAATGTATGGTATTTATTCTCTGCAGTGTATTCATTCTCTGTCCGCTATTTCTTCTCACTCTTACCTCCTTAGAGTAACAGAAATCAAAACAAAAGTTACCCCAACACTGTTTATGTTACACTGTGAATTACAAAGCTATTGACAGCAAAATATATCTATTATATAACAAAAAATAACCATTGGGCAATAAATTCAAAGTTTCTTCATACTTATAGTATTTTATGGTTTGCTTTAATTAAACTTGTGGTGAAGTTTATACCTATTAGAAAAAAAATATATGTTTGACTAGGACCACTGGCCTTTTCTAATAAGTCTACCTAACTGGAATGAAAAGTGATGAAATCTCATAATTATCACTGGCAGAGTGTATTTACTTACCATGTTACAAATGCTAAAGTATGGTACTACCATTTCTTAGATATCTGACAAGCCACACACCATTCACTACTTTCTGTGGGTGTTCCATTCATGGAGAATTAAAGATCTAAGCTTAAAAAGTGACTGGATCACACACAAGTCTTGAAAAGCTGAGGATCACTGAACCAAGATGTAAAAACAAACAAACAAAAAACCTGATGATCTCTAAAGGTTCATTCAGTCTAATATATTGCATTCTAAGAAAATTTGATTTTCTATTCTAACTCCCCCTGAGTACTTCTTGTTGGAGCTATAAATGAAGCGGTCAAAAGATAGTGGGATGTCAATATGAGTCTAAATTGATTTACCAATTTAATTGTTAGGCAGCTTTTCAAATCCTAAATGTTATAGTTACTACAAAGTTCTTTGTAACACAGAACAATCTAAAAACCACAACTCAATCTTTTTAGCTAAGAATAAATCATGAGAGACCTGCAATATTTTATTTGTTAAAAATGAACAGCTTCAGATCTAAAGGTAACTTTTCCAAAAAACACCAAAAAGTACAGCGTAAAGCATCTCCTCGTTAAATACAAACGCTCATTTTGTGATGCACTGCATCAATGTTTTTTACACACCTTGATGCAAAGGGAAATTTAAGTTGCATCTTGTTTAAAAAAAAACTTTTAATAACTGAAAAAGGATGACTACAACCACATTCTAAGAAAGGAAAAATTTCCTCCAAAAGAGCATATTCCTTTGTTTTTATACAACATGTTAGCACTCAAGAATTATAATTTGGCTGTAACAAAGGCAAGATTTTATATTTAAAAAGAAAATGAAATTACAGATGCATGAAGAGCAAAAGTTTAATATACCAAAGACATTTTGTTTGATCACTCAATATCAATATTTGAGGGATTTTTTAAGATTTAAAAAGAAGGCATTAATAATAGCTCTGTACAACAATATTTAAAAGAACAAGAAAATGAAAACATCTTTATACCATATTTTCACAAACTGCTCTGAAGACTGCAAACTCGTGCTCAGTTGCTTTTCCTTTGTTTTAAAATAAGTTATCAATAATTCTAAACCAGTCTAAAATGTATTGTTCATGAATCAAATCTAAGTATTCATACTTGCAAAAATGTTTTGCAATGAGTCCTTGGCCTACAGAGAGACTGGAGTTTACTTTCAAATTGTATGACTGGCTTCCAATAATCCCTTATCAGTAGACTTACAAGCAAAATACCAGATATTAAGGATCAGATTTAATTCTTTGGTATAAGCATGAAACTGTTATTGATAGCTTTCCGTGGCTAGCATAAACCAAGTAACCAAAGGACCATGAGAAACAACAATGAAGTCTAGTATACCCTGCAACGCAGGCAGGAGCCGTAACAATGTTTTGTGTTTTAACAGAGAAAATCAACACAAATAATACACTGAAGGGAAAACTAACACCTACTTAGAGGTTTTAACAGCAAATCAAAAAGTTAAGCTTCAAAATGACCAAACTCGTAACCTGTGGTTTGAATATTTTGTTGCATTTTGGTATTATATCATAACTTAAAATTTACAACCATCTGAGGACTTTCAGCACTAGCTTGGCACAACAAATTAACTCTTCCTAACCCTCCAGAGTATGAGGGGGGGAAATTCTTTTCTCACCACAAATGCCTGAACTTTACACAAGAAATCAGAAGCAAAGGTACAGAACAAGGTCATAATAATGTTAACTCTATTATAATTTTGCACTTTTTACCTTGTGACATATACATTTTTTAAGAGCTGTATGTATACTGTTCAACTTAGTAAACTTAAAATTTAACTTTTTCAAATAAGTCATCCAGGACTTTATGGCTAATTTTCCTACTATCAAAATATCTACGGAACTCAATCCATTTTAATTATAATTATCTAAATATCATCTGAAGAATATTTTGTGCACACTAGACTCAAAACTACACTAAATCCAAACAGTATACCTATGACCTAGGTTTTAAAGTCTTCATCTCAGTTACCATCTTCCACCTGCTACTTTCTCTCCACACAAATTACCAGATTTTTACTCTGGACTTTCCTCCAATTAGGCTCTATCAGATAACTCTGTAAACACCCATTTACAGCCTTTAAACACCAACATTTTAAACAGAAGCTAATGCCCGGAGTCACATTTCTTATTAAAAAAAGGTCAACATTAAAGATTTTTAACTCTGGAGGATTAACCTAATGTTATTTGAAAAATGAACCAAGTTCCAGATATCCCCATAAATCTTAAACCCTCAAACTGAAATTCTAACAATTTTTTATATCTCTAATGAAGAAAAGTCAACTGCACTTATTACACCAACACTATTAAAGTATAAGTGACAGCAACAAAGGGACCTATTTCAAATCTTGAAGATCAAGATTTACAGTGGCAAGGTGTAAAAAATGGGCAAAGGTGATGAGATCCTAAATACCATTATCATAAAATAATCAATTTCTATCTTTCCACATTCTTTCTGCTGCACGAGGAATCAAAAAAGTCAGATAGAGAATTGTTCTGTCTGGGCCAACCATGAAATCTTTTAAGAACATATAGGTATATTCCCTGTTATTCTTTCAGGGTATTATTTATACATGTTTAAAAAAAAATTCAAAAATAAAAATAAGAGTTATTTAGCCTTGTGAATATTTTGAAATAAAGTTTCTTGAATTTCTGTGATGAACTCTTCAAGCAATTAAAATTTTAAGAGTCATCACTGAAAAGTTCCTTTGACATGGGATCTATCCCACGGTTACAAAGCGGCTTCCTCCTTTGTTGAAAGTGAGAGTGGCTCTTTGTTCCTTCAGGATCCCAAATCGCTCATTCAAAGTCATCCCAGTCTAGAGAAAACAAAACAAAACAAAAATTAACAACTTGACTGTAAGCTACATTTGCTTTGGAACAATAATGGATCATAATGGTAATTCTCAGTAACAATACCTAACATTCATTCATATATATATATATATATATATATATGAATTTAGTGAAGTTTAAGGAAGTCAGTTGTCTACTTGCAGGTCTAGAATTGAAACCTAGAGTCAGAATCTCTAAAAGGGCAATGCCAAAGAATGTTCAAACTACCGCACAACTATGCTCATCTCACATGCTAGCAAAAAAGGAATGCTCAAAATCCTTCAAGCTAGGCTTCCATAGTATATGAATCGAGAACCTCCAGATGTTCAAGCTGGATTTGAAAAGGCAGAGGAACCAGAGATCAAACTGCCAACATCCACTGGATCATAAAAAAAAACCAGGGAATTCCAAAAAACTTCTGCTTCATTAACTATACTAAAGCCTTTGTGTGGATCACAACTAACTTAGAAAATTCTTAAAGAGATGGAAATACCAGGCTGAAAGGAAAGTAAAAACTGACAAAATAAAATAAGCAAAATAAATTTGGTCAAATTTCTGTCCATACAGAAAATTTTATCTTCACTCCACAGCTGACATTTTAAAAAGTAACACTCATTCATGATAAAAATTCTCAGCAAATTACAAATAGAAGGGAACTTCCTCAATCTGATAAAAACAGCCTACTGTTAACATCAAACTTAACGGTGAAAAACAATGCCTTCTCAAGTCTGGAGACAAAGCAAACATGCTCTCAACATAGTACTGAATGTCCTAGCCATCATAATGAAGAAAACGAAAAGATTTAAAGATTGGAAAGAAATTCAAAGAATGACATGACTGCTTACAAAGAAAATCCTAAGTAATCTATAAAAGTATTAAAAGCAGAAAGTGTATTTTAGCAAGATTACAAGGTTAATACAAAAACTGCCAAAACCATGGTGAGATACACCACTTGACATGCATCAGAATGTCTAAAATCAAATAACAAATGCTGGTAAGGCCATGGAAAAATTCAGAACTCTCTTACATGCTGGAAGGAATGGTACCACAGCTACTTCTCTGGAAAACAATTTGGTCTTCCCCAAAAGTTAAACCCAGAATTATAATATGATCTAGCAATTCCATTCTTAGGTATTTACCAAGGAGAAATAAAATATACTCACACAAAAACATTAATGTACAGGTTTTTGTGTGAGCATATGTACATGAATGTTCAGAGGAGCATTATTCACAATAGCCAAAGAATGGAAACAATCCAGATGTCCATCAACTGACAAATAAAATACAGTATATCCATATGGTGGAATGCTATTCAGGAATAAAAAGAAAAAAAATATTGATATACACAATGGATAAACCATGAAAAAATTATGCTAAGTGAAAAAAGGTTCACACATTATATGATCCCATTCACATGACATGTCCAAAATAAGCAAATCCAGAGACAGAAAACAGATAGACCAGTAGTTTCCTAGGGTTCAGGATAGTTAGGACATACTATGTAATTCATTATACAACATGAGTTTTGTTAATTAAAATATTTTCAGTCAATGGCCCAGAAAAATACAGGGGGGAAAATTTACCTGTTTTCCAACACTGTTTATGTCAAATTGTAAGGGGACACCTTTAGGAACTTTCTTTACATCAGATTGATCCCGTTTTGTCAAGAATGAGGGCACAGCAGTACGAGTTAATCGTGGTTTCTGAGTTCTATTAGAAAAAAATTAAGACCAGTTAAACAATCAAAAGAAGAGAAATAAATCACTTGGTGCATAGGACATCTTGACTTGTACACATGTTCACCTGTATGAAGACTACTTTATTTACATTCTCAATAACCCCACCAACCCAGTTCTTTTTATTTTTTGAAGTATAGTTAGTTTACAATATTGTGTGTTTCAGGTATACAGCATAGTGATTCAGTATTTTTGCAGATATTTCATTATAGGTTGTTATATGTAATGGGTCTAATTCCCTATGCTATACAGTAAATCCTTCTTGCTTATCAATTTTATATATAGTAATTTGTATCTGTTAATTCCATACACCTGATTTTTTTCCTTCTGCCTTCTCTCCCCCTACGTAAGCACAAGTTTGTTTCTATGTCTCCAAGTCTGTTTCTGCTTTCTATATACATTCATTTGTATTATTTTTTAGATTCCATATATAAGTAATATATAGTATTTGTCTTTCTCTGACTTTAACTAAGTATAACATTCTCTCAGTCCATCCACGCTGCTGCAAATAACAATATTTCATTCTTTTTATAGCTGAGTAACATTCCGTTGTATATATACATACATATGCATATATATATATGCCACATCTTATTTATCCATTCATCTCGATGTATACTTAGGTTGCTTCCATGTCTTGACTACTGTAAACAGTGCTGTTATGAAAAACACTGGGGTGCACATATCTTTTTGATTTAGTGTTTTCATTTTTTCTAGATATATACCCAGCAGTGGAATTGGTAGTTCTATTTTTAAGAAACCTCTATACTGTTTTCTACAGTGGATGAACCAATTTACATTCTCACCAACAGTGTACATGGGTTCCCTTTTCTCCACATCCTCTCTGACATTTATTATTTGTAGACTTTTTGATGAGAGCTATTCTGACAGGTGAAGTGATACCTCATTGGGGTTCTGATTTGCATTTCTTTAATAATTAGTGGTGCTAAGTATCTTTTCATGTGCCTGCTAGCCATCTGTATGTCTTGGCTTTGTAAAAATGTCTGTTCAGGTCTTCTTCCCACCTTTTGACGGAACTGTTTTCATATAGACTTGTATAAGCTGTTTGTATATTTTGGATTTTAACCCATTGTTGGTTGCATCATTTGCAAATACTTTCTTGCGTTCTGTAGGCTGTCTTCTGATTTTGTTGATGGTTTCCTTGGCTGTGTAAAAGCTTTAAAGTTTAATTAGGTCTCATTTGTTTACCTGTGTTCTTATTTCTTTTGCCTTTGGAGACTGATCCAAGAAAATACTGCTATGATTTATATCAGGGTGTGACCTCCTACCTTCGTTTTTTTTTCCAGAATTGCTCTGGTAATTTGGGGGTCACCTGGGGTTCCATGTAAATTTTATCTGCTCTAGTTTGAAAAATGTCCTGGGTTTTTGATAAGGATTGCATTAACTCTATAGATTACTCAGTAATATGGTCATTTTAATGATATTAATTCTCCCAATCCAAGAGCATGGGATTATCTTTCCGTTTCTTTGAATCATCTAAAATTTCCTTCATCAATGTCTTGCAGTTTTCAACATACAGGTCCTTCACCTCCTTGGTTAAGTTTATTCCTAGACATTTTGTAAATACAATTTTAAATCAGTTTTCTTTTTTATGTTCTCTTTCTGATATTTCATTATTAGTATATAGAAACAGGTACTAATCTTGTATTCTGCAACCTTGCTAAATTAAAAAAAAAAAAACTTGGTTCTTGACAGACTAATCTAGAGACTAAAATTTATAAATTGCTCACAGAATACCTCTGTAAGTAGAACTACAACTTTTCAACAATTGGGAATAACTGGTCATTTCCAAGTCTTAATCTTCAACTAAAATAAAGCAATCTCTAAAATCTTAAGAGGCTCATCTGATGTTTTCATCTCAATTATTAAAATGGATGTATAGGTAAAACAAAAACTCTGTAAACCTAGGAATTAAAAAAAAATTTATTATTTTTAAAATATGTTCATCACAACTCACATAACTGATTTCATAACCTAATAATGGGTCACATACATCGACACATACATTTTCCTCTGCTGTGTTAGCTTGAGTACATCTGCATGAAGTTCCAAGAAATTAGCCATCTGCTAGACCACTGGAGAAGGCAATGGCACCCCATTCCAGTACTCTTGCCTGGAAAATCCCATGGACAGAGGAGCCTAGAAGGCTGCAGTCCATGGGGTCGCTGAGGGTCGGACATGACTGAGCGACTTCCTTTTCACTTTCATGCATTGGAGAAGGAAATGGTGACCCACTCCAGTGTTCTTGCCTGGAGAATCCCAGGGATGGGGGAGGCTGGTGGGCTGCTGTCTATGGGGTCACACAGAATCGGACACGACTGAAGTGACTTAGCAGCAGCAGCAGCAGCTAGACCACTGGCTCATACAGGACTTTCTTTCAGTTTTAGTACACAACGTAGATTTTCATTTCTGATACTTTTTGATGGGAAAAATTTTAAAGTGAGAGTTACAGTGTGTTCTATTGATGATCCAATGAGGTTTTTCCACGGCTAGGTCAATTATCAGGTTGAATTTGATAATATGGTTTTAGAACTTTCTTGAAATGGATCCTTTACCTCCAGCCCAGTGCTACAAGTCTCACATCTTGCCTGTGAAATCAGGGTTCAGCTCACCCTCCACCCCAGGCAATATCACTTCCAGCTTCAACCTAGAAAGTTTATAATTCAATAAATATAATGGAATGGTGAAGTTAATTAAGGTCAAAGAATGGGCTTCCCTGGTGGCTCAGTGGTAAAGAATCCGCCTGCCGATGCCGGAGACTTGGGTTTGATCCCTGGGTCAAGAAGATCCCATGGAGAAGGAAACAGCAACCCACTCCAGTATTTCTGCCTGGGAAATTCCATGGACAGAGCAGCCTGGAGGCTATAGTTCACAGGGTCACAGACATGAATTAGTGACTAAACAACAACAAAAATAAAAGAATATACTATGAAGTCTTTAAAAAGGCGGATGTGTATGTAATAAAGTCCAAAACATGTAACTTTTTCAGTTGTTTTTGGCTTTTTTGTTTGTCTGCTTTATTTGCTTTGGCCATGCTGTGTGGCTTGTGGAATCCTAGTGCCCTGTCCAATCAGGGATTGAATCTGGGCCACAGCACTCAAAGTACTGAGTCCTAACCACTGAACCACCAAGGAAGTCTCTACTTTTAACTTTATATTAATTTCCACTTTGTATTGTTTCCTTGGACTTCCCTGGTGGCTCAGAGGTTAAAGCGTCTGCCTCCAATGCGGGAGACCCGGGTTCGATCCCTGGGTCGGGAAGATCCCCTGGAGGAGGAAATGGCAACCCACTCCAGTATTCTTGCTTGGAGAATCTCATGGACTGAGGAGCCTGATGGGCTGCAGTCCATGGGGTCACAAAGAGTCGGACACGACTGAGTGACCTTACTTACTTACTTACTTACTTATGTTTCCTTGTCTCAGTTTATCCTAACTTGGACATCATACTCTTGAGCAGAGTCAAATATTTTTCTATTCTCTTACATACTGAGAGGTTATAATTTTTTCAAAAAGAAAAAAAGACTTACACTGGGCACTGCACCGCTCCTGGATTATCAATGGATACAGTCAAAATTCCTCCATTTGTGGTGGAAGTTCGCCATCTAGTTTCAAAAAATCAAAAATTTCATTAAAATGAAAGTTTATAAATCCTACTGTGTGTTATACATAAAGCATACATTTTAAAGTAGCCATTACTTTTTCTAAGTTTTCAGAAATTATAGATACCTGAGCCCCAACATGGTATAATTAATCAGCATATTGGTTATAAGAACTGGACGCTTGAATTTACAAATATTTTTCCATGTAACAGATATATGCACATAAAAAAATCAAATAATTCAGAAAAGCTTCTAATAAAAAGCAACAATCCTTTACTCGACTGTTCTCCCTTCCTGCTCCCCAGAGGCAGTACTTTTAACTTCCTGATTTTCTGCTTGTTAGTTACCTCTAGTTCATTAAACAAGATACTTAGGTAATAATATCTTGCTATCATAAGGATTCAGCTCATCACACTATCTAGTTTCTCTTCCTACTTTGAAACATTTTGATGGCTGTATCACTATTTTACTTTCATTAATTTTATAAATACACTTGAATTTCTTTTTCCAGTAGTATCTCTTGACATTTTCCCCTACCCCTTTGTAAGAAAGGACAACAGTATTTCTAATTCCTTCCTTCTACCTCTTCACCCACTTTCTATCAGCTTTACTTTTATATTTATGTAGGTCAAATTCTGACATTTACATTACATTGTTACCAAATCAAGTATCTTCTGCTTTGTTCTATATGTTGATCTTCAAACTCCAGTGCAAAAGAATACTAGCAGCATGAAGTTCAAATAGTTGCCATTCTTATACTCCAACTGCTCAAAATAATGACCATTCTAGAAGGTATCATATCTGAACCATGATCATGTGATATATGCTTTGTTTCTAAGAAGTAGCCATAATTTTAAATGATTTAGTTTTAAACTCTGGTCATACTGATGGAATGTTACAACTCACACTTGCAGTGCAATTCTAAGAGACAAAAATATATTCTTAAAATATCTTTATGGGGTAAGGAGGAAAAAAGCAATGTAAGAAGAAAACACTGTATTGTTTTTAAAATTTTATAAATATTCTAAAAGCTCTACTGATTTTCTTCTACTTCTTCCCCGAACTGGTTCATTTGTATTAAGCAATTATAAAAAATTAAAGAGCTATTTCATTAAAATGGAATAAATAAGAGAAAAAATACAGAGTAATGCATTTGCTCTAAAACATGTAACACTGACATGTGAAAATGCCAAATGTTTTGGGGGCGGAAATCAACAAAAACAAAACAGGATTTACTTATTTCAGGCTCAAAGGTTAATTCACTCTGGGTCTCATTTAATTTCTTTTAAACTGTGGCACAAAGTAATTGAGGTCACTACTATTCTGGGAGTTTTGAAATGACATCTTGAAAAACAAATTGAAACTTACTGACGAGTTCTCTTTGCTACTACATCGTCTAGCAGTTGTTCTGAGTTCAACTGGGCCTGAACCTGAAGGGGAAAAAAAAAGCAGTAGATCCCACAGAAAGCAGAGGATTTGAATCCAAAGAGCTATCCTGCTCTGTAACTTTATAACCCTGTGTGGTGGGTTTGAATGCAGGAGAGGAGCATGTGCCTATTCTGACAACACCTCTTTCTTGGGGTTCCTGTATCAGAATAAGTAGTAAAAACAAAGTGATTCCTAAATAACATGTTAAATTCTTATAGGACACTGCCATTGATGACAACAAAAGAGAAAAGAGGGGAAAAAATTAATCTAATGTCATGTTCTCCATATCCTAAACCCAAACCCTACCTTGATCATGGGTCATGTCTATAATTGATGATTACTAAAGGTGGATGGTCAGGATCCTTTGTGTAAAAAAGAAAACACTGTCAAGGGTTTTTTATACCTTCAGGCCTCTTCTGAAAAGAAAGTTGCCTGACGAGTGTCTTTCTGATGACTTAATTTATTTCCACTCCTGGTAAAATTATTTGGAATGTTATTTCTGCAACAACAACAAAAAAAAACACAAGTACCATGAAAAGTCTGGGCCACTTAATAACTCTGAAACATCTTGAAAAAATAAGCAAAAATAATTAAATTCATAGACTAAAATACTGAGGTATACTGAACACAAAGATTCAATTATGTTCTTGTTTACATGAAGCTATTGAGATCTGATTTACAGATATAACAATCTGGTTAATTCTGGAACTAATTTATCTTACAAATATTCAACTGTCTAAAAGAATTAGTACAAAGAAAATCACACCTAGGTACATCACTGTCAAACTGCTAAACACCAACAATAAGAGAAAATATTGAAATATAAAATATTCTCCAAATCTCTCTCCTTCACTCATATATATTGCTCTCCTTCACTCATAATACATATTAATATCAATCACACAAAAACTCATACTGTTCCACTGTATGCTCTCTCCTGCATAGAATATTGTAACCTTAATTATGTTTGACTTTACTTTCACCAATTTCTTTCTAATTTCTATAGAAAGTTGGCAAAAGACAAATTTTCATACTTATCTGCTTATTTCTATAAATAAATGTTTAACATGTCACCTCATCTTACCTCCAGCCTTATAGAGGCTCAAATGCATAATTTCCCTAGCCATCTCAATTAACAAGGACTCATTAATGGCTCAGGTAATTGACAAATTCTTGAGAAGTTCCTCTTTTCCAAAAAAAAAAGTACTCCCAATCGACTCTCAAAACAAAGAGATAGTTGAGTAAAGTTACAATTATAGCCATTCCACATATACAAAAACTTCATTTCAGGGTTTTGTTTGTTTGTTTGTTTGTTTGCTTTGACTTATCTTTTATGAGAGATGAATAAATGGTATTTGAAACTGAAATAATAAAATTTCACAGCTTGTCAACTTCTACTTTATCCTTACAGAGAACAGAGTACCATAATCAGTTCAGTTCAGTCGCTAGTCATGTCTAACTCTTTATGACCCCATAGATGGCAGCACACCAGGCTTCCCTGTCCATCACCAACTCCCAGAGTTTACTCAAAATCATGTCCATCAAGTCGGTGATGCCATCCAACCATCTCATCCTCTGTCATCCCCTTCTCCTCCTGCCTTCAATCTTTCCTAACATCAGGGTCTTTTCAAATCAATCAGTTCTTCCCATCAGGTGGCCAAAGTACTGGAGTTTCAGCCTCAGCATCAGTCCTTCCAATGAATATTCAGGACTGATTTCCTGTAGGATGGACTGGTTGGATCTCCTTGCAGTCCAAGGGACTCTCAAGAGTCTTCTCCAACACCACAGTTCAAAAGCATCAATTCTTCTGCACTCAGCTTTCTTTACATTCTAACTCTCACATCCATACATGACTACTGGAAAAACCATAGCTTTGACTAGACGGAACTTTGTTGGCAAAATAATGTCTCTCCTTTTTAATATGCTGTCTAGGTTGGTCATAGCTTTTCTTCCAAGGAGCAAGCATCTTTTAATTTCACAGCTGCAGTCACCATCTGCAGTGATTTTGGAGCCCCCCAAAATAGTCTGTCACTATTTCCATTGTTTCCTTATCTATTTGCCATGAAGTGATGGGATCAGATGCCATGATCTTGGTTTTCTAAATGTTGAGTTTTAAGCCAACTTTTTCACTCTCTTTGCACTTTCATCAAGAGGCTCTTTAGTTCTTTGCTTTCTGCCATAAGGGTGGTTTCATCTGCATATCTGAGGTTATTGATATTTCTCCCAGCAATCTTGATTGCCACTTGTTTTTCACCCAGCCCGGGATTCTGCATGATGTATTCGGCATATAAGTTAAATAAACAGGGTGACAATATACAGCCTTGACGTACTCCTTTCCTGATTTGGAACCAGTTTGCCGTTCCATGTCCAGTTCTAACTGTTGCTTCTTGACCTGCATATAGATTTCTCAGGAGGCAGGTCACATGGTGTGGTATTCACATCTATTTAAGAATTTTCCACTCTTTGTTGAATCCACACAGTCAAAGGCTTTGGCATAGTCAGTAAGGCAGAGGTACCATAATAACAGGTCACATTTTAAACAACTGTCTTTTTTACCTTTTAAATATCCTTAATCAGTAAAATACATGTAAAGTTTACCGCTTTGGCCAGTTCGGTGGCATTCAGTGCATTCACGTGGTCGTACCACCACCACCACCATTTCCAGAAACATTCACCTTCAGAGACTAAACTGTTCCCCTTCCAACTCACTGCCCGCCTTCGCCCAGCCCCCAGCCCCAATTCCTCCACTGTCTGTCTCTGTGAATCTGATTGCTCTGGGGACCTCGCAGGAGTGGAATCACAGGACATAGCCTTTTTAATTTAATATCAAAATAATTTCAGCTAGGGACTTCCCTGGTGGTCCAGCGGTTAAGAATCCACCTTTCAATGCAGGGGACATAGGTTCAATCCCTGATCAGGGAACTAAGATCCACATACTCCCGGGTAACTAAGCCTGTACACCACAACTACTGAACCCACATGCCACAACTAGAGAGAAGCCCACGCACCACAATGAATGAATGATCCTGCATGCTACAACTAAGACTGGACATAGACAAATAAATAATTTAAGCTTAAGAAGTATTCATGAAAAGTCCTTTCAGGTTTGCTTTTCCCACAAATAACATACACTATTCTGTTAAGAGCCACTGAGAGTATGTAACAAATTCAGCTTTCAGAATTTTGAATAATACTGGCTCAGGTGTTTTTACCAAAACAATCACCTTTTGCAGTTTTTTTCTATATGTCAAGAGAAACAAAGAAACAGAGTGATGTTTTTCTTAAGAAGTCTATAATTAGTTAAATTCATCAACAACACTGGTTCTAAGAAATAAGGAAGCTGTAATTAAATGCTTCCATACTGAGTGTTCAAACAGACATACCAAGTATCTGTCTTGAAAATGACCAGACAACTACAACATCACTGCAAATTCATTGCGTTGAACTCTCAGTATAAGAAGTCCATCTTTATTTATGAAGGATAACATAATCTGTCTTATATTTGAGTACTTACTTTCTATTTAACTGGTTAGGTCTCTTGAGAGCTGCAACTGGTTTTCTCTGCACTTCATTTTGTCTCAGAAGGTTTGCCTTCCTTTTTAATGCTGGAAAATATCGTTCTATATTCTTTTAGAAAGCAAGAAACTATGTTAGTTAGATTGCTTCATGCTCTATTACCTACTATATATAAGCATTTCTGAAGCAGAATGGACAGGGACTGACCACTACTTAGATGTACAGATTAGAGAGGCAGAGAAGCTAAAACAATTAGAATATTTCCAGTCTAAGTGACCAAAAAGATAACTTAAAATACTTGCAACAAAAGAATTCAAACAGAAGAAGGAATTTTTTCTATTTTGGTTATGTTCAGTTTGATATACTCTGAGGGATACACAGGTGATGAAGAAACATGGCTTTGGAGCTTAAGAGAAGAATCAAGAGAACCTGAAATGAAAATTTGGGAATCTTTCATATAAATATGATTTTGATGTCAAGTGAAGGTGTAAGAGAGCCAAATTTCTGATGCAGGTGCAGCACCACTGTGCTAGCCAAGCAATCCCTGATGGTTTCCTTGACCTTGACTGGACTAAAGTTGACCTTTAGGTCAGAGGAGAAGTAGAAGAGATATGTTATCTCTCCTTTGTCTTTTGCTCTCTTAAAGGGTCCTAAGCAGTGTGGCTTGTGCTTCTATGATTCTAGTGTTTTTCGTGAATTTGTGCTTTAAGCTTTGTTTGGTGTCTATTTGTTTCTATGAGATGTCTAAAGACGTTTGTGCGAACAAAGTGTATTACAGTGTGCTCACAATCACTCTTTCCCTCCAGCATTTCGAGTCAGTCTTCCTTTTAATTAGCTCCCTCCCAGGACCCCTGCAAACAGTCACTTGTCAGGCATCCACCAAGTTTAAAAAAACTGGTTAATTTCCAGACATGTCTCAGACTCAGCAGTGGCATAACTTGAGCTGTTTCACAAGAGGCTCTTAGACCCCTTGCAAATAGGTTTCTCTGAAATCCATTTAACAACTAAAGACTGAATTCCTGCAGTGGGCACAGCCTAAACTCAAGTTGAGAATTCCATTATATAAAGAATTTGACAAGTTAAAAATGTTTAGAGCAGCTCTGTCTCTTGAGGGTATTCAACAAATATCTATCAGGTATCTATAATGGGACAGGTATAATATTAGTCAGATATACAAAGATATCTAAGTATAGTCCTCATCTTCAAGTAATCCAGTCTAAGAGACAGATGCATATTAATGGATAATTATAATATACTGTGGTAAGTTATGTAATAGGAGGATATGTGAAGTACAGTAATAACATTATAACAGAGAGAGATTTGCATATGCACAAAGAGAAAGAGATGAAAGAGGAAACTATGACTTCAGATTCTTGCAATGTCGAGGTATGTTTATGGCGGAGAGGAGGGGGTGAAGGTAATGGTGTGGAATGTAGGTTTAAAGGTGGACATAGGCCAAATACAAACACTGCATTCCATGCTAAATAAAATCAGCAATTTAGAATCCTTGAAAGATTTAAAACATTATGTGATGTAAATCAGAGAAAGACAAATATATGGTATCATTTATATGTGGAATATAAAAAAATGATATATATGAACTTATTTACAAAACAGAAATGGGCTCACAGACATAGAAAACAAACTTATGGTTATCAAATGGATAGCAAGTAAGGCAAAGAGAGATAAATGAAGAGTTTGGGATTAATATATACACACTATGATATATAAAAAAGATAAGAAACATGGATCTACTGTATGGCACAGGGAATTGTAGTCAATATCTTGTAATAACCTATAATGAAAAATAATCTGAAACATATCTGAATCACTTGCTACACCTGAAATTAATACATTATAAATTAACTATACATCAATGACAAATAGTTTTTTAAAAAAGAGCTACTTTTCAAAACAAACGTGAGAAGGAAAAAAGGGAGGTTGTGATAGCAAAGAAACCTGAGTAGAAAAATAGAAATTAAAAAAACTCAATGTCACAGAATATTAGCACATGAAATGCCATTTTTTTTCTCTTCACATAAATTCAGTCCATCATTAAAGCCTAATTCAGGTTTCCATATTTTCCATGAAGGCTTTTCAAAAGTCTTTGACAATATGAACTGTATCTTTTACTTAATCTAGATTCCCTCGTATTTTAAAAATATGAGAAGTATCCCAAAGATACAGATTAAAAAACACAAAAATTACAATAATCTTCATTTTCATGAACATTTAGAAAAGAAGTAAATGTAAAAACAGGAATAAAGAATATCAACCATACATAAGAAATGCTATGAAATCAGAATAATGATAGCCCATTCTGAGCTTAATATTTTGTCTTTAATAAAAACACCAAAGACCATTTTATAGGTAAATGTAAAAGTTCCTTCTATAATATTAGTGTCACATGTCATTTTCCTTCAAAATACCTGCCATATTATAATCATTTAGTTATTTGTGTGATAAATTATTTAATATTTATTTGAATTCTCCATGAGGACAGGGATTTTAATACAGAATCCCTTGCATCTAGGACATACTGAGTTTTCAGTCAACATGAATTAAACAATGGATACATGGTCAAGAACTGTCAAGAGTCCAATAATGTATTGGGAATTTGTGTTCATGAATCTAAGGTTTGTATATGTGTACAAAAGTGTTTACAAAGAATATCTAGCAGTAAGTTTTCCCTAAAGAATTTTGATATAAAAAATTGTTCCTTGAGGGAAAGAAATTAAGGTAGTCTATTTGGATGTTGTTCTATTAAAGTAGTATTTTATTACTTAAGTATTAAAGCAATAAAATTTTAAGTGTACAGTCTGATGAATTTGGGTAACTACATGTAGTCATGTAACCACATCATAACCAAGATATAAAACAGTACCCTTAACCTTAAATGTTTCCTTATGCCCCCTGCAATTTCCTTCCCTCACATGACTCTAACACCCGGCAATGACTGATCTGTCACTATAGTTAGTTCAGCCTTTTATACAACTTCAAAAAAACAGGATCACAGTACACAGTATCTTGTGTTTGAATTCTCTGCTCAGCATGAGGTTTTGAGATGTATCCACACTGTCTTGCACATTAACATTTATTCTTATTTTACTGTTGAATTCCACAATATGAAGATAAGGTATTTATAAACTATCAAAATCAGACAAATGATCAAAACTACCCATTAGCAGAAAATAACTGCTTATTTATGCAGTTATTTTTTTTAAGTTTACAGAAGTACTAAATAGTTTAGTACTATTACAGTCCAGTTAAAAGTTCTACAAAACATAACATACCCTCAGTTTTAGGAGATTGTGAATCTAAAAGGAAAATGTTATAGAACTGACACTGACAAGGTAATATATTCCAGACAAAAAATTCCTTAAGAACTTTCACTTGGCAGATACTTTAAGCTTTCTCTAAATGAAAGAAAAAAAATTCATTCTTAGAGATGTTCATTCCCCTCATAGCACAGTCATTTGCTAGTCATAGCACTTCCCACTTAGTAATTCACTTCATCTGTAAGAAAATGTACATTTTTATTGAAATAAAATCTTACTATTTCATATAAACTGTGGAGAGGAAGAGATAAAATAACAAAATGTCTAATTATGGTCAGGAATTTTTTTTAAGGTATAAAATTTCTAAGTATATTAAAGTATTTGGGTAATTCATTTAATGAATATAAAAGGATGGTATAAGTTATTTATATGTAAAAAGAAATTTTGTAAATTGTTAGAAAATGATCTGCTCCACAAGTACCATAGTCATTCCTGTTCAGATATTAATCTACATTCAGGTTGAGAGAAAGGTTAAGAAACAGAAAATTTCAAACCATACCTTTTCTAAAATCATTCAGTCTTTGAATAAAAACATCTTACCATTCAGTACATTATTCTATAATTTATAGAGCTTGTAAGTATTCTATAATTTAACACTTTCAATTTTTACTATTTTTAAACAACTCAAAAGACTATACCACATGTTGTAATCTAAAATTTTTACTGGAGCAAGTTCTGTGATAAAGTTTTAGAGATAGCTGTTGGTGATAGCAGAACTGAAAAGTAAGGTATAAAGAGAGTTGTGGTTAACCAGAATACATTCTTAAGATATTTTAGGAAATGATTCACGTCCTGAATTTTTAAATTAAAATATGTATTACTTTCATAATCAGAGAAACCAAACAGTTTAAAAAATAGAAGAGTAGAACATTAAATTCCTTGGTGGCTCAGACTTACTAAACATAAGAAATTAAAGAAAAACCATGTGTGTAACTATTTTAAGTAATGCTTTATTTAGCCAACTTGAAATTTACTCCACTGAGATGTAAATAAAAAGTCAATTAAGATTTGAAAAGTAGTTAATTTACAGTGGGTAAATAAATATAACTCTAATTAAAAATATAAACTAGAGCAAACAGTTATCCACCCAAGAGAAATGAAAACCTGTGTCCCTACAGACTTACAGGGATGTAAGCAACATTATTTACAATACCCAAAAAAATGAAAACAATGAAAATGTTGTCCATCAACTGGTGAATGGATAAACAAATATAGTATATCCATATAATGGAATATTATTCAATAATAAAAAGAGCTGAGACTTGCTACAACATGATAAACCTCAGAAGTATACAGCTAACTGCTAGCCCATATACTACTGTATGATTGCATTTACAGGGATACCTTGGAGTTACTGGGGATTTGGTTCCAGACCGCTGCAGTAAAATAAATACCACAAAAAACTTAGTCACAAGAATTTTTGGTTTCCCAGTACATATAAAAAATTATATTTACACTATAATGTAGTCTTTAAGTGTGCCACAGTATTATGCCTAAAAAAAGAATGTACATACCTTACTTTAAAAATACTTTACTGCTAAAAAATGCTAAACATCATCTCAGTCTTCTGTGAGTTTTGATCTTTTTTCAATAGTACCATCAAAGATTACGGCTCACCATAACAAATACAATGATGAAAGAGTTTAAAAATATTGTGAGGATCACCAAAATGTGACACAGAGACAGAAACTGAGCAAAGGCTGTTGAAAATAAGGCACCAACAGACTTGCTCAATGCAGGATTGCCAAAATCTTCAATTTGTAAAAAAAACGCAGTATCTGTGAAGCATAATATAAAGTGAAGTGTAATAAAACAAGGTATGCCTGTATATGAAATGTGTGGGAAAGGCAAATTTATAATATATTTACAGCAAGATTAGTGGTTGCTTGGGGGCATATGATGGGGTATGACTGTGAATGGTCATGAGATTTCTCTTTAGAGTGACAGAAATGTTTTTCTAAAATTAATTATTGTGATGATTGTTCAACTCTAAATTTTCTAAAATTCACTGAACTGTACACTTAAATGAATTTTATAGTATAAAATTATACATCAATAACCTATTAAAAAAACTGCAGACATTTGTTAAAAACCATATACACACACACGGGGGCATGTGCACAAGGAAAGTCAAGAACCTATTAAAAAAAAAGTTTATATTTGATAATGTGGAAGTTCAGGTATTCTTCACGACAATCATTTTTATTTATTAAATTTTTTTATATAAGCCCAACTGCTGCTGCTGCTAAGTCACTCCAGTCGTGTCCGATTCTGTGTGACCCCATAGATGGCAGCCCACCAGGCTCCCCCATCCCTGGATTCTCCAGGCAAGAACACTGGAGTGGGTTGCCATTTCCTTCTCCAATGTGTGAAAGTGAACAAAGTGAAGTCGCTCAGTCATGTCCGACCCTCAGCAACCCCATGGACTGCAGCCTTCCAGGCTCCTCTGTCCATGAGATTTTCCAAGCAAGAGTACTGGAGTAGGGTGCCATAAGCCCCAAAGTGCTACATTAAAAAACCAATATATTCAAATAATATGTTCTCTCAAGCTCATTCACAAAAATATTACTACAAATAAAAGTTTCTTTTTTTCCCTTAGTTATAGTTGATTTACATATTGCTTTAGTTTCAGGTGTACAGCAAAGTAATTCAGTTGTAAATATATTTTTTTTCATATTTTTTTATTACAGGTTATTATAAGATACTGAATATAGTTTCCTGTGATATACAGTAAATCCTCGTTGCTTCTCCATTTTATGTATAGTAGCTGTATCTGTTAATCCCATACTCCTAATTCATCCCTCCTCCCCCCATTCCCTTTGGTAACTGAAAGTTTGTTTTCTACGTCTGTGTAATTTTATTAAATTTTTATATAATTATTAAATTTTTTATATAAGCCCCAACTGCTGCTGCTGCTAAGTCACTTCAGTTGTGTCCTGTTTTAAATACAGATTCATTTGTCCCAGAGTTTCTGATTCAGGATTAACTATCATCCTACCTTGTCACTTAGAGGCGGTCGATTCATAGGACTAATTCCTTTTCGAATTCCAGTTGCTTTCCTAGCTGCAAGGCCAGTGATAACTCCATAAGGACGTCTCTTCCCAGGCATCACTCTTCCTCTACGGCTCAGACTATTCTTACCAAAACCTGTAGGAGAAGAGGAAAAAACAGTCTCAGAATCAACTGAATGGCACACAGGTCACAGGATACTGTATTTCTTAAGCAGGGTGGAGGACATGAGACTTTTTCATTTATTATTATATAATACTTCTTTTATTATATTTTATAAGCTGCACTGAAAAGGATTCTGCTGCTGGTAATGGACTGCAAAGGACTAGAGGATTCTCACATTTCCTCCTAGCTATCTTCTCTTCAGAATTACTCTCAACAAAGAGAACAGTCTCAACTTTCCTTGTGCAGCTGCTATCCACATATGCTTATTGAGTACTTGAAATATGACTAATCTGAATTGAGATGTAACAAAAGAAAATATAATATTTCATTATTAATTTCATATTAATTATACATTATTACAATATCTCAGATGTTCTGGGTTAAATAAAATACATTATTAACAGGTGCCTCACACTTTATTTGTTTGGTGGCACTGATTTAGAGTGGAATCACTATCTCCTATTTACTAACTATGATGCAATCTGGGTTCTTTGTTTTGTCTTACTGTATTCCAACTGCTTTTGCTAAACTCTGCAGTAAACTCCAATGAGTGTTTTAATCTCTGCAGTACATGACGTTACTGACTGCACTCTTCCATGACATATCTTATCTATTTAACACTCATTTTCTAATTATGAAAAAGTAAACATGTTCAACTGTAGAAATCTTAAAAATATATAAAGTATAAATAAAAATATAAAAGTCACCACCATTATTAGGTCACCATTTAGAGATAACAACTATGAACATTTTACATTTTTCTAGTATTTTACTTATACACATATATTTCAAATTAACACTTTTAGATTCAACTGTTTTTAAGCAACACAAAAGACTGTATCGCACGAGGTAATTTACAATTTTGTAGTATTGTGGGCCCAGAAAGCAGGCCAGGTCAATCTTCCAGCAAGCATATTTCACACTCAAAATACTACATAGTCTATGTTAACACTGTATTGTGAATATTGTGAACTACACTAGGTAACAACTGTGATATTGGCCATCCTTAATTTTAATGTCTTTAATATTCACACTAAACCATTTCAGTTACTTCTAGCATTACTCTACCATAAATAACATTACAATAACACTATAGATAACACATTTTTATACACATCCATGATCATTTCTTCAATATATAAATTTCCAAAGGTCAAAATGCTGTATCAAGGATTTTGATTATTTTGGTAAAAAATCTCCTCCAGAATGACTGTATTTATGTATATTTCCAGGAACATAAGGGTGCCCATTTTCCCACATCATTGACTACTTTGACTATTATTATTTTTAATCTTTATCATTTTATGTTTGAAATTAAAAAAAAAACTCATCACATTTGGTAGTTTACTAGCAATAATGAACACTTTCCATTGTTGTTTTTTTTTAATCTTTCATTCCCAAACTGCCATGTTCATAATCAGTCTTTCAGGATCAAGTTCTAATTTTCTTTGATGCTCCGATGTAAGAATTACTTTAAATTTATAATTAATTTTTCAAGGATTGATATCTTTACAACATCCAGGAATGTGCTATCTTTCCACTCACTCTTCTTTGGTCACTAAATTGGCACAGTAAAGTTTCAAGCTTTTTCCCCCATAGGTCCTGTACAGTTCTCATTAAATTTATTACAGGTATTTCAATGTTATTAATCTCAAAAAAGATCCCTTTCTATTAATAATTTTCATATTGTCATTCCTGGGATTACAGAAAGCTACTGAGGTTTCAATGAAGAGCTTCTAATCAGCTATCTCACTGAATTCACTTATTAGTTCTAATAGTTTTTCAAATTATTTTCTTGGGATTTCTGAGTGACAATCATATTACTCACAAATAATACTATCTTCTTCCTTCCAACAATTACACCTCAAATTCTTTTACTTCTTAATGCAAAGGCCAGAAATTCTAGAGGACTATGCTAAGTAACAATTGTGATACTGGCTATTAATTCTAATCCGTGGGCGAATGTCTTTAGAATGGAATCCTGTGTAACAATATACACCTTCAATGTGGTAACAGGTCTAACAACTTGCTTCACAGTCAAACTAAACTTAAAACAGTTTACTGTAGGATTTCTCAGGACTAACGTGTGTGATGAACCTCTTAAGTCATAATCATGTATATATGTCATTCTCAAATATCTAATTCCATAATGCTTTTTTGTGGTATACCAATTTTGAGACCAGAATTCAACAAGGCAGTTAGGAAAACCTGTTATGATGGTTGAACCATTTATGAATTTATTGCCATTACTGCCCCACTTCTGTTACTCGAACATGTCTCTTACCAGTTGGCTTAATACTAGGCTTTGTCAGCAGAGGGTGCTGCAGGGACTCTAGAAGCTTTTCTTTCAAGTTCTAGTGGGCAATGTAAGGTTTATTTCTGTGGCATAGGACAGTCAGTGGCAATCATTATCCCTTCCCCTCAAGCTAAGACTATGGTGAGGTAAGAGAGGCGCCTAAGGCACAAAATTTGAGAATGAATGACACCTTAAATTTTAGGCCGAAGGTATCTATCTAGATTTAGTCCTAGGTATCACTCTAATTCTGACCCTGCTCACCTCCGGTAAATTACAGCCCCTTCATCCCTACAGATCACTTCCCCGTGAATTCTATCTGCATGGCAACTCCATATCGTAGGGAATTCATGTAGATTTGTTCCTTTTTGGGTGCTCTGCCTTAGGACTAAAAGTAACGATCTTATTACTTTTATAATCATCAAAAAAGCAATAGAGATACAACTTTTTAAAATATTAAGATCAAATTGCTGCTACTCTATGTGTGATTTCCTTCTAGAATTGCAACCAAATGAAGATCAAGCATGCTGAGGAAGCCTCTAGTTCAAATTAAATCTGTAACAACTTGCTATTTTTTATTTGTATTAAATAATGAAGGATCTACTACTGTGCTGGGCACTGTTCTGAGTACTTTAATGAGAACTTGATGAAGCTGATGCTAACATCTCAATTTTGCAAGTAAAATGAGGCCAAGAATAGTGACTACCCAGAGGTCATAGTTAGAAAATGGCAGAGCCATGATCTAAGTGCAAGTTTCTGTGGCTCGAAAAATTGAACACTTTTCCAAACAATTAAAGAATAACAAAAGGCAGAATATAATCTGGTACATTTCCAAAGAGAAAAAACAGCTATGACAGAAAAGACAGGCAAAAGTGAAGAGGAACTAAAAAGCCTCTTGATGAAAGTGAAAGAGGAGAGTGAAAAAATTGGCTTAAAGCTCAACATTCAGGAAATGGAGATCATGGCATCTGGTCCCATCACTTCATGGGAAATAGATGGGGAAACAGTGGAAACAGTGTCAGACTTTATTTTTTTGGGCTCCAAAATCACTGCAGATGGTGACTGCAGCCAACTTAAATAGCATATTGAAAAGCAGAGACATTACTTTGCCAACAAAGGCAAGTCAAGGCTAGTCAAGGCTATGGTTTTTCCTATGGTCATGTATGGATGTGAGAGTTGAACTATGAAGAAAGCTGAGCGCCAAAGAATTGATGCTTTTGAACTGTGGTGTTGGAGAAGACTCTTGAGAGTCCCTTGGACTGCAAGGAGATCCAACCAGTCCATTCTGAGGGAGATCAACCCTGGGATTTCTTTGGAAGGAATGATACTAAAGCTGAAACTCCAGTACTTTGGCCACCTCATGCGAAGAGTTGACTCATTGGAAAAGACTTGATGCTGGGAGGGACTGGGGGCAGGAAGGGGCTGACAGAGGATGAGATGGCTGGATGGCATCACTGACTCGATGGACATGAGTCTCAGTGAACTCCGGGAGTTGGTGATGGACAGGGAGGCCTGGTGTGCTGCGATTCATGGGGTCACAGAGTGGGACATGACTGAGCAATTGAACTGAACTGAACTGAGCTCACTAGCTACAAAACACAAACGATGTGAATAAGGAATAAGGCAAATAGTGACAAGTACAATACAAAGATATAGGCAAGCACAGTGTACTGAGAATCTAGAGAAAAGGATAAGAAGTGAATGGATGTGGTAGGCACAAATAAGATGGCTCTAAGTGGGGATAAAGACTATATTTAAACAGGAATTGAGGGGGTCATGGAATTCATGATTAGATTATATCAGTCTTGAAGCAGTATCTTATACTGAATGGAAGACAGAAGACAGTGAAACCATTCTGGATGCTATTGCAACACTAAAACACAACATAATAAGGGACTGGGAGAGGAACATGGAAATCTGAATGTATTCCAAAAGAATGAGTGAATTAGCAGAACAAAGAGGAAGTTTAAAGAGAGCAGGAATCCATTATTATACCAAAGTTTGAGGCTTAGATGAGAAAGACTCATGAAAAAAAATCTCATTAACAAGAATAAAAAGAGGTGGAGAAGGAAGGATTGGGAATTTGGGATTAGCAGATACAAACTAGTACCTACAGGATGGATAAACAACAAGGTATACTACTATATAGCACAGGGAACTATATTCAATATCCTGGGATAAACCATAATAGAAAAGAATATGAAAAATTATATATATATATGTATCACTGAGTCACTTTGCTGTACAGAAGAAATTAACACAATACTGTAAATCAACTATACTTCAGTAAAATTTAAAAAAACACAAATAAAAGGAAATTCTATTCCTAGGTGCTTTCTGGCTATTATAGTCACTGTTCCCATTTTCATTACCCTTTCTTTCTACAATCTCTTATTTATCAATGGCTTCTCCTTACCTTCTAACAAGCCTAGATCATCCCTTTCTTCTCCTTTCTTTTCTACCTTTAAACAAACTTCACTAGCTCTATCTCAGTTTTAGCAACAGTTCTATTTTTCACCCTTTCATTGTCATGTTTCGTGCAATAAGTCTTTTCTCTGTTTTCATTCATTTAGCCCCTTTAGAAAGTTTTCTTGTCTTTCCAGAGTACCTTCATTCTCATTACTTCAACTACTACCTCTATGAAGATCCTTCCACATTTTAAGCTTCACCAGAGCAGCAGTTGAACACAGGTCATGTGTTAGAGGGACATATGGAACTTTAAAAATACCCAGATCCTACTTCTGCAGATTCTGGTTCAGTAGCAATGGAGTGCAGCCAGACTATCAGTCTAATTTATAAAGCTCCACAGGCTCAACTAATGTTGAGAACTAAAACTAGACATAGGAATTTTCATCTTTCTTTTGAATCTACAGCCCAATTCCTTCATGAATTTCTTTCACAGACACATCCAGTTGCTTAAATTAATTTCTGCAGTCAGATCACTTACATGAAGATTTGAGGGATTTTCTAGAAAATATCGTATCACAAAGTGTATGCAATCGTATTACTGGCTCCTTTTCAAATCAGCACACAAACTTTTCCCTGCCTCTTCTACATCTAAAAGAGACAACATTCTCAACCTTTTTGGTCTCAGGACCTCTTCATACTCTTAAAAAATTACTGAGGACCCCAAAGAGCTTTTCTTTTCATGAGTTTATGTTTACTGATATTTAGCATACTATAAGGGTGGTATGCTGTTGGCTCAATAGCAAAGAATCCTTCTGCCAGTGCAGGAGATGAGGGCTCAATCCGTGGGTGTGGAAGATAGACTGGAAAAGGAAATGGCAAACAGCTCTAGTATTCTCGCCTAGAACTCCCATGGACAGAGGAGCTTGGTGGGATACAGTCCATGGAGTTGCAAAACTCTTAGGGACTAAAAATAACAACAAGCCATACTACAAATGAAAACTAAAACATTTCATAACGATGCTAAATTCACTAAATGTAGGGCAAAGAACATTTTTTAATGAAAAACAACTATTATTCTCCTAAACAAAAATATTTAATAAGAAGAGAAGCACTGATTTGCATTTCTGCAAATCTTTTTACTGTGTGGCTTAATAGGAAATTTTCTGTTTCTGCATCCAATCTGTTTGATCACATGCTGTGTAGATTTTGGAAAAGTCCACTGTACATTCATGAGAGAATAAGACTGAAAACAATTAATGTCTTACTATTATTATAGAAATAACTTTGACTGTTTACACCCCTTGAGTCCTGGGGATTCCCTAGGATCTCTGGACAACACTTTGATAATCGCTGTTGTACAGTATTCCATCCCTGAAGAACATTTAGGTTGTTTGTACAAATATGCATTGAGTGACTAAATTACATTTCAGGAATAGAATTGGGAAAACTTTATTCTCTTATGTGTTCAGTAATCAAAAATAAGTGATTATTTGCTAAGGGTTCTCTGCTTATTCTGTTACCTCAAGCTAACATTCTCACTGACATTACAATGTGGAAATCTGAACTTATCCAAACCAATCAGAGCTTAAGAAAATCCCATATCTCTTTGAACATTCAGTGACAGGAGCAGCTGTTCTATTTTAGGCCCTGTCACATGGAAGTGGAGAACATACAAGCACAAATTCAATCTTAAAAGATCCTAAGGCACTTACAGATCTTTAGCTCAACGCTGAGATCATAATCTCTGTAAAAGGAAAGCTTTTCTGATCTTTCATGAACAAGATCCTATTTCACCTTATTGATTAAATCACCACTGATTATCTTAGCACAAAATGCCTATCTAAAATCCTATAGTACTATCAGAATTTCTCTTATGATATTTCTCAACTCAAGTGTTTTTCACCTTATCTGTCACCAAAAGTTCCTTGAAGTAAAAGACTGTGTCTTTACAAACCCCAACAAGCTAGTTGGTTCAGAGCATTTATCAGGTATTTAACAAATGATTAACATAAACAAATGTATTTCTGGCTGCCATGAACTCTAAAATATTTTAATATAAATCATAATTAAATATGGTATGTTGAGTAACATTTATAAAGAAACCTCAAAATATAAATCATTGGAATTAAATATTAATTTTTTATAGCTAAACACCTGTCACAAGATTTATTCTCTCGAGTCCAGCTATCCAAGAAAATTATTAGAGAAGAATAAATTTTTCTGTACAGTCTTATTTTAGTTACAAGTTTATGTTGAGGATATGTTGGTGTATCAGCTGTTAAATGTAGGATTAATTATGTTCAATCTATTGGAGATTACTTGTTATGTTTTTTTAACATATAGGACAAAAATCAACTTAGGAATTAGTTTATCAAACTTTTTTCACATGTGTAAAAAAGATCTTGAGTTTTAAAAATCTGAACAAATGTTTATTCTAAAATGCTGATGTAATTGCTAAAAAAGTTAATGAGTCACATATAATTAATAGTATTCCCTTACTGCCTTAAGTCCATTTTGGAACAAGATGTTATAAATAAATAAGCTTCTACATTACTAAAAATAACTGTATATGTAGAGTTCCAAAATAATAGACCACATCTAAAGCATTCAATTCTGTGTCACCTTTGGAGAATTTAACAAATCTTAAAGATCCTGCATAAGTTAAGTAACCTAGAAATAATTTTCTATGCAAAATAGCAGTCTCCATGTATTTAAAAGGTTTTCCTATAAGAAAGGTAATTTGTTTCCTATAACTCTATAGAATTAACAGGAAGGCATGACTTAATTCAAATTAAGAGAACTTTCTAGTAAACAGTGTGTCTCCAATAATGGAATAAGTTATCTTGTGAGGTGGTAAGTTCTCCCACTGAATGTATTTAAGCTAGAGTTACACAGTCATCCATCAGACAGACTAACATCTAACCGCAAAGGAGATTGAGACTTTATGATACGTAAGATCCTTTACAAATCTATATCCCTAAAAATAACAAAGACTTTATATACTGAGGTTACTTTAAAATGACTTAATGTTTTTAAGACACACGGTTAATCACCTATTTAAGGAAACCTAATTGCTACCAGATTGTAAGATTAAAACAAAACCCTGAGAAAAGGAAAAACATAAATCACTGATATATTCTCTCCATGTTTTAAATATGTATCAAAGATAGTATACTATGAACCCATAAATAACTGGCATTTTATTAAAGCTTACTTGTAAAACTTACCAGAATTCTGTTGAATACCCCATCTTACTCTCATCCTGAATTGCCTGGCACCACTTTGCTGAAGTCTTCTATTTAATCTCGGGAAATTCTGCTTCTTTCCTTCCTTTCGATTCAATTTTATGATATCATCTGTGATAGACAAAATGTGATGATTATCTTCATTTTAACTTAATGACTCAATTACTCAGTCTCATTTTCTAGTTGACAGATTTCCTATGTCCCTAACTTCTTTTCTACTTTGGAAGCACTTCCCTAAAAGGATAATAATGCTAAGAACATAAAAGCTCAAATCAGCCAATATATTTGGAGCAGTGAAGAAAAGTTTCCTAGGAAAAGCTGAAGTCAAAAGACCAAAACAGAGCTAGTAATTAATGAAAATTTCTATTATCCATAGTATTTCTTTTCCTAATATATGTAACAGAGAAGGCAATGGCACCCCACTCCAGTACTCTTGCCTGGAAAATCCCATGGATGGAGGAACCTGGTGGGCTGCAAGTCCATGGGGTTGCTAAGAGTCGGACACGACTGAGCAACTTCACTTTCACGTTTCACTTTCATGCATTGGAGAAGGAAATGGCAACCCACTCCAGTATTCTTGCCTGGAGAATCCCAGGGACGGGGGAGCCTGGCAGGCTGCTGTCTATGGGGTTGCACAGAGTCGGACATGACTGAAGCGACTTAGCGGCAGCAGCAATATATGTAAATAAGCAAAACCTATTTACAAAAATTATCTGTATTTATCTTCTATAAACACAGAAGTCTCCAGCTTTAAAGATGACCACCTTTCAATAAAATCATTGGCAGTCAAATAATAAATCATTCATAAACTAAATTTCTAAGTTCATCTCAAGTTAGCAAATCTTTCTGAGTATAAATTATGGTGCGATGAATATATGTGGCAGGCTGTGCCATAATAGAAACAAACAAAAGTAAAATATGACTACTCTCAATAAATTTAAAATTAGTGAAGGAAACAGACATGTAAATAATGAACACAAAAGACACATAAGTAAACAAGTACCATAATAAAGATGCAGTACAAAAAGAAAATACTATTGGTTCTCTGCTTGTTTGGCACAGCAATTCAGGGTTACTTTATTTTTCTTTCTACACAGTTCTCTCTCTCTCTCTCTCTTTTTTTTTTGGTCATGCCAAGGGGCACATAGGATTGTTGGATCTAATTCTTGGACCAGGGATGGAAACCGTGCCCTAAGTGGAAGCTTGGAGTCCTAACCACTGAACCTCTAAGGAATTCCCTCTGCACTGTTCTAAGTCTCATTATCTCCAAAAACACTTTCAAACTGTCCCAAGGTAATTCACAAACACCACACTGCTCTAATATCACAAAAGAACAATGTGAAGATCAGGAAACTAAATGTACTCCAGATCCTATTTACATATGTTAAAAGGAGATTATTAGCAGACAAAAAATACCATTTAGGGGCAGGAGAGGGGAGGTGGGGGTCGGGATTGGGAGTTCAGGTACACTCGTGGCTGATTCATGTCGATGTATAGCAAAATGAATACAGTATTGTAAAGCAAAACAAACTAAAAAATAAAAATTTTTTTAAATAAATAAATAAAAATATTCAAACAATTTATCTGAAGTTCCAACTCCAATTTTGAATTGAAACTATACCAAATAAACCAAATAAACTGAACACTGTCAACACTTCTAAATAAAATTAATGAAACTAACAAACCTCAGTTTTTTTTTCCAAACTGCTCTAAATACAAATAATTTAACAACTCTATCAATATAACCATAGTCTTTTCTAAAGTCAAAGAAAGATATATAGGGATCTTTTCTCATATTAGCACTACTCTATCTCACCCATCTTTCACATTTAAGACTTTAAATTACATTCAAACAAATAGTCATATAAATAATCCAAATCTCTTCAAGAAGAGATAAATCTTTCAGGTACAAAAAAATTCATCAAAGTTAAAGGCACTCAAAAACAGGTTTTATAAAATACAAAGATTTCACAAATCCCAGAGGCATGAACATGTTAAATTCTCAGTAAGCAGAAAGAAAATATAGTTAGAAAGCTACTACTTTCAAAGCACTACGTTCCTTTAACAAAGTGCTACTTATTCTTTACCAAAAGTCTGAAATCTCAGAGTCATGCGAGTATTCACCCCCCAACCATAAAATAAGAAACAGTAGAGTATAAATCTGCCTAATTAGGTTGATTTAAAAATAGGACATTATAGAGTATAAACAAAATTAAAAGTAGCAAGGCATATCAAATATAAAATTATGTTTTATATTTAAGCATTTTATCTAAATCCTCAAGTTAAATGGAGCTACAATGACACAGAAGATTCTTCCAATCTAAAGAAGAAAATGGCTTTCTCCTAATCAAGGACAGATAGTAACTGAGTACTAATAAGATGGTTCTTAAAGCATGTATTCATTCAATTCTCACAATAATTCCATGAAGTAACTATTTTAATCCCCATTTTCAAATTAAGAAACTGAGTCACAATGAGGTCAGCTATTGAGAACCTTGATAGATAATTCTATATGAACAGTCACATAAATCTGACAGAGCCACAGTTAGAAATAAAGCAAAAAATTAAATTCTAAAACCTATGAAAGCCTGATAAAATGGGATAGTCATTTTATCAGGGATAAAGTGGGATATTCACAGAACATAATAATTACTTAAAATACCTGTCTCTTCATCACATCTACATGAAATTCACTTTAAGAAAAAAGGCACCTGACAGAATGCTGTATGTTCTTAAGGGAAAAGAGAGACCAAGTTCTAGTTTAGCTATCCCTTGCACTTCATTTCTACCTTCAAAGAGGAATTATCCCTCAGTTTTCTTCACTTGAACACCCCAATTACCAAAAGAAAATGCATACAAAAAAACTTAGAAACTTAAGAAATGTATTGGTATGAAAACACATGTTTAACACTTTCTACATCTACAGCATGGTGCTCTGAAATACTCATTTCAACATTAACTTGTACAACTTGGGCAAGTTACTTAATTTCTCTGCGCCTCGGGTTTTGTAAAACAAATAACAATGGCTTATACAGTGTGTGTGTGTTTGTAAATATGGTGCTTACGGTTTACCAGCTACTGTTCTGAGCAGTTTATCCATGCCTATTGACTCTTTTAACACTTATAGCAACCCTCTGAGATAGGGCCTCAGCTTTTTACAGATGAGGCACTAAGAAGCAATTTGCTCAAGATCAAATGGTTAATAAGTGGCAGAGACAGGATTTGAACTGAGACAGTTTGGGATTCCAGATTCCATGCTCTTTATCAAGCACTTATATACCTTATAGGGTTATCACTAGGATAATTTAACACATATAAAAATGCTTAGTCCAGTGCCTGGCAGGCAGTAAGCACTCAATAAATATTTACTATACTTTTTCTTGGCCTTAGTTCAAAAGATGCCTCATGTCTTTAGAGGTCATTGCTGACTAGCAATAAAACAAGACTAAGATTTTCTGATGATCTGCTTAATTCATGTCTTGGGTTCTAACTTATGGCAACAACAGAAAGCAAGAGTTCTTGACTTAATGACTAAAAATCTTGCAAAAAAAAAAAAAGAAAGAAACAACAAAAATGAAAAATACCGTCCTTGGAAAAGTTACATTTCTGTATGCCCTGTGCTGTGCTTATTAGTCAGTTGCTCAGTCGTGTCCAACTCTTTGCAACCCCATGGACAGTATCCCGCCAAGCTCCTCTGTCCATGAGGATTCTCCAGCCAAGAATACTGGAGTGGGTTGCCATGCCCTCCTCCAGGGGAATCCTCCCAAACCAGGGATCAAACCCAGGAAGCCCAATGATACTGAAGTGGGTAGCCTATCCCTTCTCCAGGGGATCTTCCCGACCCAGGAATCGAACCAGGGTCTCCTGCATTGCAGGTGGATTCTTTACCAGCTGAGGTACCAGGGAAGCCCCCTATATGTCCCAGAACTTTTTAAATATCCGAAAAATCGTAGGCCTCAGGCAGAGCTAACCATATCTAATGTCATAACCTAAATCCCGATAAAAATAGGATTACTTTTAAACCAACCAAGCCAAACAGACTAGTGCCTCCGTGGTGCTAGGTCTGAATTTTTAACTGAATCGCCCATCTTCCTGCTTTTTACCTAGTTGTCACCAAACCACTCCAACTCTTCTAGGTCCTATGCTTTACTTGTCTTCCCATCAATCCACATAAACCATCCTTCGCTTTTCGCTCCGTTTTGTTCTAATTTGCTAACTTGAAGGACTCTGGATGAGGAGAAGGTGCTTTTCTGGGCACCGCCTAATACATCACCATTCCACGAAGTCCTTTCTAAGTATCTTTTCTGTCAAGCGCCCCGCGGTGGCCTTGCCGTCTGCTGCCCGTCAGAAATGGCCAACTCTAGGGGCTTCTTGACGCTTCTGTGCGACGCCAAGCACAGGCCCAAGCGCGCAAAACGTCCAACTAGCCGTTTTCTAGAACTACGGATTTAACCGAACCAGCCCGGCTCTCGAAGAGCTTTCCTTAGAAAGGTTGGCTCCGTCCGGTCCGTGCCCTAGCTCCCTCACACCGAACACGCCTGAGGTGAAACGCGCGGAGTTTTCCTCACAAAGAGCCGGGGTCACCCGCGAGTGGTGGCGCCCTTCTGAGAAGAAAGAGGGTCCGCACTCCTAGATGCCCCCGAAGTTCCGACCCAAAGCGCCCTCCGCCCTCTCAGACACAGTCCGGCCGAGGGGATCCCCGAGGCCCTCCGACTTGACCCCGACACCTGCGCGCTCTCCCCCGCCCCCACGTCCCCACCGGCCCTCGCTTGGTTCCGCCCACCCGCAAGAAAACTCCAGCGACAACTGCACCCAACCGCCCCTTCCCCCACAAACCACGGTATTTGGTTCCACCCACACCTCCTCCCACTCCAACTCGGTCCGACTCGGCTCCTCACCCAAAGACATATCAATTTTGTCCAGGTTTTCATTGCGCGGGCTTTCGGCGGCGCAGGCGGCGGGGTTGCGGTGGCTCCCATTAACCGGGTACTAAACCGGTTCATGGCTGGAGACGTCGAGCTGGAACAGTCAGACGAGAAGGCCAGAGGCTGAGGCCTGCCACCTCCCACTCACGCACGCAGACTATCCGCACCGCGAGAGCGCGCACGCGTGCTGACGGAGTCCGCGCCCCCCCACGCGCGTCTGACGGCGGGGGAGGTGGGGACCATAGAGACGAGCGGCCTGTGAGAGTGGCCCCACCCCCTTTCAGGGACTGGGTCCTAGCGCCCCTTGTTGGACAGGAGAAAACATTGCACCCGCCGTTCTGGCTGCTAGTGAGAGCCGCCGTTTTAGCAGTTCGCCTTTCTGCCGAAATTATGCTGGACCGTGAACACCTCAGAATCACATGCTTTAAATGAGATCATGTTCCTCCGTGCCCTTCGAGTCCCCTCTGCTACAGAAAGGCCCCGTAAGGTTTGGTACACACGAACCTTTCACAGCCCACTGCAATGCAGCCTCAGAGGCAGGGCCGACCCTGCAAGCGTGGATTGCAGAACTGCGCCTCAGCTCCCCTCTCCCTGGTCAGCTCCTCCACCTGCAGCATGCGGAATCGCCACGTCTGGACGCAAAGCAAAGCCCGCACTGACAATCCCTGCGTCACCATACCAATAAAAGTAAATGCTAACGTTCCCCGTCTCTGTACCACTTCTCAGCCGGCACGCTCAAAACATTTTGCACGGTACTAGCTACCTTAAAACCTCACTTTCCCTTGGAAGAGGGGTAAGTACCTCTGCTTATTTGGCTGCATTTTTCTCTAATTCACTTGCGTTGGAAATTGATAGGAGGATTCGATTTCTTTCTAATCATGCCTATGGGAAAACTTCTTAATATTTGATGAACTTCTGCATAAGAACTTTTTTTTTCCTATTTACAAAACGTGATATTCCCTCTCTTCTTACCTTCTTCTCCTCCAAAGTAACTGCGCTTGAGTGGAAGCATTTAAGTTGTATCATCCTCAAGCAGCTTAAACTATGTAACACATTTGCATGTAAGAAAAAAATCAGGGGCAAGTATTCTGTTCGTTTAGAAATCTCTGCCACCTTCCCCCTCTGCACTTCCTAAAAATTCTCTTTGCATAGAAACCAACCAGTGATCTAAAGTGTCTCAAACCCACAATAGCTTGTACTTATTTTTTCCCCAAGACAAAAAATAAAACCATAAGAGTAGAGTGAATCAGGTGAAGGCACACTATGAAGGGATACAAGAAACTTAAATGGCGGAGGAGGGTTTGGACTCAAAAAGATCCAAGAACAATATTCAGCATGTCAAGGAGAATAACGTGTATGCTCCTAGCACAATGTGCTTGATTTTACTACTGTTCACTCTGCAGCTACCACCTCTTTCCCAACTGCTAAGAACTAGGCAACTGTATTGTAGAGAAGTACAAGAGAGACCTAGGTTTTATTGAATGTTTTCACTCACTTTAGTCATTCACCTTGTGAACTTGGGAGAGTGTCTGGGCTTCATAATCATCTTCAAAACAAGAAGTAGTTATACTTAATATATGTTAATCTTTATTATCTCTAAGATTCCTTACAGTTCTAAAATATTCTAAACACAAGACATTTTTCTACATACTATCCTTCTCTCACTAGAAATAACTTTTGCAATCACTACTTATTGGTAGAAGCAAACTACAGGGAGAAACACTGGATTGAGTTCTTAATTTTATGGAAGAAAATTAATGTATTTAGAGTATGGATACATTTTGTATTTCAGGCAATACAGGACAGATAATAAAAATCCCAAATGTGTAAAATTCTTCCCACACCAATTTATAAAGATTCCCTTTTATCCTGGTCTTCTCCTCCAAACTGAAGCCCCATACCAAATCTCTTTAGTTCTAAAAGGGAACATGCTCTGGGGTTTCATGAAGCAATTCTAGCTGTTGTGTTTCTCCAAAGGCTGAGGGTTTCAGAGTCGCAGAGCAATCACCCTGATTCCAGAGGGAAAAACAAGGAAACAAGAGGCATTGTAGTTAGGGTAGATCAGCCACACACAAAGCCATACAAAACAAAAGAGCAACCTGAGACATACACAGCAACAGTGAAGAGGAAGAAAAGCCAAGAAATCAAAACTGGTTCATGTCCAAGAAGTTGACCAGCCAGTTACAGGGCTGGGGATAAAAGGTCAACCCTGCAATTTGCTGGAGCACAAGAGGCAGATGTTCATTTAATCATATATTCATTGAGCAGTGGCATTATAATAGGCCCTGAGGATAAAATGCTGAGCAAGATAGATGTTGTCCCTATCTTCATGTAGCTTTTCTGAACATGTACTGTGAACATTTTCTGAGCATGTGCTAGACACTGAGCAGAGAGCGTTTGTCTTCAGTTCAGCAGTTAAGTCTTCAGACCTAAGTCAAAATAAACAGAATTCAAGCAGCTGCCCCTTTTGGAGGCTTAATTTCATACAGTGTAGATAAGACAGTGTCTAGGATTGCCAGACAAAATACAGAACCAGTTAAATCTGATTTTCAGGTAAACAATGAATAATTGTTTAGTATAAGTTTTGTCCCAGGTTTCAGATAAACAGCAACTTTTTTTAACCACAGAATATTGCAGTAATATTTAGGATATATTTATACTAAGCAATTATTGTTTATCTGAAATTAAAATTTAACAAGGAGTATTATATTTTTATTTGCTAATCTGGCAACCTTAACACCACCATACCTATTAACATGTGCTAGCTCTCTTTTCACAATATGCATAGAGATCTATATTCTCTTCAAAGGTAAGCACAGCTCATATATTTAACTCAGTTTTATTAGTTTGATATATATAATTCCCCTCCTTTTTTCAGCTTTATTGAGGCATAACTGACAGACAATAAAAGACATATTTAAAGTGTGCAGTTTGTAGCCCTGTGAAATATATACCTGTGAAAATATCACCATAATCAGGATAATAAATTTATCTATCATCTCCCAAAGATTTCCTGTGCTCCTTTGTAATCCCTCCCCCAACCTCTACTTAAGCACCCACTGATATGTTTTCTGTACAAAGATTAATTTGCATTTTTGGAATTTTATATAAGTGGAATCACACAGTATAAACTTTTTTATATCTGGATTGTTCACTCGGCATAATTGTTTCCAATCTGTATGCTTTTTATTATCTTTCTTGCATTATTATACTGACTGGGGACTCTAGTACCATGTTAAATAACAATGGATAAAGTGGACATCTTTGACTCGTAACCAACACCAAGGGGAAAGCATTCAGTCTTTCACCATTAAGTATGATGTTAGATTTTTTTGTTGTTGTTGATGCCCTTTATCAGGTTGAGGAAGTTCCCGTCTACTCTTGGTTTGCTGAGAGTTTTAGTTATGAGTGAATGGTGAATTTTTTCTAGTGCTTTTTCTGCATCTGAGATGACCAAATGGTTTTTCTTTCTAAGTTTATTAATATGATAAATTATATTGGCTGCTTTTCAAATGTTAAACCACCCTTGCATTTCTAGGATAAACCTACATGGTCATGGTGTATTATATTTTTTAAAAAATAAATCTTTATTTTGGCTGCACTGAGTCTTCAGTGCTGCATGCGGGCTTTCTCTAGTTGCTGCAAGTGGAGGCTACTCTGAGTGGGGCACTGACTTCTCATTGTGGCGGCTTCTCTTCTTGTGGAACACAGGCTCTAGGTGTGGGGCTCCATAGTTGTAGTGCTTGGGCTTAGTTGCTCCATAGCACGTGGGATCTTAGACCAGAGATTGAACCTATGTCCCTGCCTTAGCAGGCAGCTTCTTAACCACTGGACTACCAGGAAAGTGAAAGTGAAGTTGCTCAGTTGTGTCTGACTCTTTTCAACCCCATGAATTGTAGCCTACCACAATCCTCCATACATGGGATTTTACAGGCAAGAATACTGGAGTGGGTTGCCATTTCCTTCTCCAGAGGATCTTCCCTACCCACGGAATCAAATCCTCGTTTCCTACATTGCAGGCAGATGCTTTACTGTCTGAGCCACAACTTCATATCAGGGAAGTCCCTGTATTATCCTTTTTGTATATTGTTAGGTTTGTTTGGTAATATTTTGTCAAGGATATTGTTTGTTTTTTTCATGAGTGATATTGATGTGTTTCCTTTTCTTGTAATGTCTTTGATTTTGGCATCCGCTCTTGCTTTTCAGAAGAGTATTTTTAGAATTCATGCTGCTGCTGCTGCTAAGTTGCTTCAGTTGTGTCCAACTCTGTGTGACCCCATAGACAGCAGCCCACCAGGCTCCTCTGTCCCTGAGATTCTCCAGGCAAGAATACTGGAGTGGGTTGCCATTTCCTTCTCCAATGCATGCATGCATGCTAAGTCGCTTCAGTCATGTCCAACTCTGTGCGATCCTATGGACAGCAGCCCTCCAGGCTCCTCTGTCCACAAGATTCTCCAGGCAAGAATACTGGAGTGGGTTGCCATTTCCTTCTCTTTAAAATTCATATGTTGATGTAATTTGTATTATACTGGAATAAGGGAACTATTAATAGACATAGTTTGTATTCTATGTAGATGTAGTATGTATTAAGTATGTATCAGTTAGGTATGACTATTATTATTATACCTAACTCTTTGGGGCTTCTCAGGTGGTGCTAGTGGTAAAGAACCTGCCTGCCAACGCAGGAGACACAAGAGACATGGATTTGATCCCTGGGTGGGGAAGATCCCCTGGGGGAGGGCATGGCAACCACTCCAGTATTTTGCCTAGAGAATCCCACGGACAGAGGAGCCTGACAAGTTACAGTCCACAGTTACAGTACAGTCAGTACTCTCTGACTCACAAAGAGTCAGACATGATGAAGCAACTTAGCATGCACACAGCTCCCTTAAGCTCTTGTATGTACAGTATGGTTTTCCTTCTCTTTTCTGCTTCGGTACCTTTCCTTTGCCACCTTGGCACAGCTTCCTTTTTCTCTTTTGTATTGCCCTTTTCTTCTGTTCTAAGTGTTTCTAGCTGTTCTAGTCTTCTGCCTTTTAATCTCAGCATTTATTCATTCATTTATTCAGAATTTGAGTCCTTACTCTGGGCAAGATACAGTACAGTGTTACAGCTGAGACATGACAGGCAGGATAGCAGGCGTGGCTGGGGAAATTACTAGTCTCCACTTCCCTGGTCATCGGTTTTCTCTGATTAGGTAACTTGCTTGGATAGATAGGGGAACTTGAAGGGGAATTCTTCCTGCACTCAGGGGTTGGAGCTCTAGCCTTCTCCTTATTAGGCCTTGTCTTCTCTGGGCAAGACAGGGGTTCTTTCAACCAAAGATTCTAGGTCAGTTCACTGAATGACTAATTGTGGAACTTTCTAAAGCTACCCAAATTTACATAAATCACACAATTCCCCCCTAGTTACATGAAGATTGTTTATTTTAAAAAATATTTCTTCAGTTTCCTCAATAGATAAATTGATAGTCTTAAGAAAGCCCTGGATAGCCAGGACTCTAGGCTTTGCATGCTGCTGGACAATCTCAGTAAGCTGCAGACAACATGACTCTATAGAATGTATATCTAAGGATATTCTTTGATAAAACCATGCCAAAATGATCAAATTCAGGAAATTTAACATTGATGCAATTCTATTCTCTGACTATAGTCTATATTCTAAATTTTGCCAATTATCCTAATAAATAATTATCCTTTATAACAAGGATAACTCTATCTCCTTCCATCAGAAAAAGTTTGTCAGCCTTTCTTAGTCTTTTATGATATTTACATTTTTGAAGGTTGAGGGCAATCAGTGCAAAGATTTTCCTTGTTTCATTTTCTTATTGCCACCGTATGATTAGATTTGGTTATTCACTTTTGTAAGAAATACTATTAATACATAAATGATGTTGGGTCCTTCTCAGTACTTAACGTAAGGAGACATGATGTTATTTTATCTTATTGGTGATCTTTGGTCACTTGGTTAAGGTGATATCTGCCACATGTCTTCATTGTGAAGATACTCGTTTTCCACTACATACAATGATTAAGTAATCTTTGAGGAGGTGGTTTGAGACGGTGTAAATAGTCTGTTTCAGAACAAATTTTACCAACAGCTTTAGCATCCATCGATGATTCTTGCCTGAATCAATTATTAGATGGTGGCTACAAAATAATAATGTTCTCACTCAGTCATTCCTGTACATTCATAAGTTGACATTCAATGGTGAAAAGAGCTTTTACCTCCCTTTCTTCCTTCCTTTTTCTATTTATTTATCTATTTGCATACTTATATATATATATAAAAGTTTCCATAGAAGTTCACAGACTCATCTCATGTTCAGTAACTCTTTTGAAAAGGAAAGGGGTGCAGAGTGTAAGGGTTGTGCTTACCTTTGAAAAGAATGTATATATGTATACATGTCATGAATTAACTCATTTTGATACTCAAATTGCTTTAGACTTGGCAAGTAGACAACATCCCTTAGCTTTTAAATTTTGAATATTTTTAAAAATGCTAAGAATAATTTTATTGAATGCAATAAAAATAAAATATTCATGACTTTGAATGAATACAATAAAAATAAAATGAACACAATAAAAATTTTATTGAATACAATAAAAATAAAATATTCATGACTGTTGAATATATTAAAGAAGACTCTTAAAACTAAATTTTTGGCAAATAGGTAACTGTAATAAGCTTTAAAAACCTGTTATTTGAATAAATGATTCTTGAGTGAATTTTGCTTTCTGCCAGTGGAGACATGTGTTCAATCCTTGGGTCAGGAAGATCCCCTGGAGAAGGAAATGGCAATTAATTCTGGTATTTCTGCCTGGGACATCCCATGGACAAGCCTGGCAGGCTATGAGAATGCAAGAGTCGGACACAACTTAGTGACTAAACAACAATAAATGGTACTCTAAGGCCAACTACCATTTGTATAAAAATTGCATCCTAGTAATCCTTAAAACAGATTAATCAGGATCAATATAGTTCTTCAGATTTTTTGAACTTTAAAATATTAATCCAGCAAGCAGTTGCTAAGTAAGGTGTTAGTTGCTCAGTCATGTCCTAAACTTTGTGACCCCATGAACTGTAGCCCGCCAGGCTCCTCTGTCCATGGGACTCTCCAGGCAAGAATACTGGAGTGGGTTGCCATTCCCTTCACCAGGAAAAAGGCCATTACATTTATGTGACAGTTACTGAACCCTAATGCTAGATATTCTTGCATATTTGACTTTTTGCATTTGGGTCTCAGATGCGATGCATAAAATTTTGTTAATCATAATCCTTGGTTCATGGTATACTCTCATCATTTTCCATGCATGGCCCATTTTCATTTTGGTTAGTTAATTATTTTAAATAATTTATTATAATTAGTTAGATTAGATATTTTTGAAATTGTGTACCTACAAGCCTATCACTCAAAACAAAAGCTAGAACACACAATAACTCTATGACCTGGCAATTTCACTTCTAGGTATGTACCCAAGAGAAACCCTTGCTTATGTATAAGAGGTGACATGTAACATAATATTCATTGCAGCACTGTTTAGAATAGCAAAAACTTGGAAACAATCCAAATGCCTATCAGTGGAAGAAAACATGAATAAACCAGTGCATTCACTCAATGAACTATTATATTGCAGTCAAAATCAATGAGCTATAGTGACAAAAATTATAAACAAATCTTATCAATGTAATATTAAGCAGAAAAAGCCCTAAAAGAATAAATACAGCTTAAATAAATCATTTTTATAAAGTTAGAACACAAAAATTTTATGGATTCAAAGAAACTATTTAAAAAGAGAAGCCGTGGAATTATAAACAAGGAATTCAGAATATGGCTACCTGGGGTGAGGGAAAGCAAAAGGATGGGATTGGGAGTGGGCACATGGCTAGAGGGTGTCACATTTATTAACTGACTGCTTTAAAGAACATAAGTGTAGGGAATTCCCCGGTGGTCCAGTGGTTGGGACTCCCTGCTATCACTATCACTATCGCTATTGCTGTCACTGCAAGGTGCCCAGGTTCAACCCCTGGTTCCTGCGAGTTGTTCAGTGTGGACCAAAAAAAAAAACAAACTGTAAACCCAGTTTGGGACATATGAGGAAATTCCTATTTTCTAGAACTTTTACCACAATTTTAGCTCTAGAATTTCTTGATAAAGCTGACTTTCATGTAAATATGTTTAAATATGTGGCATTAACTTGGGATTATACCATATGCCAAGAAATGAAGTTCATACATTTGTAGAAATAGAAAATTCTGAAACCCCAATGACTAACACTGCATCTTTCTTAAAAAGTATAACCCTTTATAAGGAAGATATGGGAAAGTTTGAAGAAATAGTATTTTTTATATAAATGGAAGTTGGAAAGCACATTTTGCATTAAAATTCTCTTCCCTTTAATTCACAAAATTTTTCTCAAGTTTGAAAATTCCTAAAAGTCATGTATGATTTTTAATAGAGCAACTAGTCTTTATGTAGTTAAATTAGATCCCTCCCTAGCAGAGTATTGGTGATTCTGTTGCCTTTCCATGGCTCTAATCCCAGCCTCCTTGTTTGCTACAGCTACTGCCCAAGTTTAGGCCTGGATTTGCAAACTAGTAACACAAAGGGTACATTTATCCTATGGGCTTAAAAATTTTTTTTTTCCTTGGCCTGTGTATTTGGCTTCCTTGGTGGCATAGAGGCAAAGACTCCACCTGTAACGCTGAAGGCCCAGGTTCCATCCTTGGGTTGGAAAGATCCCCTGCAGAACAAAATGGCAACCCACTCTGGTATTCTTTCCTGAGAAATCTCATGAACAGAGGACCCTTGCAGGCTATACAGTCCATGGGGTCACAAGAATAAGATATGATTTAGCCGACTAACAAACAACTCTCACACTTAAAAAAAAAATGTGGCCAATATTTTAAAAATTGGAAATTTTACTTAAAAGGCAGATTCTAGTTTTACTAAAAACTCAGAATATTTTCAAACATTCAACCATAGCCGAGACTTTCCTTGGAGGAAGTATGGACAGTACAGTTCAGTTTCAGCTGTTCTTCAACTGGCTCACAGGCATTACCTGCTTGGCCTCTACAGGGACGTCCAACCTCTTCTCATATCCCTTCTTTTGCCCTTCCCTCCAACATAGTACATACGCCATTACTTCTCCACATTGTCAAAAAATAGCTTTCTAAGCAGGTTTGATCGAATCACTTCTTGATTTGTCATTGTTCTCAGGATAAAATCCAAACAGAATGACTTCATGATCTTGTCTGCCTGCTCACTCACACCATTCTGTTCCTCACCTCTTCCCAGCTCTGATTACTACTCAGAATCAGCTGTTCCCAAACCAACTTCCTCATGTCTGTGCTTCCTCTCTTCACCTTCTCTTCCTTTCTCTAGGTTGTCATACTCATCCTAAAAAACTGCTCTGACATCAGTCCTCCAGCAAATCTTTCCCCAGAGCCTTTCCCTCTTGCTCTTCCTTTGTGACACCAAAGCAACCTGAGCTCTTCTGAGTTTGTGAGTTCTTTTATTAAAATTGTTGAGGACCCCAAACACCACCAACAGATGTTAAACCTGGGTAGGCTGAAGTGGGGTTAACCGTTCTTGGATTAAGACCAGCGTTATTTTCGAGTCTAGACCTCTGACCGAGTTTGGCCCCAAGGGTGAAGTGTGACAGGCGTGTGTAAGGGTCCACTCCAGTAGGAACTCTGGAGACTACCTCAGCTTTACGTTTCAGGCCCCTACTGCCCGTGAGGTGCACTAGGGAAAGCTAGCAGCCAGGCTCTGAAGTCCGCGGAGAGCGCAGCTTCGGATTGGATAGGGCGGTGCATGCCGGTAGCGGCTGGGCCTTCGAAGTGCTTGCTGGGAATTGTAGTTCTCAGAGCCGGAAGTAGGCGGGGGTGGCAGGGATAGAAACCGCGGCTGAGGCAGCAATCAATGCTGCTGCCGTCACCCGGCCGTAGTGCATCACTCTGAGCCCACCCGCCGTGGGTGCCTCCTTGATTCCCGAGGGGCTCTGGGAGCCCTGAGGGGCGAAGCGACAGGGACACCTCTCTTAAGAGGCGACGTCGCAGCCCCGGATGCGGCCAGAGGGCGCGGGAATGGAGCTTGGCGGCTGCGAGGAGGGCTTGCCGGAGGAGAGCAGGTGAGCTGGGGAAAGTCGCGCGCGGATGGATGCGCTGAAGCCGGGAGAGGCTTGGGAAGGCTCCCAGAGCACGGGGAGACGGACAGGAGGACAGCTTTGTGGGCGACTTGTTTGGGAAGAAATTCTGAAAGGAGAGACGGGGAGGCTAGATCGGGCGGACGAGGGAACGGGCTTAGGGAGAGAGGAGGAGGGAGGGTAGGCTATGTTGAGGGCGGAGGGCGGTGGAGGGCGTGCAGCAGTGGGTAAAATTCAGACCCAGGGCTGCTGCTGGGGAGGAGGTGGACATTGAGAGGTGCTGTGGTGAGATTTCATAGGCCAGAGTCTATAGATAGCAGTAGGGGACAAGGTGGGTGCCCCGGCTGAAACTTGCGGTGACAGCAGTTCAGGCCAATGTTAAGAAGGTTGAAGTAAGAATTTCTGGGAGCAAAGGTTAGGCATTGTGAGTGGCCTAGACAGAAGCTTAGGCAAAATGAGTGTGAGGAAGAAGGCGTGAAGGAGGGCCTGTGGGTGAAAGTGGGCGATTGTAAAGGCAGTGGAATGGGAGTGAGGGCTTGCTAATGAGACTAGCGATTGCGTGCGTGCCCTGTCAATGCTGGATCCCTGTCAGACAGTGACAGGACCTCCCTGTGTTTAAACCCGTCACTCCTTACCCACATTGCACCTGAGCGATTTCCCATTTATTTATATGAAACTGCTATCAAGTTCTTACCTTCTAGAAATTAGAAAAGCTGAATGTTGGCTTGGACTCCAGCTGTACTTCTGTGTAGGTGTTGCTTCATTAATAACTCTGGTCTTAACCTCTTAAGAATCTGGAATGGACAGGATAGAGCAGGAATGTGGCTTAAGGAAATCTTTCTTGACTTTTAAAAGCATTCAGACGTAGTTAGAGTCTCCGGAGCAGCTAGAATCCAAAGACTGGAATATTTACCTCTGAAAAAATATCAACAGGGGAAAATTAATGAGATTTTGTACATGGGTGAAGACCTGGCTATTTCAAAGAGTGACTCCTCTTTTACGTGTGCATGGTTAGCCTGTGGCCTGCTGTACAAAACCTAGGATGACAGGACTTGGGGTTACTGCATGAGATCTGTGAGTGATGTGTTCAGTGAAACTGAAGACCTACTTCCCTTTTCCATGTTTCAGTTTCTGCTTATGTATATTTGGCTCTTTATTCTTCCTCCAGATGCTTCTTGTAAAAAGTCTTATATACTTTTTAAACAAATTTTAGGATTGTTTTTATTTTCCTCTACCAGTTCATGTGGGAGATGCTAGGTTGGAAATTCAGATTTCCTCCCAGCTGAGTTATTTATTTATTTAACATATTTAACAAATACTTATTTACTACATGCCAGGCATTGCTTAAGAGCCTTACAAGTGTTATTAAATTCTCATAACAGCTGGGTGAGATAGGTACTATATTATTACCATTTGACAGGTGAGGAAGCTAAGACATAGACAGGATAAATAATTTGCCAAGGTCATACAGTAAATCCTTGGTGGAACTGGGATTCAGGCAGGCTCTACTTCTGATATCTATGCTATACTACTACCTCTCACTGTGCTAATATGCTGGGACAAAGAAATGTATAAGGTAATAAATTTTATAGCATTCTTTGCCTGTCATTAACGTTACCAAGGCTTCTCCTTTGCAGGTATCTTTTTCTATTATTCTTTCCATGCTTGCTTCTTTACCAGTGAACTTTAGTCAAAACCTAATTTCAGCATTGGGATTATCCTCATGAAATCACTCAATGTTATCATAGCCTACTCTGTTGGTGACTAGTTAACTTAGAATAATTTATTTAATGAGACTTTGTGGCACCTATGGCCTCTTTAGTTCTGGGTAGTCAAATGGTAACTAAAATACATGACTTGTGCCTGAGAATTGAGGCATTGTGGCTGGATCACTGCAAACTTAACCTTTCTTTGGCCAATAAAATACCCAATTCAGAACACACTTCTTGATGAGATGGCATTTTTTTAAATATATGAAAGATAAAAATTATATTCTGAAAGCAGTTGATGGAGTGAAATGTACATAAGTTTATAGCCAGGTAGAGCTGCATTTGAATTCTAGCTCTGCTGCTTAACTTGACTTATCCAGCCTGAATGGGAAGAATGATGCCTTCCTGACTGGTGAGACTCAGTAAGATAATGTGAAAAAAGCTCCTCAGAGAGTGCTGATATGTACTGAAGGAAGAAAATGTCTACTTCCTTCCCCTCCCCAGTTTTCTTGAAATAAGATGAGCATGTGTTCTTCCAGTTGCTGTTTACAATGATATTATTGCTTGTGCTTCCTCCTTCTATGGTTTCTCTATCCAAATTGAACAAACTGGGGACTGAGGTGTTGGCCCAGAATTTTTTTTTTTATATTTATTTATTTGACTGCATCCAATCTTAGTTGGGGCATGTGGGATCTTTCATTGTGATGCACAGACTCTCTAGTTGTGGCACCTGGGCTCAGTAGTTGCAGCACACAAGCTTAGTTGCTCGGTGGCATGTGGAATCTTAGTTCTCCAACCAGGAATAGAACTCAAGTCCACTGCGTTGCAAGGCAAATTCTTAACCACTGGACCACCAGGGAAGTCACTTGGCCCAGCTTTTAACTTCATACTTGGAGTGGAATGTCATAGATTCCCCTATTGCTTTCCATCTAGCTAGTAATCACTAGAAAAATGCTCTAGTGCTTAGTGATGATACTTCACTTTTCCTGGACTTTCCTAAATACCAATTGTTTGGAGGGTGTCTGATGAAACTACTGAACCGTAAAGGAATGGTTCTTCTAGGATTGTTGTGTTACCCTCAGCTGACTTGGACTATGCCATCTCCTTTTGATCTTGGAATCTAACTACTTACAAAGTTTTCCTGGTTTAGTGATTCAGATAGTCAGAATTCAAGTAGTAAGATAATTTTTAGTATCTCCAAACTGAGCTCATTTCATTGACCAAAACCTGTTCCTCCTCTGTCCTCTGTCTCAGTTAATAGGGTTTTCCATTCTGTTAGCCAAGCCAGAAACCTAAGTGAAATTTGATACTTCCCTCTCCTTCATTTGCCATATCCAAGTAGTCCCTAGGTCCAGTGAGTTCTGTTTCTGATTTTTCTCCTGAAGCTTTTTTTCCCCTCCATTTCCAAATATATTGGCTTATATTGTTTTAGGAATGGCAAATGTAGGTGCTTAAACAAAAATTTGTCCCTGTCTGTGTGCTGTTTTTTCTGATGTGTCGACTTCATTCTCAGCAGTTTTTTCTGCAGAATAACCCTTGGCAACTTCAAGTTTAACAATCCATCCAAAAAAGGAAAACAGCAATGCCAATAGGTATAGCAAAAGTGAAAATTTTTGGACTGACTTATGTTACTGGTTTTGTTTGTTTGTTTTTTTTTAATGTTACTGTTCTTGTAATCAGGGTATGAAATATGTTGCTCCATCAGGCCTAAGTTACCTGCCCAACCTTGGATCCTGGCATACCTTTCATGGTACTTCATGGACCGGGTCAAATGCCAGAGGGGTGATTTCCTTGTGAAAAATCAGTATTCTGATACCAAAAGAAAGAGGCATGAATTCTGGGCAGATGTAAACAAAATAAGGCCTTTATTACTTCTCATTGTGGATTCTCCTGGTAGCCTCCTAAGCTCCCAGTCTGAACCCAGTCCCTTAATTCCAGATGGCCTCCACATTGCTACCAACATAATTTTCCCAGAATCAAAGTTACGATAGTATTTTGCTCAGAAATGTTAAGTGATTCGTCACTGAAAATAGAGAGTCAAAACTTTTTCTGGTATTCAGTATGAAGTTTCCAGTTACAAAACTATGACGCCCACTCACTCTTACATCTCCTTCCTCACCATTCTGATTCCTGCTCCTCTACATTCCCTGCATCACCTCCTCTGCCTGGAGAGCTCTTAGTCGTCCTTTAAATAATGCTCCTTTAGAAGGCATCGTTGACCTGACCTTCTCCGTCTCTCTTATTACAGTACTTCTCACTCTATCGCATTTTTTTTTTTAATGACTGCCCATTTCCCCCATTGCAGTCTGAATGCCCTGAAAGCTGAGGACTGTTCTTCTTTAACTATCATGCGCCTGGTGCCTAGCACAGTGCCTGGCATATAATTGGTATTCATTGAATATTTGCACAAGGAATGAAAACAGTAACAATTCAGTCACACTTCTTATGGTCGGGCAGGTGCATTGGTACTGTTGCTATTGAAAGGGCCTCTTTTTTTTCCCCCTTCCTCTTTATTCATTTTTCACATTTTCACGTTAATTTTTGTTTTCTATTTCTTACCTTTCCATTTTTCCTTTGACCATGCTCTCAAAGTTTATATAGCACTGATGGTAAAGCAAGTGGATCACGTGATGTGGGGTTATCCATACTGCTAGCCCAATTATTTGTACACACCTCTGCCCCACAGAAACATAACTCTGAAGCTTTGGGAGAAAATTCTATTGTCAGAACCCAGGAGCAGGAGGTGTATCAGCTGACAGCACAGACCATAAGCTGAAGCTTTTCTCAGTATCTACCATCCCCACAGCTGTTTCTGCCTTTTATAGCTACGTTATCACTTCTTCCATAAATGGAGTTTTTTCTGTTTTTTATTTTGTTTTGTAATCTTTTCTCCACAAACAACGTACCTGGGTGTTTATAGACCAGCTCTGTCCAACATGATAGCCACTAAGGTGATTTATATCTGCTGCTGCTGCTGCTGCTGAGTCACTTCAGTTGTGTCTGACTCTGTGCAACTCCATAGACGGCAGCCCACCAGGCTCCCCCCCATCCCTGAGATTCTCCAGGCAAGAACAATGGAGTGGGTTGCCATTTCCTTCTCCAGTGCATGAAAGGAAAAGTGAAAGTGAAGTCGCTCAGTTGTGTCTGACTCTTCGAGACCCCATGGACTCTGTCCGTGGGATTTTCCGGGCAAGAGTACTGGAGTGGGGTGCCATTGCCTTCTCCGATTTATGTCTAAATTAGTTAAAATTAAATAAAATTTTTGAATTTTGGTTTTTTAGTCACACTGCACAGACTTCAAGTGCTTAATGGCCACAGTGACTAGTGGCTGCCATACTGGACAGTATAGATAGAGAACATTTTCAGCATCACAGAAAGTTCAGTTGAACAATGCTGCTGTGGATTTAAATCTGCGTTTTTTCAGGAATAAACTGCAGCATGCTTACATGTTTTTAGTTCCTCTGGATCAGGCTCACTTGTAGATAACCTACAGTTGATTAGGAGGAGAGAAAATTTTTATCCTAAGATACTTTTGAGAAGAAAGCAGTGAGAGTCATAATACCATTCCTCTTCACCATCTTCACCTCTTCAGTCTCTTCAAGATTATTTTATTTTTGCCTCCTAACCTCCTAGAGAGTCCTTTGAGAGTTTTAAATTTTCCGAGGGTTCCCCCCGATTTTGTTCTACTTTTGTTATTTGTTCAATGTTTTATTGTTTTCTAGTCAAATAATTTATTTATACTACATCTACTTTTGAGAATCTGTTGACTTTTTGTGTGTGCCTTAGTACAAGGCCAGTTTCTGTGACTGTTCTGTATGTCCTTTAAAAAAGTGTTCCTCAGGATGTAACTTTCCAGATGAAATAGAACAACTTTATTAATCGTAGATTATTTAGCTCTTCTAATCACTTTTTACTTTTAGTTTTCATGATCTCCCATTACCGGTTTTTTCTTTTCTATTTCCATTTTTGTTTTTCTTTTCTGCAGTTTTTGTTTTTTGTGTGTGTTGTTTTGCTTGATATGTTTTGAGGCCATGTTATTAGATACATAAGAACTAATGAGAGCTGTATCTTTGTTATTCCTTCTTTGTCTTTTTAAATATTCTTGCCTTGAATTCACCCTAGATATTAATATAGTTTCCTCCTACTTTTTTGTTTGATTGGCTGTTTTATTTGAAATAGCTGAGTTTATTTCATTGATACTTATTTTTATCTCATTTCAAGTCTTAATTCTGTCATTTTTTTAAAAGTGATTTTTGTAATGTTCTCCTGCTGTTTTCTTTCCTTAGCAATTTTTGAAATAGTTTAGTTTTAGTCCTCATGTTCATGCTCAGTCGTGTTTACTCTTTGCAACCGCATGAACTGTAGCCCACCAGGCTCCTCTGCCCGTGGAATTTTTCAGGCAAGAATACTGGAATAGAGTACCATCTCCTACTCCAGGGGATCTTCTTGAAAGAGTCTCTCTTTCGTCTCTCGAGTTGGCAGGTAGATTCTTTACCCTTAATGCACCTTGGAAGCACCAGTTTTCGTTCTAATGATGGTTATCTTTTACTTTAAAACTCCCTAAAACTGAGGTGACTGAGGCAATATCTTTCCTCCTTTGCCTTTGCTATTGGAGTGCTGGTGTGTGCACTGGTGTATCTTACGTGTGAAGCACTCTGCTACTCAGACAGCCTAAGATGTAACTGTAGGGTAATGAGTTCGGCTTTCTTATGTGTCTCACCAAATGAACTCTGTTGTCTTTCATTCTATTCAGTAAGCAGATTTGAGTCTCTTGTATACAAGATCATCCAATATTGAGGAAGTCTTTCTGGCTATCCTGCTTCAGTGAGAGCACCATGAACATAAACAGGGCGTTGGAATTTGTGCTAAGAAGAGATTTGGCCCTGGTTTAAAAGCAGTTAAGATATTCTTTGGACATTGAGCACTCTAACTAGTCCTAATTATGTTACAAATTGTCCAATCCCAGAATTTTCTCTGAAGCAGAATGGGTAAGAAACCTTTGTACTAGGTACCCCTTCTGATTAAAAAAACTGAGTTTATGAGATTTATGCTAAGAAGGTTTATCGTGGCAAATAGATGGAGGAACAATGGAAACAGTGAGAGACTTTATTTTGGGGGCTCCAAAATCACTGCAGATGGTGACTGCAGCCATGAAATTAAAAGATGCTTACTCCTTGGAAGGAAAGCTGTGACAAACCTAGACAGCATATTAAAAAGCAGAGACATTACTTTGCCAACAAAGGTCCATCTAGTCAAAGCTATGGTTTTTTCCAGTAGTCACATATTAATGTGAGAGTTGGACTATAAAGAAAGCTGAGTGCCGAAGAATTGATGCTTTTGAACTGTGATGTTAGAGAAGACTCTTGAGAGTCCCTTGGACTGCAAGGAGATCCAACCAGTCAGTCCTAAAGGAAATCAGTCCTGAATATTCATTGGAAGGACTGGTGTTGAAGCTGAAACTCCCATACTTTGGCCACCTGATGCAAAGAGCTGACTCATTGGAAAAGAGCCTGATGCTGGGAAAGGTGAAGGCAGGAGGAGAAGGGGATGACAGAGGATGATATGGTTGGATGGCATCACCGACTCAATGGACATGAGTTCGAGCAAACTCCAGGAGATAGTGAAGGACAGAGAAGCCTGGCATGCTTCAGTCCATGGGGGTCGCAAAAAGTCGACAACACTTAGCAGCTGAACATTAACATTAGATTTATGCAATGAAAGTTCAAAGGAAAAGCAAAGTAATACTACTATTGTCTGTTCGATGGTGGTACTTTCTGTAGATTATCCTTTGTTAATCAGCTATTCTATCTGTTTTACAGATAAGGGAACTGAAACTTAAGGAGTTTAGTGACTTACACAGCTGGTTTGTGTGGAGCTAGGATTCACATTCAGGCTGGCCTGACCATGAAGCTTATTCTCTTTCTACTGAAGACATTTTCTGTCTGTGTATTAAAACAGAAAATAGAAAAGAAATAGAAAAAAACATGGTCCTTTTCCTTAAGGAAATCAACCATATACCAGTAAATAATTTTTTAAGGATTAATTTTAAGAGGAATGATATAGTGACAGCGTATATTGTGGAGTTTCTAACAAAAAATTTGCAACAGGTCAGATTATTCAGAACTTCTTGGGAAAAGATTGAACTAGAGCTGAACCTTAATCCCTGATTGAGACAAGAAGAGAATCATTCCAAGTAGAAAGGTCTCCATAAATAAAATCATGGGAGTAGGCATGAGGTTAGCATGTTTGCAATAGAGTGTGTCTTCAAATTTGAAGACAGTAGAGACTGTCTTCAAATTGAGAAGTACTGAGAAGGAGACGACCGAGGATGAGATGGCTGGATGGCATCACGGACTCAATGGACGTGAGTCTGAGTGAACTCCGGGAGTTGGTGATGGACAGGGAGGCCTGGCGTACTGCGATTCATGGGGTCGCAAAGAGTCAGACACGACTGAGCTACTGAACTGAACTGAACTGAACTGAGCAGGATGGAGAATTTTTGAACTAAGGAGTTTGCATATCATCAGTGGTTAGGTTTCTGACATAAAGATTTTCCTTCCTTTTGTTAAATCGACTCATTGTTAAAATTAAAGAAATTTGATGTCATTAAAATGTAATACTAATAAAGCATTTGTTGAGTTGGTATAAAGTTACACAGCTTGCGTTCTAGACATTAGGATTCCTAGACGTTGAGGTTCCCTCCTAGACTCTGAGATTCTGCTATCAGCCACTAAAGGGATGGGACTACCAGTGGTTAGGTTCTCCTAAGTGCCTTAGAGCTGAGAGCTGTATAATAAAGTCAAATGTGTTTTTTCTATAAGCATATTATTTATTTAAAAAGCATCATATAAATATTTAACTACATACTGTACAAGTTAAATACTATATAATTAAAAACAGAAAATATAGAGCCAGATAAGAAGAAAATTAAGTGCAAATTAAACATTGTAATTTCTTGCTACCTCAGTGTTATGGAGAAGGAAATGGCAACCCACTCCAGTGTTCTTGCCTGGAGAATCCCAGGGACAGGGGAGCCTGGTGGGCTGCCATCTTTGGAGTCGCACAGAGTCGGACACGACTGAAGTGACTTGCAGCAGCAGCAGTGTTACGATACTTATTTCCCTAATTATGTTTTTCCTTGCTTTAAGAAAGAATCCATTACTTGTTTCCAGGAAATGCTTTCTGGCATTAAAAGTCCTAGGTGCTTGCCTGACCACAGTCTGTCAGCATAAGATACCTTTGATACTTAAGTATTTAAAAAATCCTTTATGGTACTTTCCAGCTTCTTGTTTGCAAACTTGGTACATATTATTGACCTTTCATTAATTGCTAGCCTGACAGAAGGCGGAAATACCTCCTCTCTTCTCTACGTTCCCCTTATGTAACCAAAAGTAAACACTATTAACATATCACTATTTCTCTTAGTATATGTATGTTGAGATCACAAATATAATTTTACATTCTGCTTTTTATACTTTTACATACTTTCATTAGCTTTGGAAACTCTTCCTAATAAAATGTTTTACGGGTTTCATGATGTTCCACACATGGATGTCACATACCTCTCCTCAATTTCAGGGATCAGATCATTATCTGACTTGGGACAGCCTGACCTTCAACTCTGGTCTCAGGTAGATACCACATTCCAATCCAGACAAGTGGCATGCTGTAGATGCGATATGCTAATAAGTTGAAGCTGTTTCTTTTTACCACTATAAAGAGCACTGAATGTAGAAGGTATACCAATATATATTTCTTGCATTGAATCTCATTTTACAGTTGCACAGTACTCACTATTTACTATTGATTTCACTTAGTGATTAGTTTTATATTGGTATATGGTATAACACTTCTTTAAAAAATAGCATTTACTTATAACTTTACTGTTTTAACCTGAGTGTCACTTTTAATTGTGATTTGGCATGCTTAAGGCTAAGTTGGCATTTAGGGAAACTGTTTTTCTTGGGTATCCTTATTTGAGTTGCTTAAGTAATTCCTGTTCCTTTACAAAGAATGTAGTCAAAATCCTCCGAAAAGAAAATAGATAGAACTTTACTCTGCAGTTGGCTTTGCTGTTTGTTGATAAAAATAATTCAAATAGAGATGGCTTATACTGCCCCTTGCCACTTGGGCCTAGCTCTTCCTTGACATAGGGTGAGATGCTTAGAAAGACTTGTTCTTTTAATATATGGTGATTAAAGAAGATCACTTTGTGGGACTTTCCTGGTGGTCCAGTGGTTAAGAATCTCCCTTACAATGCAGGAGACTCAGGGAACTAAGATCCCTCATGCCTTGGGGCAACTAAGCCCTGCACACTGCAACTAAGATCCAGTGCAGCCAAATAAATATAAAAAAAAAAAAAAAGAGAGCACTCTGTATACTTACATAAGTGGCTCTACAACGGACTGCTTTGAGCCTAATCTAGTCCTTGCTTGTGCCCAGATGAGGTTACATGTGACTGCAGGATACCATTCAAATAATTATTACCAAACAGGTTTAGTTTAGGAAAGACTGACCTCAGTTGCTAACAATCTGGGTCAACGATGAGGAGGAATATTTTACTTCCTATGGTGATCTATTGACATCTAAGATCAAATATGAATAGATTAATCCAGCCACTATGTATGGGCTTCAGTTGAATTTAGTATTTTAACTCTCTGAAAATGGAAACAATATTATTAGGAAAAAGGATCCTAAAAAAGGCAAAGACACTGAAGAGACTGATTATATAAATAAAAGATTTTTTTAAAGTTTACTTTTACCTCTACATGAGCATGTACCAAATATAGATGATTTGGTACATCTTAGAGCAAGAGCCTCATTCTTCTGTAGCTTTGGTATCTCAGGGACAATTCACGTTGGGGAAGAAAAGTTCTTTAGTTCATCCAGAAATTGTTAATAAACCTGAATGCTCAAAGTTTCTAGAGTTTCAGTGCTCTTTGTAAAATTTTGGGATCAAAGCCCTAGGATTTAGGGTACTTAGTGTCTACATGCAGGATTTAGGATGACATTCTTTGATGATTAAACTAGCAAGATCAATATAGAATGAATCAGAACACAGATATGCAGACTTGAGGAACCAACCAGCCTGGCTCTCAGGCCTGCATAACTTGATTGTAACCTATTGGAATTGTGTCAGTCAGAGCAGGCCAGATTAACCCTGAGGAAGCATAGGAGATGGAGAATCACTGAAGCAAAAGTTGGCAGTCATTTGGCCTCTGTGATGGCAGTTTCTTACAGTACAACAATAAATGGCCTTTTAATGACCACCTCAGTCCTGTGTGCATCTTGGTTACCTTGAAATATCTTTCAGGACTGGTTTAGAAATAGAACAGCGGAATGGCCAACAGGTACATGAGAAAGTGCTCCACAAGACTAGTCATGAGGGAAATGCAAATCAAAATCAGAGTGTCATCTCACACCTGTTAGAAGTCAAGGATTCTAGCATTTAAAAGTCAAGAGACAACAAGTGTTGGTGAGGATGTGGAGAAAAAGAGACCCTAGGGAGTTGTTGGTGGGATTGTAGACTGGGGCAGCCACTTTGAAAAACAGTATGGAGATCCCTCAGGATATTAAAGATAGAATTGGCATATGATCCAGCAATTCTCCTTCTGGTGTATGTATGTATCCCAAGGAAACAAAATCACTATTTCTTAAAGATATCTGCATCCCCATTTTCATTGCAGTATTATTTAAAATAGCCAAGATATGGAAGCAACCTAAGTGTCCACTGATAGATGAATTGATAAAGAAAATGACACACACAGACACACACACGGAAATATTATTCAACCATAAAGAAGGAAATCTAGCCATTTTTAACAACATGAGTAGTGGGCATTATGCTAAGTGAAATAAATCAGACAGAGAATGGCAAATAAGTATTACCTCACTTATATGTGAAATCCCCAAAACCGATAGAGAACAGATTGACTACCAGAGGCAAGGGATGAGGGGGTGGGGGAAATGGGTGAAATGGTCCAAAGGTACAAAGTTATAAGTCAGTTTTAGGGGCATAATATAGAGCATGGTGACTATAGTTAACAGTTCTGTATTGTTGTAATATATTTGAAAGTTGCTAAAAGAGTAGATCTTAAATGTTCTCATCACAAGGAACAAAAGTTATAACTGTGTGAAGCGATAGATGTTCACTGAACTTACTGTGGTAATCATTTCACAGTATATACATATATCAAATCATTATGTTGCATGCCTTAAACTAATATAATGTTATATGTCAGTTATATCTTAGTGAAACTTGGTGGGGGGAGAAATAGAACAGGGGAGCCTGGAGACTCAAATGTTTAATGACATAAGGTTAAAAAAACCTGGTGTCTTCCCATTTGAATAAATTCTTGATCTCAAGGGCTCTAGAATAGAAGATCAGAGTGAGAGCCATCTGGCTTTTCCCTTTTAGATAATACTCCTGTACCAGACTTAGCTTCATTCATTTTATTTTATTTGTCTACCTTTACTCTATTCATCCACTTTTCAAAAATGGCTTAGAAAGTGTGCAAAATGTAGGAGAGGTTAGTTTTGAGCACTGATGGAGTTAGAAAGGATTTCAGTTCAGAATCCTCCTACCCTTGTAGCTATTTAAATGATACTAAACTGGTTATAGTAAAAGTCCTTTGAAAAACTACAGCCATCCCCAGGACTCTCCTTGAAGAGGAAAGAGCAGCGTTCTAACAAGATATGACAAAGCTAGGCAGAGTGTACAGCATAGCAGTCGGAGGCCCAAGAGGAGGAGTTTGATACCTCATCTCCTCATGTTTTCCTTATCCATTTGATTCCGTGCATCCAATTCTTTTTATTCAATTGCAGCTGGTTTTGAATTTTTATTGGGTAGGAAGCTGTATTGAGAAAATGCTGGGAATTTGGGAGGAACCTTGAATATCATCTAGGGCAGCAATTTTTAGACTTTTCCACTGAAGTGCTTCAGATCATCCAGGAGAATAAGCCAATAGTTGATTGACTTGGGGACGTGTCCTAAGTGGCTTAGTGCTAGCTTAGGACAATTTTGCTTCAATTTCAGCTTAAAAAATCATGGGAAAAAATCATGGGCAATTTTTATTCTTATCTATAGTATTTGTGTACAGATGTATATACTTAGTACTGGAAATACAGTTAATAAAAAGTTGTTTTTTGACTTTTTTGTTCAGCCAAAGGTTTCTGGTTTTCAGCAAATGCCCTTCATCTCTTTATGTAGTCCTCACATAATGTCATTGCCCAGAAATGGATCTTTACCAACTGAGCCACTGGGAAAGCCCAGAAATGGATCTTAATGGCTCACAGGCCAAGAAACACAGGGTTATGGGCTACTTGCGTGAGGATAAAATGATAGTAGACGAAGATCACCTTACAAAGAACAATATGCTATGTAAATATGAGGGCTTTTTTAAACATTTTAAAATCTTAGTGTTCTTTACAGCTTCAGTCCTCTCAGAATTGGGTCTTACACCCAAGTGAAAAATTAATAGGGGAGAGAATGTTAGGATGTGGGACAGGAGGCTTCTTGTCTTAGACTTTCTTTGACATGATATGGTCAAGTACAACAAAGAAACTAACCATTGGTATAAATTGATGGCCTTGCAGGAGGGAGCACTGGCAGTTGCTGGGTAATTTGAAGACTACTGTGGAGGGTTTAGTGTCAGCCAAAGCCCCAATGTCTGGTCCAAGTATGGTGGCCTGGAGCGGCTTTGCAGAGACATGCAGAGCATCCTCTATCATGGGCTCATCCATGACCAGGTATGTATACTGCTTCTTTTCTTTTTTTGCCAGATTGGCCAGATCACTTGTTGGAAAGAAACATTTGCATTAAGTTGTTGGCAGAGAGAAGATGAGGGCAACTGCATGTGTGAGCCCTTGAGAGCAGGACTGTAATATGATGATAATGAGGAGGAGAAGGACAATGTGATGAATCATTAAGGTTTTCCTTTTAAGAGTATCCTAGAATATATCTGAGAAATATTTACAAGATATTGTCATTTTTAGACTATCCTTTGAACATCATTTGGTAGATAACTGGTTGATGCTTATGAATGATAGCTTTTAGTTATAGCTTACGTTTTTTTCTGTATAAACTTTGTTGATGTTGAGCTTCTTTTCCTTATATCTTCAAACACTCTAATAAGCTTTGAGTATTAAAAATGAGTTAAAGCTCAGTGGTTTCTGCTTCAGTTCTCAATAGCAGTTACTCCATTTGCAGTGTTTTAAATAAGGTCTGGTTCTGGGTAGAACTGTCAAGTGGGTCATTGGATCTGATCCTCCATTTTTTAAAAATCAAACCTCATATATATGTGCACAGTTTGTGTTCCCAAACACTCATGCTCTTTCCTAGTCAGGGCCTAGTTTTCTTTCCTGAAACCTTTTTCTGAGCTTGGCTTGTCTTTCTTTTTTAATCAGAGGTTATTCTCAACTAGCAGTCACACTGGGGAAAAAATGAATTGGTATTAAGATATTCATAGTTAATAGGATTTAATGTGCTACCTTCCCTTCCAAAATAGTGTGCATTACCTCTAAACAAACCTTTAAACCAGTTTTCTTGTTGAGTTTTTTCAGAATTCACTGGAAAAGTTGGCTTAGGTTAGATTCTCTTTATTCAGAGTAAGTTCTGAAAGTGAGGCCCTCTTTCTAAAGAATTTTGAAGAATTTTGAAGAGGACAATTTTTATCCTTTAAGAACTGAATTCTTTTCAATGGTCACCATTATTAAAATCTCACTCAAGGAGTTTGGATGCGACATTGTATAGGAGACAGACATCTTCAGCATTAGACAGAACCTAGATTGAAATTGCTCAGGTCTTTGGGGAAAAAAATGACAGTAGTAATAATTATGGATCTCTGAGTCAGACTGCTCTTATTTTAATCTCAGTTTCACCACTGTGTGGTACTGAATAAGTTACATGACTATTAGTACTTCTGTTTCCTCATTTGTAAAATGAGGCGGTTACATTGGTATGTATCTCATAGGATTGTTGTGAGGATTAAATGAGATAATACCTGAAAAAGCTTTAGAAAGTGTAATAAGTTGTCTGTCAGTCTTAACTGTTAGGTGATGTTATCTTTTTTGAGCTTTTTCTCATCTGTCGAAATGATGATAATATTATTTATGTCATAATGTTTGATAGAAAGAGTAAATGAAACAGCATACAAATTGGCCTAACACAGTTCGGTACATAGGAAGTAATTAATAAATGTTCCTTTCATTTTTTTTTAAGTTTCAAGTTACATGTTGTCCTGTGAAAAAAAATATGAACATTGGAATTTATAGAACAAATAATTTAACCCACCACAATCTTGCTTCTGCCCTTACCATTGTTGTTTTTGCTACTGATGTTTAAGTAAGTTCGTGTTACCAAATCCAGTGCACATCTTCCCTCTGAACACTCTTGTGTTCTTCACTGTTGAACATCATCAGACCTTGACTCATGTTGCATTATTATCTTCAGTCTCATAGAGACCTCCTTCTACCCCTATGACCACTCTTTCTTGGTTTCTTTCCCTGGAATTTCTTCCTCTCAGTTTTTCAGTTCAATTCAATTGCTTAGTTGTGCCCAACTTTTTGTAACCCCATGGACTGCAGCATGCCAGGCTTCCCTGTCCATCACCAACTCCCAGAGCTTAGTCAAACTCATGTCCATCGAGTCAGTGATGCCATCCAACCATCTCATTCTCTGTGGTCCCCTTCTCCTCCCACCTTCACCTTTCCCAGCATCAGGCTCTTTTTCAATGAGTCAGTTCTTTGCATCAGGTGACCTAAGTATTGGAGTTTCAGCTTCAGCATCAGTCCTTCCAATGAATATTCAGGACTGATTTCCTTTAGGATTGACTGGTTGGATCTCCTTGCAGTCCAAGAGACTCAAGAGTTTTCTCCAACACCACAGTTCAAAAGCATCAATCCTTCGGCACTCAGCTTTCTTTATAGTCCAACTCTCACGTTAATATGTGACTACTGGAAAAAACCATAGCTTTGACTAGATGGACCTTTGTTAGCAAAGTAATGTCTCTACTTTTTAATATGCTGTCTAGGTTTGTCACAGCTTTCCTTCCAAGGAGCAAGCATCTTTTAATTTCATGGCTGCAGTCACCATCTGCAGTGATTTTGGAGCCCCCCCAAAATAAAAGTCTGTCACTGTTTCCATTGTTTTCCCATCTTTTTGCCATGAACTGATGGGCCTGGATGCCATGATCTTAGTTTTCTGAATGTTGAGTTTTAGGCCAACTTTTTCACTCTCCTCTTTCACTTTCATTGGAGAAGGAAATGGCAACCCACTCCAGTACTCTTGCCTGGAAAATTCCATGGACTGAGGAGCCTGGTGGGCTACAGTCCATGGTGTCGCAAAGAGTTGGACACGACTGAGCGACTTCACCTTCACCTTCACCTTCACCTTTCACTTTCATCAAGAGGCTTTTTAGTTGTTTGCTTTCTGCCATAAGGGCGATATTATCTTCATATCTGAGGTTATTGATATTTCTCCCAGAAATCCTGATTCCAGCTTTGCTTCATCCATCCCAGCATTTCACATGATGTACTCTGCATAGAAGTTAAATAAGCAGGGTGACAATATACAGCCTTGATATACTCCTTTCCTGATTTGGAACCAGTCTGTTGTTCCATGTCCAGTTCTGACTTCTTGACCTGCATGCAGATTTCTCAGGAGGCAGGTCAGGTGGTCTGGTATTCCCATCTCTAAGAATTTTCACAGTTTATTGTGATCCACACGTCAAAGGCTTTGACATAGTTAATAAAGTAGAAGTAGATGTTTTTCTGGAACTCTCTTGCTTTTTCGATGATCCATTGGATTTTGGCAATCTGATCCCTGGTTTCTCTGCATTTTCTGAATCCAGCTTGAACATCTGGAAGTTCATGGTTCACGTACTGTGAAGCCTGGCTTGGAGAATTTTGAGCATTACTTTAGTTTTTAATAGAGTCCAGTCCTACGTCCTTATCTCCTCTTACTTTGTACATTTTCCTGAAATGGTCTCATTCACTTCTATTGTTTTAACCATCACCTGTACACTAACAATCCCCAACTCAGACCTCTCTGCTGAATTTTAGATCCGCAAGACTACCTATCTGCTATACATTATCATCTGTCTGGCTGTCCTACAGGCCAAGCACAGCATGACCCAAAACAAACTTATCTTCTGTCATAAGATTGCCCTTCCTCCTGATGTTTAAAATACAAGTCTGTGGCATTGCCAGCTCCTCAGTCTCCCAAAGCCAGAGTTGGGAACTGTACCAAAAGGTTTTATAAAAACCCAATACAGATTTCCCAGACTGAGGACCTACCAGATTAGAGGCACCATCATTTAGTTGTTCATGTACTTGCATCTTGATAGTAAAAAAGTTCTTTTCTTGGCTCTGTTACTAATTTTACATCATCATCTGGAGGAATCATTTTACTGTAATCACAAGACGGTTTTACCATCTGTGCCAGAAAGAGAAAATGTGTCATGATGAAATAGTGAAGTGAAATTCCTGAGTGAAAGATGCTTGGTAAATGCACCACAATATTATTGTTATGAGTAAGTAATAAGATCTGTGAAGGCACTTGGTCACCAGAATGAACACTATTAAAATATATGGTCACCTACAAAATAGCAATAGTTTAGTCGGTGGAAGCAGAGCAAATCCATCATCCACATACATTTAGCAACTACAGGCTCAAGTGAGAAGAATTAAATACAAAAGATCCATACCACCTTCACCGCTGCTCTGTTCTGCCTTGTAAAGATCTAAAATTAAAGTCTGTGTCAAGGACTTGTTTTTTCCCTCTCATTTCCTCTCTAAAGATTAAGGCTTTCAAAGGCTTCTAGCTGCTGTGTCATCAGGAAGCTATTCTGGGTGTTGTGCCCTTGGAGGGGGAAGGGATACAATGATTCATGCTGGGCATATCTCTTTTGTGCTTTTCTAGGGATGTGTTATGGAATGTGAACTGTGTTTTTTTTTAATCACTCAGGGCCTTAGGAAGCTATAACATCATAACCCTGTTCTTAAAGGAATCTCATTTTCCTTGACATCCTGCATCTGGACTACCTTTTAGTCTTTCCACAAGGCATGGTGTATTTGATAACCCCTTTTCTGCTGCTTGGAAATGTGGAGACGCTTAACCCCTGAGATTTCTGAGCTGACTATAAGTGCAAAGATCCCCCCTTTTCCACCACTAAGAAGAAACCTGTAGTTGGCATATAGGTGCCAACTTAAAAATTTAAAAATAACAATAATAACAAAAAAGACCTCTTGAGTATGTGTATGTATATATTTGGCTGTACTCTGCAGCATGTGGAATCATAGTTCTCTGACCAGGGATCAAACACGTGCCCCCTGCTTTAGAATCATGGAGTCTTAACCATTGGACCACCAGGGAAGTCCCTGTTTATTTCTTTTCTGAATACGTAAATAGCATGAGTGTTTTTATTTAAAAATTATCGAAGCACTTAGAAGAAAGTAAGTTATTACCCTGTAGATAAGGGCAGTCCTGATCATAAATCTGACTGCATTTGCGTAGAACAGAGGAGTAAGCCTGTCCCTTTCTGTCCTAAATCCTCATGCTCGCTTTTCTTCCTTACCAGTAAATGTCCTTTGTGTCATTTCTTCCCCCTCTCCCCAGAATAGGGTACTTTCATCTTCATTAAAAACCTGTAGCAGATATCTTTTCTCCTCATTTCTTTTCTTTTTTTTTCTTTCCTCTTCAATTATTTTCTTAACAGTGTCTGTGAATTTATCTGCCGCTTCTTGGTCAGCAGAAGCCGCTTCTCCAAACGCTTTCTAAAAATTTTAAACCATCCTTTGTTGGCATTAAATTCCCCAGCTTTAGATCCTCCACCTTTTTTGCTTTCAGTTGCCACATAATGACTTTGCTTTTTCTTGAATCATATTAGAGTCTTTAGGGATGTCTTCCCTATTACAATCCTGTACCCACATAAAAGCTGAGTTTTCGATATGTGATTAAAGTTATTTCTCAAATAGTACAAGATTTTTGTGCCTGCTGGAGTAGCTACAGCAACAGCTTTACAAATTTCCTTTTCTTTTTTCACCATAGTCCTTATACTGGATTCATTTATCTTGAAATGGTGAGTAACTGCACCTGCAGGCCTCAATCTATGGTGTAGATTTGACTTTTTCTTATAATGCCACGACTTTTCTCTGCTTCTTGGAAGCACTCCCAACATTGCTAGTGGCACTTCATCTGGGTCCCAGAGTGTTATCCAGAATTTTTGCTATTACATTAAACACAATGGAAAATATGTGAGAACTGGGAAAGGTCACTTTTTACCGCAGTATTTTACTGAAGAGCTGAACAGCTCATACAGAGATGATTAGTGTCACATTGCATTTTGAGTGGACACTTGCATCATTTGAGCTCATGACAATGACAGGAGGTGGCTACAAAATTATTATAGTAGTACATAATTGCATAAAATTAACTGTGCAATTATGATTTGATGTTCTTCTATATATTTGTTTACATTTCTCATGACTGCAAATGGCACCATCTATGGCCCCTAAGTGTTTGTGTGTGTAAGTTTTCATAAACTTTAACTTTTCATAATAGGTGTGTATATATTTTATGGTAGTAAATGATAAATTAGGCTAGCATCTACATATATTTTATGCATTCATGAGATATCTAACTTTCCTAATTTTTTTTCAATATTTTCAAGCTATACAGTTCATCTATGAGTTATTTTCAAATTGGTACAAACCTTCAAAAATTTTTTTCAATATATTTATTGAAAAAAATTCCACGTAGAAGAGGACCCACACAGTTCAAACCTGTGTTGTCAAGGGTCAGCTGTATAACCTTCTATGTCAAATGCATATATTACCTCCTTTAAAGAACAGTTAGAATAGTTTTTAACAATTGATCTTTAAAAAGGGTGACTATCTGTATGTGTTCCCTTGATTGCTGTTGAGAACCTTTATTGTGGCAAGGGAAGGTTAGGCTTTTCTTTGTCCTCTCTTGGAATATGGATATGAGAACTAGATGTGGTCCAAAATGGTAATGATTTGTTTACCTTACATGTTCCTGAAACAGGTGTGTTGCCGCCAGACTGATTACTGGCAGTTTGTGAAAGACATTCGCTGGCTCAGTCCCCACTCAGCCCTTCATGTGGAGAAGGTAAGAAGTAAAGGCAACCACAAGGCTTTGTTGTTTGATATTCTGTATGCAGAGTCTCCTAGGCTAGAGGGATGGCATATGGCAAGTTTCCTATTAACTAAGGAGAGGAAATTATTCCTGTCAGACTGATTTGGAGAGGAGGATGCTTTAAAAAATAAGCCTTACACACTCCTTGCTCTAGGCCACTTTCCCTCCTCTAGGGAAGGGGTATAAAGTTTTGTTATTTTCAAAAGATTTGCAAATATGGAACCAGAATGAAGCTTTTCAGAATCCAGAGCAAATGGCAAGAAGTTTTCTGAATGGTTAGGGGTAAGTAGGACTGATATGTGGTAACTGCTTAAGAAGAAGAGGATACACCAAATACAAAAACTGTGAGGTTCCTGGAGGCCAGTGTCAAATGGAACCTAATACGTTCCCAACAACTTTAGCTTCCGTTGTAGCCCTCTACTCTCCTGTTCTCTCAGCTCAGTATAGTAGCCCTGATTCCCAGCCAGGGACAGAGCTCCAGGAGGTTAGGTAACTTGGCCAGACTTACAAAACTAGTTCCACAGCAATCACTGCCACGTATGTATATTTATTTATTTAACCCTTGGTTGTGGAAATTTTCAAGTGTAGTCAAAATTAGATTAGTGAAATGAACCCAAATATCCATCACCCAGCTCCAGTGCTTACTGATTCATGACCATCTTGTTTCCTGTGTATCATACTTACTGCCAGGTTCATTGCTGAGGCGATGTCTGGAAAAGTAACTTATTTTTAAATGATCAGGGAACCAAATAACAGGGTGGTCACTCTGGCCCATTTTTTCTGAGAAAAGACCAGAGCACAGTGATTTTCTTACATGGATTCTTTTTTTTTGGTCCTTATGACTATTTTTCCCACCAAACCCCCCTCTCTAACTTTCTTTTCTAAAATGTGTTGCTATAATCATTTCCTCTTAGAAGCTGCCTGAAAGTGCCATCCATATTTTTTTTTTTTTTTTGCACTGACTGTGGGCTCTGAAACCTTGCTTTTAGAAATAGCCAGTAGAAGTATGTTTCAAATAGAGAATGCTGTGGTGAGAGCCAGAAAGAGGTGCTCAGGTAGTTTCTCTTTGATAAAGAATCTTTGGGGGCATTTTTCCTAGATTTCTTACCCCAGGTTTTTCTTGCCCTCTTTTCTGGTTGTTGTTGTTCAGTCACTTAAGTCGTGTCTGACTCTTTGTGACGCGATGGACTACAGCACATAGGCTTCCCTGTCCTTCACCATCTCCTGGCGCTTGCTCAAACTCATGTCCATTGAGGCAGTGATGCCATCCAACCATCTCATCCTCTATTGTCCCCTTCTCCTCCCGCCTTCAATCTTGCCCAGCATCAGGGTCTTTCCCGATGAGTCAGTTCTTTGCATCAGGTAGCCAAAGTATTGGTGCTTCAGCTTCAGCTTCAGCATCAGTCCTTTCAAAGAATATTCAGGACTGATTTACTTTAGGATTGACTGGTTGGATCTCCTTGCAGTCCAAGAGACTCTCAAGAGTCTTCTCCAACACCACAGTTCAAAAGCATCAATTCTTTGGCGCCCAGCTTTCTTTATAGTCCAACTCACATCCGTACATGACTACTGGAAAAACCATAGCTTTGACTAGATGGACCTTTGTTGGCAAAGTAATGTCTCTGCTTTTTAATATGATGTCTAGGTTGGTCATAACTTTTCTTCCAAGGAGCATGCATCTTTAATTTCATGGCTGCAGTCACCATCTGCAGTGATTTTGGAGCCCAAGAAAATAAAGTCTGTTACTGTTTCCATTTTTTCCCCCATCTATTTGCCATGAAGTGACCGGACCAGATGCCATAATATTCATTTTTTGAATGTTGAGTTTTAAGTCAGCTCTCTTCCTCTCCTCTTTCACCTTCATCAAGAGGCTCTTCAGTTCTTCTTCACTTTCTGCCATAATGGTGGTGTTATCTGCATATCTAAGGTTATTGATATTTTTCCCAGCAATCTTGATTCCAGCTTGTGCTTCATCGAGCCTGGCATCATACTCTGCATATAAGTTAAATAAGCAGGGTGACAGTGTGCAGCCTTGATGTACTCCTTTCCGAATTTGGAACCAGTCCATTGTTCCATGTCCAGTTCTCACTGTTGCTTCTTGACCTGCATACCTGAAATAGAAGACTCTAGGAGAGAACCCAGGGGGTCAAGTTCATTTTTCCTCTGAATATCCCAGAATAGATGCCTCTTTGGAGTTAGAACATAAAGAGACAGATGTAGCAGCTTTGTCCTCTCCTGGAGCTGCATATTATTTCTTAACTGCTTAGTCCCTTTCCAGTAGTCCACACCAGCGGCAGGGCCATTAATCTCTTCCCTCCTTCTCCTTCCTCTACAACATCTAGATGCTGGCTGGAGGGCAAACACCTCTGATTAACTCTGCTGATCTTGCTCAGTTTAGTTTTCATGCCATTAGGCCTCAACTTTGCTGGATTGATCAGGATGTATATTTTGATTCATGCTTCTTTACTCTCAGTTTATCAACTTGCATGAGAACGGCCAGAGCGGCACGGATGGCGTGAGTGAGCGCGCCGTGGCTGAGCTGTGGCTGCAGCACAGCCTGCAGTGCCACTGCCTCTCAGCCCAGCTCCGACCTCTGCTGGGGGACAGACAGTACATCAGAAAATTCTACACAGGTAGGTGGAGATCACCTCTCCAGGACTGCTGCATGGACTTCCTCATTCTCCTCCACTTTACTATTCTTTTAGACCCACTCTTACCCTGGGGTCTCATACTTTTACATGATATCACAGATATTCTGATCAGAAATATGTATCCAGTCTTCTCTCTAACATCTTATGTAAAACACAGTCATGGTTTATGCTAAGGTATTTCCCCACTCTTATGCACACAGATGAATAACTACTATAGGGGGTAGGAAGGGAGAACAGGGACTTAGAGTGTCTTAATGTGGACAGAGTTTCAATTTAGGAAAGTGATAGGGGAGAGATGATGGTGAGAGCTGCACAACAATGTGAATTGTGCCACTGACCTATATAGTTAAATAGTAAGTTTTATATTATGTGGCTTTTACCACAATAAAAAGCATTAATAAAAGAATTTATACTATTTACTGAGAGTTTTCTATGTTCTAGTCAGTGTTATCTATTTTTTATACATGCACACTCAAGAGTAACTCTGAGAGTTGGGTATTAATACCCCTATTTTCTAATCAGAGAAGCAGAGCTCAAAGGAGGTCAAGTGATTGGCCAGAGTCACCCAAAGCCAGAGATCACATCTGGGTCTTTCTGATTTTGTAGCCTCTTGTCATGGCCTCTTAGCTATACTGCACATGACTTAGCCTCTTCTGTACTTTATCTGTCCCTTATCCACAGTGATATGATTCTCCTTATCTTTGCCTTCTCCCTATCTCCTTCCCTGACCACCTCCCAGGGCCATATAGGGAGGCTGAAGTTCTCCTTAAGGGGCCCCATCACTGCTGTAGTTTTCTCTCCCCAGATACTGCTTTCCTGCTAAGTGATGCCCATGTCACGGCCATGCTCCAGTGCCTGGAAGCAGTGGAACAGAACAACCCTCGCCTGCTGGCTCAGATCGATGCTTCTATGGTAAAGGGGGCAGGGAATTATCTGTGTCTGTCTTCTGGCCTCTTAGACCTCACTGTGATGTAACCCTGTGTAGCAAACTACTTCACTTAGGCAATTATGAGCTGAGAGGCTCTCATTAAAAACAAACAGAAAACTTAGAAAAGAAGAGGAGGTACCATTAATATCTGTTGAAGTGAAAAGCCTATTTGTAAGTAAGCTTAGGTCTATTTGAGGAGGGAGTTTTCTGTTTGTTTTTTTTTATCCTTAAAAAATCTTTAGTTTGAGTAAGCACCTCCTGAAGGGCAGGCTGGAGAAAATGGCAGAGGGATGATTGTGAATCAAGCCGACTGTAGATGGAGCATCAGCTGTAGTGCAACCTAATGTTATGTAGGATCATTTTTTCCAAGGAAATTTTCTTATTTTGTGTTGCTTATTTTTCACTCTCCAGGTCACTCATCCTATCACTAATATCAGTGCCTCAGCTAGAATGGAATCACAAGCCCTTTTTCTCTTGTGGAGGGATCCCCTATCTCTCAGGAATCAAAAATTTTGATTCTTGCTTGCCACCTATTGAATATTCTCTGCATTCCAGTCATGGTGCTATGCACAATACATGTGTCATCTCATTTAATCCTCACAACTCTGTAAAGTAGACATTAATCTCATTTTATAAAGGAAGCCACTGAGGGACAGAGTAGGTAAATCATTTGCCCAAAGTCTGGACCAAATAACTTGTAATCGGACCTGGCTTTGAGCCCCAGTGTATCTGACTTCTGACTCCTCGTGATAGACTTAAGCCCTTTGCTGTATTGCCTTCACAATAAAGCACTCCTGGTCTGAACACCTAGGATTCCAGCTGCAGAAGCCATGATGTTTGCCAAGACTTTGAGCTTTCAAAGTTGTGTGCTGTGGTAGAGGGTACCTATGCTGTCTCTACAGGCCCTGGCTGCAGTTTAAACCTGCTGTCAAAGGCCAGTTTCTGCCAGTGTTTCTATAATACTGTCCTCTTCCTCTGAGGGCCACTGTCCTTGATTCTGACACTTTTTTTTTTTCCCATAGTTTGCCAGAAAGCATGAGAGCCCACTCCTGGTGACAAAGAGCCAGAGCCTGACAGCTCTGCCTGGTTCCGCGTATACCCCTTCAACCAACAGTGCTCAGCATTCCTACTTTGGGTCCTTCTCCAGTCTCCACCAAATCCCCCACCCAGCTTAGGTATGGGGGCAGTGAGGGATTGTGAAGACATGTATCTCCAGCCTTGGAAAACAGAGGACATGGTGGTTGGTCACCCACTGGCTATAATAGAGCCTCTGGTCAGTGCAGTTTGTCACACTTCATGTCTCAGCATGGAAGTCTTAAAGAGGAATATAGCAACTAGCCTAAGATAATGCAGTAGAATCATTAAAGTAACAGAGGAAAGAGATGTTTTAGTTTCCCCTGGGTTTCTAATCCACATCGCCAAGAAGGCATTTCAATAATAATAGCTAACATTTCTTCAGTACCTGCCACGTGTCGGGCTCTGTTGTCATCAGTTTGTTTATATTATTTAATCCTCAAAACAGTCCTACGAGGTAGGTGTTATTATTATTGCTCATTTTCTAGATGGGGAATGCATACTGGTAAGCAAAGAAGCTGCTGTCTCAAGAGCTTATGCTTTTGGCTTAGCTGCTTCTCAGTAAATTTTTACTTACTTTGAATGACTTAACCTTTTTTGAGGTGACATCATATGTCCTGGGCACCCCCATTTAGGGAGTTCAGTCTTTAGCTGTGCAGAAGCCCTTCATACATACCAGCTCAAAAGCTCCCAGCTCACCTTTTCCTTCCCTTTCTTTTCATATCCTAGAAAGAAGATCTACTTCCTTTTCACTCTCTGGCCCGCCCCGAAAACCTCAAGAAAGCAGAGGGCATGTCTCAGCAGCAGAGGATCAAACCGTCCTAGACCCTCTGCTTCCAATCACTGCATTAGCCAAGGACTCCCCCTCGACCCCCAATGAGATGAGCTCCAGCACTCTGACCAGCCCCTTGGAAGCATCCTGGGTCAGCAGCCAGAATGACTCCCCAAGTGATGCCAGTGAGGGGCCTGAGTACCTGGCCATTGGCAACCAGGATCCCCGGGGCCGGACCGCCAGCTGTCAGAGTCACAGCAGCAATACTGAGAGCAGCAGCTCCAATTTATTCTCCTCCAGCAGCTCTCAGAAGCCAGACTCTGCTGCTTCTTCTCTAGGGGACAGGAGGGAGATAGGCAGAGCCAGTTGTCCAGTGTCCTTCGCAGATCTAGCTTCTCAGAGGGGCAAACGCTCACTGTCACCGGAGGAACAAAGAAGAGCCATACTCGCTCCCATTCGGACACCAACATTGCCTCCAGAGGCGCCTCAGGTAATGATAACCACCAACCGCATGTCAGTAAGATGGCCTCCGGAATTTCCGGTGAAAGGGAGATTTGTTCTTAAGGGTCTTCAAATGGCAGGAGGAGAAGTTATGTTTCTGAAGATATGAAGAGTATCCTGTTTATAGGGAAAAAGAGAAGTTTGTAATATAATGTGGATATCTAAATCCAGAATCTCTCTGAGGATACTCAGGTTTGTTCATTTATACATTGCTAAATAATGTGTTTTCTTGGATTCTTTCATAATTCTTTAGCATCAGAGGATAGTGTGACTAATCATAGTCTAAGTTTTAAATGTGTCTCTCAGACAGAGGGGAAGTACTAATGAGCCTTAAAAAATAATCCTGTTAAATTCCTTCCCTGAGAAGTTTGGTCAGAATATAATAACAATAAGAGAGGGGCAAACTGATACTAGGATTCCCTGATTAACACTAGAGATGTAATGAGTGTTGGGTGATGGGACCTAGTAAACAAGTAGGTGGGCTGACCGCTGCATCAGTAATTCAGGCTGAAAGGCAGTCGGGTAAGGAGGCCTTGGCTACTGGGACCACCCTCACACAAACACCAGCTGCTAGCAGAGAGCACCCCAGGCACGGCCAAGGCGGATGTCACTGCGTTTGCTGTTTCCCTGCCATCATCTTACCTAGGCTGTTGGTGTCTGGCAGTCTTTGGTTGGGTTTCATTTGTAAGAACATCTCCATACAAGCAAGTGGAACATGGACCTTTGTGCTCAAATCCAGTTCTGGATGGAAAAGCTTTGGATTATAATATCAAAGCAGAAAAAATTAAGAGCATAAAAGGAAGATATTCTTTTTTTTTGGAAGATATTCTTTACAACTAGAGCTGCTGTTGATTTCTGTTTATATTTCTAACAGGTGAGAGCTAAGGCCCTCATCTGAAACTTCTGAATTGCAAACTTTTGTCTCTGTTTTCCCCTCAAGAATGTGGGTTGGCTCATTGGAACTGGTTCAGAAACCAAGAAACCTCCAATTCAAAGTCTGTCTTCCCATGAGGTTTCTTAGATGTGAAGAGTGCATATGTTAGACCCTTACTTCACATCTCATGGGGCAGATGTAGTGTTTGCTATACTCCAGGTTGCTGGCCTTTGAGCATGTAAAACTTCCCTCTCCCTATTCTTGAATCCATGTGTATTCCAGAAACCACAGTAACCTGCATTGGAAAAGGGAGCCAGAGAAAACCTAAGCAGGAGGTTGTGAGGAAGTATGGGTCCTGTGCAGCTTCTCATACGTGTCATCCCTCCGTCTGTACTAGGGTTCCCTCTCAGGAGTTACACCCCCACCTTTGCTGGATAAAAAGACACTCTCTGTTCTCACTCTCTGTTCTCATTTTCTGGACTCTCCTCTGCACCTGTCTGTCTACATACAGGAGGCCCCAGGAATATCACCATTATAGTTGAAGATCCCATTGCAGGTTTGGGAGCCAGTCCTCCTCCTCTCTGTCCACCACCTCCTGCCTCCTTTTGCACCTCTGTGACCATCTTGCTTAGTGAAGAACTTCCTTTTCCATTCTGGTGTCAATCAAGCCTGGCTAGTCTCGTCCTGTTGTGATGCTTGGACCTGGTCGTAAAATGATACCAATATTTTATGTGATATGTTTTCTGCTTATGACTTCCAAATGCCTCGTTCCTTCTCTCAGAAGCTTTTTGGAGGTAGAATTCATACTTGTCAATCCTGTATTGCCCAGAGGTGAAACTGAGGCCTGCTATTTGTTAAGATATCATGATGAATCAATGGCAGAATTTTTCTTATAACTGAGTACTTATTATGAATTACTTTATTTTCCTTGAATTAACACCAGAATACGTTTTCTCCTCTTTCTGTGGTCTTGGATGTGAGTGCATGTTTTTGCCTCGCCTGAAGTCCCCTGTTCCTTTTTCTTTTATCGATCTTCCTTCCCCTGTAAATTCCACCTCCCCCAGCCCTACCCCTTCATTCCAGCCATCGCACAAGATTTTTCTAGTGACTTAAGTCTGTGTCTTTGGTTTTCACAGTGGTATTGAAACTGCACGTGTATTCCATTCTGGGTACATAATGCATGGAGATACTGATGCTGGAATGTGCCTGCAAGGCAGAGTGGTTAGGGTGTGCTGAAAATGACGAATGGCTGAAGACACTGGGTATGTTAGCATGGCAAAGAGGTTAAAGAGAGACAAGCCTGCAAGACTTTTGTTTAGAAGAGCAATCCCATAAAAAATAAAAATAAAAAAGAAGAGCAGTCCCTTAAGGAGATGAGAAACTGTGAGATGACAGATTTCAAGTCAGTATGAGGAAGTTCTGAGAATTAGAGCTGATCAGTCGAATGGGCAGCATCAGGAGGTAGTGAGGTCAGTGAGCAAAGCTGGACAGCCTTTTAATATGCAGCTTCTCGCACGCATCATCCTTCCCTCTGTACTAGGGTTTTCCTGGTAAATGAACAGGGTGCTGGTATTGGAGTGTGTGTTGTGCACTGAGTTTGACTAGGGACCTCAGAGGTTGTGTCTGAGTCATGATTTCTCACCATGACATCACGGTGACTGCTGGTGTGTAGTGAGGAGCAGAGCCCACTGCCAGAGCCACCAGGGGAACTGGTGGTCCATGGTATTGCTTACCACGTAGGAGCATTTTTTTGTGAGAGGAGCAGTTGACAAATTGGCACCATCTGTCAGGGAAATGGGTTGGATGCTGCTCATTCATTCATTCTCCCAGTGTGTCCTGCTCATTTCTCAGGCACTCACCTGCTTTTCTGCCTGCTCGTCCTTCTGTGGCACTGGAAAATTTTGTGTTTCCCTTTGGAGAAGATCAGTTTCCATTTCCTGCAAACTGTGCCTGCTGCTGTTCCTCCCCTTTCCTTGAAAACTACACAGACACTTCCTACCCTGAAACCTTCTTTTGAAACCCCTCCCTTCCTTCCCAGGAAGGCTGAGTCCACAGCCCTGGGGCTGAGCCCCTTGGTTACAGGGCCATCATCCTTGGCTTCTCTAGCATTGTTTTGATGCTTCTTTTAAGGATATTGCTGGGTGTTATTTTGTTGTTCTGCCAGTTCAAAAATAGGTTAAATTTGTAAGTATGACAAATTTATATTTCAGGCTCAAGAGAGGCCATATCCTAGTATTTTTTTTAGTGACTTTAACCCTTCTGATATTGTTCTAAAGTCTAGTGTCAAGGGATCAGAAAAGCTGCAATGTGTTTGTGAGGACTGTTTTCTAAACTGGTTTATCAAGAGGGCAGAAATTGGCTGATACTCCTGAAACTCTTGGTAAGAAGATGGAAGAGGAGAGAACCGATCATGAATCCATGTTGATTTCTTTTTCGCCTTTGTGTTGCTGCCTTCCGGGTCTCGTTTTCTCTCTTTTCTCCTTAGAATACACTGACTTCCCACCTCCCTTCCTCCGTGTGTTCCTGCATTCTTGGATTGTGTCCTGTTGGTGTGCCCCCTCTCTCCTGTCCGGGAGGGCGTGGGGAATGGGAGCTGTTAGATACTGAAACTCCAAGGTTGGAAATATATGTGTTGCTCACCTCGTATGTGTTTTTACTCCCTGGTGGCCACTGACACTAGAATCCTGCAGTGATAAGTCGAAGTTGAGAGGCCCCTTGTCCTACTCTGGTCAAAGCAGTGAAGTCAGCACACCCAGCTCTCTGTACATGGAGTATGGTAAGTGAGCACTGGGAAGGTCAGGCTGCAGTCGTGTCTTTACTCTGCTCCGCCCGTGCCTGCCACACTCTGAGCTGTGTGGCTCATCTTAGCTCTGTAGAGGGCACACACCATACAGTCTTACCCTCTCCTTCATTATTTTCAACCCCTGTGCTAGAAATCACACAGCCCCACCATTTTTTCTTGCTCCTCTCTGCTGTAGGAGTCCCACCGTCTTATGCTGTGGGTGCTACCATCGTGAATGTCTGGTGAGCCAGCTATAGTGGCTCTCTGAGTGGGTAGAGAGACCTTGAAAAGAGGCCTTTGAGTGTCTGAGCCTAATGACCAGAAGATAAACTCCACATTGAAATTATCCATAAGAAGAAGACATTTGTTTCCTTGTCTGATTTGCAGCACAGGTTTTTTGTGTGTATGTGTGGGTAGAAGGATGCGTAAGTCATCTTTAAATTAGGTGGTCAAAGGGTGGTCTCCAGGCTCTCTCCGTTTATTCCATCATTCTCTAATCTAGGCATTTAGTGCTTTGGGATTCTGAGATTTAGAGAAACTCCTTTAGAAGGTAGACATCTTTCTAACCTATTATTGGGAAAGACTTGTGAGCATCTTTAGCATTAAAATCATCAAGTCTCTCAAAGAAGCTTGGCTGTAAAGAAGATTTGCTTTTCAAAGCCAGGGCTTTTGACATCCACATTCCATTTTCCCACAGAGGGCAGTCAGTATCTCTGTTCAGGAGAAGGCATGTTCCGAAGACCATCAGAAGGACAGTCCCTTATCAGCTACCTATCTGAGCAAGACTTTGGCAGCTGTGCAGACCTGGAAAAGGTGAGGAAACTAAGCAGCCACTGAAAAGCCCATGAAGACAATGGCACCCCACTCCAGTACTCTTGCCTGGAAAATCCCATGGACAGAGGAGCCTGGTAGGCTGCAGTCCGTGGGGTCGCGAAGAGTCGGACACGACTGAGAGACTTCACTTTCATGTTTCACTTTCATGTATTGAAGAAGGAAATGGCAACCCACTCCAGTGTTCTTGCCTGGAGAATCCCAGGGACAGGGGAGCCTGGTGGGCTGCCGTCTATGGGGTCGCACACAGTCAGACACGACTGAAGTGGCTTAGCAGCAGCAGCAGCAAGGAGATCCAGCCAGAGGGGTATGGTGCCATTTGTCCTAAACAGGTTTTGGGTGCACAGCAATAACACGCATGTAGACTACAATACAGAGAAGTCACCATAAAGATAAGCTCAAAAAGTTCTGTCCTTGGATAACTCTTCAGGGAGCTAATTCTCCTCACTGAGTCCAAAAATACTATGATCTTGCCTTAAAAGCTCCCTTGGGCAGAGAAACATTGAATTTTAGTCACATGACCTTGACCCTGAAACCTTAGATAAAGACTGTCCCTGAAATCAGCTTCTCTATTTTGTTCTAAGGCTCAGATATGTAATAAATAAAATGTCCCTGTAGCATTTTATGGGCTTCCCAGGTGCTACTATTGGTAAGGAACCTGCCTGCCAGTTTAGGAAAAACTTGACTTCTCTGTAATATTTTTATGTGAAAAGTGGGACAGGAAGGCTGGGCATGGCCAGGTACAAGAGCAAAGAGAACCTGGAACAGATTTTCCAGCCATCAGCTTTCTTTCCAGTGGCAGTGTGCATTTCCCTGGGTGTTTCGAATGAAAGCAGTGCACATCTTGGAAGTTCCTTTCCAAGAGACCAGTCCCTGAGGTGTCCCCTTGTTGGCGCTCTCCTTCCCCAGGAGAATGCCCACTTTAGCATATCAGAGTCCTTGATCGCTGCCATCGAGCTAATGAAGTGCAACATGCTGAGCCAGTGCCTAGAAGAGGAGGAAGGGGAGGAGGACAGTGACAGGGAGATCCAGGAACTGAAGCAGAAGATCCGCCTTCGTCGCCAGCAAATCCGCACCAAGAACCTGCTCCCCGGGTACCAGGAGATGGAGCATGGAAGTGAGTGAGGCTGTGAATGCCTGTTCCTGCCCCTTCAGGGCTTCTGGATAAGACATGGCACCTCGTGGGCTTCCTTTTCTGTCTTTATATGTTCATATGAGATGTTATACCGAAGCCAAGGGTTCCTCTGCTGTCAGAAAGATTTTCTGTGTTGTTCTGATTTTTTTTTTTTTCTACTAGACCAGAGTCCTGGAGTTCCTCTATGTTCTACCTCAGACATAGCTTCCAAAAAATAGGTTTCTGATATGAGGAGAACTGAGGCCACTGGTTGCAGTTTCCCTTCCCAGAAAGCAGTATTTCCTGCTTATGTGAAACTTTTAAGGAGATCAAACAAGAAAGGGAAACAAGAGCTGGTTTCCATTTCCCCAGCTAACTGCCAGTCAAGCTTCTGTTTACTTTTCTATTGAAGTCCTACCAATTTGGTTTTACTGTGACCCTAGAAAGTGTAGGACACCTCTCTGTCCTGTTCATTACTGTTTTGTTTTTTTTTTGTTTGTTTTTATTTTAACGTTAACAGGCTTTCGGCTCACTTCCAGCAGTTCCCAGTTCAGTTCACGTGATTCAGCACAGTTCTCTGACTCTGGCTCTGCCGATGATGAGGTTGATGAATTTGAAATCCAAGGTATGATTTAACACTTTTCAAGGGAGCTTTCATTAACTCTTTCTTTCAGTTTGGAATCATAGACCGAGAAGCTTTCTCTAAATAGGGAGTCTTCAGTATGGTTCATTATGGAATGTTGTCAGCTGTTGTAAGGGATAACTTCTCTTGTTACATTTAAGCAGAAAAGAACACTGAAAGGAAGTGTTCCAGTGGAGTGGGCTGGCTGTTGATGTCACCCTGGAGTTTCTTCCTCAATTGCACCTTTGTCTCAGACTTTTGCTGTAATTCATCTTCCTAGCAGTCCAAAGCTGGCCCACACCTACGTGAAATTAGAATCCTATTCTCTTGCGACCCATAATACAGATGAAATTGTTTTGAAGTATTTAAAAGGAGCTTTATTATAATCATAAGAGAAAAGGAAAAGAAGAGCCCCTGGCAGGGAAAAAGCAAAATGGAGGGAAAATGTCAAGTTTGTTTTTTTTTCCAAAGTAGAGCTTTATTTTCTGTCCTGACCATGCTAATTTGCATAGCAGAATCACAGATTCTTATGAGCTTCTGCTTAGAGAAGGGGAGGGGCTCTTATCTGGAAAGGCAGTTGTGTTAAATCAGGTTGACCCATGATTAGTGGGTTAATCCATACCTGAAAATCATAAATTTTTTCATCTTCCTATCAGTGTAACCAACAAATGAACAAACAGAAAACCAAACAGTTCAGGGACATAAGCTCTCACCCTATGACTGGAACCAAGAGTAATTTTCTTATAGAGGTGAATTGTATCTGTAGATCTCCATGTAACATGATGATGAATAGATGTTTTATCGCATGAGGCTCTGACTTCCTGTTTATACCAATTTTGAGAACCCATTTAGCTCCAGATGTGGTAGCTGAGTTTCTTCCCCCATTCAGAAGTACAGTTTTTACATTTATTTTTCCAGGTCTTTGGGAAGTCTTCCTTCTTTGTTCTCCTTAATGCCTCTGATTTCTCTTCGTAACAATAATAGATAGTCACTTAAAATTTTTTTTTTTTGGTATGTGGTTTTCCAACAGTTCTCCAGTTCTCTGTATGCCAACTGAATGGCCTACATTTCAGTTCTGACACTAATTCCTGGAGTTAGCACAGAGCCCACAGATCTAGGGTTCAATCCCATGGGACAGCTCCATCTTTAGATGCTAGCTGCCAGTAGGGTCACCAAGCTGCCTGTACTTCTCTGTGACCAACTGCAAACCCGAGGGTTCCTACAACTCCCCACTCAGTTTTGATGATTCAGTAGAATGACTCAAAGAACTCGAGGAAGCACTCTATGATTATAGTTTATTATAAAGGATACAAATGAGTAGTCACATAAAGGAGAAGTTTATAGGGCAAGGTCCCAAAGTGTCCTCAGCTCAGGAACCTCTGTCTCCATGGAGTCAGGGTGTGCCACTCTCCCAGTACCTGTTCACCAACCAGGAAGCTCTCCCAAACCTCATCATTATCAAGGTTCATTAAGTAAGCATGACTGATTAAATCATTGGCCATTGGTGACAGATCCTGAGGTGGGGCTAAAAGTTCTAATCTTCTAACTACCTTTTTCTTTTGGCAACCAGCACCTTTTTCTTTTGGCAACCAGCACCTTCCTGAAGTTGTCTGGGTGGCCCCATGAGTCATCTGATTAACTTAAACTCAGATTTAATGGAAAAGGGCTCATTATGAATAATAGACATTCCTATCACTTAGGAAATTTCAAAGTTTCTAAGAGCTCTATGTCAGAAACTGAACAGAGACCAATGTATATATATATTAATATATATACGTATATAATATATATATATTATAATATATAACAACAACAATAACAATGTAATATATAACAATTTATATATATATATATATAAAACCTAACTGTGGATGTAGATTTCTAAAAAGAGTGTTAGCTAGCATTTGGAGCAAAAGTCAAGTCCTGATTCCAGGAACATGTGGTATAGAACTGTCATTCTCATCGATTTACTTCCTGTCTGAATACTAAAGGGCCCCCTTTTATAATCATTATTACGCAGATGGTAGTGAAGGATCTAACCTGACTCACATGTCAGAGAATGGACTCTCAGTGTCAGTGGCCTCGCTGTTTTCAGGTAGCCTGTGTTAGAGGCGTGGGTGTGCTCGTACATGCATGTACGTGAATGTTTGCACCAGCTTTTGTGTATACCTATGACTTGTCAGTGTTATGAGAACCAAAAGGTATAGAGAACTGTCTGGGGAAAACTGAACTTAAGCCAACCAAGAATGATTCACTTCTTTTCTTTTTCTTTAATTTTTATTGGAGTATGCTGCTGCTGCTGCTAAGTCGCTTCAGTTGTATCCAACTCTGTGCGACCCCATAGACAGCAGCCCACCAGGCTCCCCTGTCCCTGGGATTCTCCAGGCAAGAACACTGGAGTGGGTTGCCATTTCCTTCTCCAATGTGTGAAAGTAAAGTCGCTCAATTGTGTCCGACTCTTAGCAACCCCATGGACTGCAGCCTACCAGGCTCCTCTGTCCACCATGGGATTTTCCAGGCAAGAGTACTGGAGTGGGGTGCTATTGCCTTCTCCTTTATTGGAGTATAGTTGATTTAAAAGCATTGTGTTAGTTTCTGCTGTACAGCAGAGTGAATCAGCTATACATATACAATAGCCACTCTTTTTTAGATTGTTTTCCCATATAGGTTATTACAGAATACTGAGTTCCCTGTGCTGCACAATAGGACCTTATTAGTTATCTATTTTATATATAGTACTGTATATATGTCAGTCTCAACCTCCCAGGTAATCCCTCTACCCCTTTCCTCCCAGTTACCATAAGTTTATTTTCTACACTGTGACTCTGTTTCTGTTTTATAAATAAGTTCATTTGTCCCATTTTTTCACATACTCCTTTTCTTCTTCTTCATATGACTCCAATAGTCCTCCTCTCTGAGATTGTCCTTGTTGATCCTTCTCTACAGAGATTCTTTTAGATTAAAGGTCATTGTGGCTGATGGAGGTAATGGACAGTGTAGAAAGAAGTGGTCAGGTGAAGAAATTATAATTCAAACCTAGAGCTAAGTTACTGACACACATTTAAACAGCAAAAGTCAGATAGAATGGTATAGAAGAAGCTTCCAGTTTTCAATTTTGAATTTGAAGAGCCAGCTTTCAGAAATCTACATCTTCTGGTACTTTGTTTACAATTAGGACTTACTGCTGCTAATGTTTGGTCTTAGTAACTGCCTTTCGATCCAAGCAAGTAGACTTTCTGTAGATGGGGTTAACTGAAAACAAGTAGCAGTTGTCTGTTCACAGTGGCTTTAAAACACACAAACAACAAAATGCAGGCTTTTATTAATTTAATTAATAGTTAATTATTTGATTATTTTAAAATTTTAATTTGCAGTTTAATATTGTCAGCCACTTGAGTTTGAAATAATCGTATGTATAAGATTAAATTAAGACTTAGAGAAATAAAAGTAGGTAGATACCTTTTACTTCTAAATTGTTATAATTTATTCTAATATAGTCTTACTTGAGAAGTAACAATCCTAAGTCACTTTTTTTTTTTTTTTTTTGGCCACGCCTTGTGGCTTGTGGCATCTTAGTTACCTGACAGGGATCGCGCTTAAGCCCTGGCAGTGAAAAGTCTGAGTCCTAACCACTAGACTGCCAGGGAATTCCCCTAACTCACTTTTAAACTGGTTTCTGGGACTTCCCTGGTGGTCAAGTGGTTAATATTTCACATGGTTTCAATCTCTGGTTGGGGATGATTGGGGAACTAGGACCCCACATGCCAGGTGACAAAAATAACCAAAAATCAAACCAAAAAAGTGGTTTCTGATATGTTTACAACCAAAGTCCTTTGCACTGCATTTACTGTCAGCTACTTCTTAATTAGAGCATATTCAATCTGCTTTAGCCATAAAGCACACTTTTATTTGGTCTTCCTAGCATTCTTTCTTCCCCCATTTTGGGTGCTTTAAAGTATTTTTTTATAAACCAAGAATATGAAATATTTTTCAACTAAAATACTACTTTTTCTTGTGACCCACCATCCTACACATTTTGAGGGCTTGGTGGGAAAGCAAGTGTCTCCAAAGTAGTGATTTAACTTTCTACATACATATTCCCAGTTATGAAAGCATAATTTGCAGTTTGTTTTTCTCTGCTCTAGGTTTCCTTATTGCTTTCTGTTCTTTCTTATTTGTTTCTGATCTTTAAGCAAGTTTATCACTAGTACAAAAGTCTTTCAACGTGTCAGTATAGTTCTCATTAGCAGTCTTTCTGATCATGTCTAGAGGTTTCTTTTTGATCACCTTGGGTAACATATGCTATTGAAGGGTCTCTTTGGATTTTATCAAAGGAAGGTTACTTAAGCTGTAGACATACTGTAGACATCATCTATGATAAATACTCTGCATAATTATAATACTTTGATTAAAATGATCACTTTCTTAGATCCTGTTTCAGCAAGTAGACCTTATGGAGCCAGAAGTGTTTGTGAAGGAAATAGACTTGAAGGTTACTTCTTCCTTGCAGCAAAGTGGATATAAACTTGTAATCATAGAAAGCTTATTCATAGAAAGCTTTGTATTCATTAACATCTATTCCATTTTTTAAAAACAATCTTACTAAGGAATAATTACATATCAAAATCTACTCACTTTAAGTGTACAACTCACTAAGTTTTAGTAAATATACCAAGTTGTCAACCACCACCATATTCTAATTTTAGAACATTTCCATCATCCTCAGTAAGATCCCTCTCATGCCCATTTATAGTTAGTTAATTTACATTTGCACCCCAAGCCCCAGTCCACCACTAATCTAACTCTATAGAGTTGCCTTTTCTGGACATTTTGTATAAATGCAGTCATACAGTATGTGATCTTTGTGTCTGGCTTCTTTAACTTCATCTGTTTCTTCTGATGGTATCTGCCAAATTGATACAATATCTTTCACAGGCTCCTGATCCCAGGCAATTTTCTCAATTTCTTTGGTTTTTCAGGTTTTGTAGTTCCGTTTTTTCCTTCCTTCTTCCTTTTCTACTGCAACTTCATCAGTTCTTTAATCTTCCTTTTTCTAGAATTTCAGTCTTCCACATAGATGTACCTAGTCAGAGTCCATTCAGGAGACAGACACCAATGACAATTTGAATAGGGAAATTTTAATATAAAGAATCATTAACTCTAGTGAGGGATTGAAGTAATGGGAGACTGGCTCATAAGGAGTAAAGAGAACTCTAAAGAATACAGGAATAGCAGATATAAGCAGTAGTCACCATCTCTAGTAGAGGCCACAGCGAGGGAATGTAGAAGAGAGCCATAGCTCCAAGGCTGAGGTCCAGGCCTCCTTGCTCACTGGATGGTGGAAAAGTTCTCTGAAGCTGCAGAGCTGCCCTGAGAGTGTCAAGTGATGTTGTTCATGAAAGCTGCCATGCCAACAGCCCTCACCAGGAAACCATTCCCTGGGGTGCTGGGGGAGGCTGCCCCCAGGGAGTGTTGTTCCTCAGAACTCAAGGGGTGTTGGGGGAAGGGGAAGTGGTTCATGGGAGGTACCAGGCCTGCAGCACCTGCTCTGAAGCTTTCCCAGGAGGTGCAAGGGAAGCCATTTATGAAAAATAACACCAGTGGCACTCTGCTGCACAGCCTTCTGAGGCCATGCTTACCCTGGGGAGTCACTTGCACTATAGGAGTCTGCTTAGGGGAGCATACCAGAAGCCGCGAGAATCCCCTTCCTCCTCCAGTGTTTCTCCAGTGCCCTCTGCTGGCAAAGCTTAACAGTGTGCCAGCTGGCAAAAGATGAATGTTTTCAAGTCCAACTCCATTATCACAGAGCAGACAAAAAGAAGGCCAGGTTTGGAGCCGAAAGGCAATAAATTGATAATTGTCATAATATATAATGAAGAAAGTCATGAACTATATTTTTAGCAAGTTTAAAAATTATATCCAATTCAAGGTAATCAGTTGCTCCTCCCCACCCTCCTCTTTTAATAATTTTTTTTTCTCCTTCTAAGACAAGAGTAATTGTGGTTCTCCATTTTAAAGTGTTTCCTCTTGAATCAGCAGTTGCAGAAAACTCATTAGAGTTGGATTTCTGGATGTTGGGTATCCCCTTATCTGCTGAAGGGAAAACAGGTTGAAACCCACCATCAGATTGGCCAGTAAGTTCTGAAGTTGACTCTCTTCTTGTGCCTTGCTTATTTTATTTAAAAATGTGCAGATTTTGCTAGGGTACAGGATTTTAACCAGTTCTTCCCTGATCATTCCAATGTCCATGTCTGGACATAAAAAATTCTTCTTGTAACTTGTCATTATTTTGTTGTTTGTTTTTATATCATTTAGCTTACCCAGTCTGTAATAATAGCTTTATCCTATCTAAAGCATCAGAAACACTTGAAATCATTAAAGAATTGATCAATTCTCCTTAAATAATTGATAAAATGTTTCATAATTCATATCCTCACTTCCAAACTTCCATTTGGAAGGAGAGCTTCTCAGACTTCTTTCTAAAGTGCTCTCATTTTGGGTATGTTTAACTCATTCAGTTGAGTAGCTTTCTTCTCCCTCTTTACTCCTTAATTATCTTAGACCCTGATCTGCTTTTATGCAGATCTTCAGCTAGTGTTCCAACCACACTAAGCTAATCATCTGCTTGAACTGACTGGAGAGTGAGCAGGAGGCAGCAGAGGCCTAGTATCCACAAAGCTTTCATGGCACTGATCTGAGACAGGTGTGACGTCCCTTTGGTACCAGGCACTGCCTCTCTCTCTCCACTGTTGGGGTAAGAGCCTCACTTCCAAACTTGTGTAACCTTCTGCACTCTTGGAAATATTCATGATTAGCTAGGACGTTACTGTACCTCTGGTAAAAATGAAGAAACAGGATAAAGTATGACTTCACTTTATTTTCCAAAGACTTTTTTTCTCTCAAAGATGTGAGGATGAAGAAGTGCTAGATAGCTTTTATGAAGACAGTGGTTTTCAGCAACCTTGAATTGTCCACCACCTCTCCTCTCTGGCATGCCATGTTTTCTTTAGTAGCCTGGCCCTCAGTAGTAACTGTTAGCTCTTTACTCGAGAATATCTAAGATTTTCTCTTCTTTTTCCTTTTCTATCCTAAACAGGCTGAAATTTGCTTTTTGCTTTGAGCCAATTATTTAGGAAATATTTTTTGAAAACCTATCATGTACAAAGCTCTTTAAGGGTTTTAAGGACAAGGCAAGACTTATGTACAATTCAAGGCAGTTTAGTGTTACTCAGATCAGCGTTGCAAACCCAGTGGTCTATCAAGGTCTGCTATTACCTAGAATTGTTTTCCCTCCAATAGCACTATTTAGAGGGCTTTCTTGATAGCTCAGTTGGTAAAGAATCTGCCGCCAATCCAGGAGACTCTGGTTTGATTCCTGGGTCGGGAAGATCTGCTGGAGAAGGGATAGGCTACCCACTCCAGTATTCTTGGGCTTTATTTGGAATGAAATACAGAACTATTTAGAATGGAATACAGACTAGCAGTATCTTGGGAAGTGGATTTGGGTGGTGCAAATTCAGAGTATATGATATATATGAACTTACTTGTTAAATAAAATAGGATTTATTATTTACTAAGATTATTCAAAGATTTTGTTGCTATCTTAAGTTTTTCTATGCTTAAAGAGCATATGAAAGCTGAGAGGTTTCAGTTTTCCTCTCTTGTACTTATAGCTTTGAAGCCTGGCCCTCAAGGCCAGGAATATTATTTGAATATATGCTTGTATACAGAACACTGTATTAAGTATTTGGGGGCTAAACAGAAGAATTAGACATGATCTCATTTCCTTACAAGGAGATATTATAATCTAGTGAGCCATACAAATATATATGTGTACAGAGGAAACATGAAGAACAATTGAGCAACTCATGGCCAAGTGCAGAGTGATGTCATTTAAGCCTGGTGCTCTATTTAGGGGCTTAAATGCGTAAATTGGTCATTGTGTAGATTTAATTAGGAAAAGGTCTTTTCATGAGGCATCAAAGAAAGTGAGGGATGAGGCTTATCAGAATAGTCCTATTTCCATGACTTGAACAGGCTCTATCTGCCTTTCTTGAACATGAATGCTATATTTCCTTCTCTCTATTAAAATTATTTGGGTAGGTGAGATCTCTAGAGATTCAATCATATCATTATTAGAAACCCTCTTCAAAATTCTTTACTGTAAATAGGCTTTGGAAAGTTTGCCATAGTTTCCCATGATTGTGTTTGCAAGTTCTATAGTAAAGATCATGTTGAATTGTTCCGTGAAAATATGTTGTTTACCTGGCATCTCCAGGGAGTTGCCAAGCCATAGGGAAGTTCTTTTCTTCCCTGTGCCACCAGACAGGAAGGGAGTCTTTCCATGAAACTTTGTTAAGGACATGGAAGACTCCTCACATTTAGAGGTGATACCAATAGCAGTCAGATGTTAGAAGCAAAGTTTCAATTCCAAGTACATTTAATGAGTAACCTCTATGATCTAAATTCTGTGCTGGGTACTGATTCTGAAATTTAAAAAGAGCTCGATAGAGTTCTTACTTCTGAGAGTTTATCATTTAAGAGGGCTTGAGGTTTAGACGATGAGAGAGAAATTGGAGTAATTTGTCGCTGCTTGATACAGAGTATGTCCCTGCTTGCCTTTAGGATGCTTCATTTTTTCCTTCACTGCTTTAAACCAAGTCAGAGTTTGTGTTTCCACCTGGATTTGTAGCCACTTTGACCGTCTCAATGCTGTGTGTAATGTCACTAATTCAGCCTGGTGTGACCTGAACAGAGTCAAACTATAAATCGTATGTAGACCTTCACCTGGACTCTGCTCCTTATCCTGCATAGAATGTGGCACCTTGCTGCCACCCTGAGTGCTTAGCTGGCAGTAGCTTGGACTGGTGTCCATTATTATCCTTACCTCCTCCCTTTCTATTTCCTGTCCCCCCTTAACTGTGTTTCCATTTAGATTCTGACATCAGAGGAGCACACCCTCCAACAGCAAATCCTTCATTTCCTCTCAGTCCTTGTAAGTAGTTTTTTTTTTTTTTTTTTAATACAACTTTGGGATATGTGGAGAAATAAACCTAGTTCTTGGCATATATGGATGGGGTGGCGCCATCTGAATCCACAAAGAGGCAAGGTTAATGTGACCAGCCTGCCTGGTGGTGATGAGCCAGGGAAAGAGAGAGAAGACTATGGGTTCAAACAGGGTTGGCGGTGGTGGAAGCGAAGCTTTCAACGTGGATTATTCCTTCTCTGATAAGTCTGATTCTATCAGAGACCCCGAGAAGATGAGGTCTCGAAAGAGAGAACAGTGATCAGGATTTCTGACTATGAAATCAGATTGAACAGGTTCCCCATAGTAGACTCAGCTAGAGGAGAGAGAAGCTCACATGGGAGCAGCAATAGTCTTTACAGTCCACAGAGCAGCTTGACTCTCTCAACTTTGTAAACAGGTGTTGTCATTCCCATTTTGCAGTTAAAGAAATTGAAGTTTAGGGCTTCCCTGGAGGTCCAGTGGTTAAGACTCCACGCTTCCAATGCAGAGGGCATGGGTTTGATCCCTGGTCAGGAAACTAAGATCCCACATGCCATGTGGTGTGGCCTCCAAAAAAGAAAAGTTTAGAGAAAAGATTTGACACAGAATTCTTGACCAGCATTGTCATGAATGCTAGTAAATGGTACCTGAGCCTAAGTCTTAGAACTGTTTGTGGACCATTGAGTTTTCCACTGTACACACAAGTCTGAAAATGATGAGAAAGAAAGCTTTGTGGCCTGGGGTGGCTGTGAGTATTCTCTCAGCCTGGAAATCACTGTGTAAGCTGTCGGGTCCTAAAGGGAGGGCTCCTGTCCTCCTGTCTTCCCTGTTCAGCCTTCCTTGACTCTCTCCACTTCAGCTCCCACTGCTTCCTGCACTCCACGTCGGCTGAGGCAGTGGCCATGGGGCTCCTGAAGCAGTTTGAGGGGATGCAGCTTCCTGCCGCCTCGGAGCTGGAGTGGCTGTTCCAGAGCACGATGCCCCTCAGAAGGTAGGTTCTTCAGCTCTTCGTCTCTACCCACCGCCCAGCCCCAGGAGGCTGTGAGCCTTCCTGATATTGTTCTTCTTTGTCATACATCCACTGTTTAGCATGAATGTACGTGTTTCCTTCCTGACTTGTAGACGCCCTTCACTGCAAATGTGTGGAATGAATAAATGAAGGCATGTGTGCATGCTTGTCTTGGGCGTCCCAGGGTGGCACTAGTCGTAAAGAACCCACCTGCCAATACAGAAGACATAAGAGACACAGGTTCGATCCCTGGGTCAAGAAGATCCCCTGGAGGAGGGCATGGCAACCCACTCCAGTATTCTTACCTGGAGAATTCCATGGACACAGGAGCCTGGTGGGCTGCAGTCCATAGGGTCTTAAAGACCCAAGACATGACTGAAGTGACTTAACTCATGTGCTTGCCTGCCTACATGCCTGTGCATATAGGTGGCATCTCCTTCCCTGTCGTTACCCCACACGACTGCTCACTAGACCTGGGGCAGCACACCTGAGCTGTGACCACCTTGAGACCCTGGAAGAGTATCTGAAAGAGCTGGAAAAACGTTCTTCTTTGCTCTACAGTTGAGTAAGGCGTGACACACCCTGGCACACCAAGAGGCGCAGGGTGGGCTCAGGGACAGCGTTAGCGAGAGGCGGCACCAACTGGGGTGCTGTTTCCATTCCTTTGATTCTTGAAACCCAAAGCTCTCACTTCTAATAGCCTGGTGCCTTATTTATTTTGAGGCCAAGTTTCCATGAAGCCCTTGCTTAGGTGTTTCTGAGAAGTCTTTCATTAATTATGTTTCTGTTGTGGTCGGAAGGGTCAAGTGTATGTATTCCCCAGACTGTCCATGGAAGATCACCCTGTGCTTTTCTCCTGCAGCTCCTGCCGATCCCTGACTCACTGCCCATCTCCCCAGATGATGGGCAGCATGCTGACATCTACAAGCTGCGTATCCGCGTTCGTGGCAACCTGGAGTGGGCCCCACCCCGGCCACGATAATTTTTAATGTTCATCCAGCCCCAACGTGAGTAGTCAGGGGCTGTGCCCTTTGGAAAACAGATACTTTCTCTGTGGGTTGTCAGAACTGTCTCCTTACCCTCTTCTCTCTACCTGCAGCTGTACCTCCCACAGTTCTAAAAGGCCAAGGGAGAGGATTGTCCTTCTTGTCTACAAGTTTTACTCTTAGACCTCTCATTCTTTCCCAGAGCTAACTGGAAAAGAGGTTGTTTATCACTGGTCTCCCAACCTGTTGCCTTCCTCCCAATAGTTTTATGAGCTGTTTTCTACCCCCCAACCCACTTCTTAAGAGGGATGGATGCTTTTCTTTCCTTTTCTCTCATCTTTAATTGTCATCTCTTATATTTGTACAGAAAGTGTGGCTTATTATTGGGGAGAGTCACTGCTCAGGCCTCAATTCCAACCTTGCCATCCTTGCTTTGAACGGGCTCTCCCAATAGGCTTGTTTTGTCCAACCCTTAAAAAAAAATAGGTGAATTCCCCTCCCTTCCTAGCTTCCGGGAGCCCTGTGTTTGTGTCCTCACCCTCTACATCTCAGAGCCCTCATAAAGCTGGTATCTGCAACCCCTTTCCTTCCCCTTCCTTCAGGAGGAAAATCGCCATGGCCAAGCAGAACTACCGCTGTGCGGGTTGTGGCATCCGGACTGATCCTGGTGAGTGTCTTCTCTGACCCTCATGCCACCTCCAGGGGCTTCACCCTCTCATACACATGGGCAAGGGAGCTGGTTAGGGGGCAGTAAGAGGAGCTAACAGCACAGAACAGGGGAAAGGAAAAGAAGGGGCCTGGAAGAGGGAAGGGGTCGGACTAGGCAAGAACACTGGTAAGCAGAGGAAAATGGTTTCTAGAAGCCCATTCCCAGAGAAAATTGTGTACAGTAAGTCCCCTTCATAGAAGCCTTTGAGTTGTGGACTTTCAAAGGTGTGAACACATGTTCACGTGTCCAAGCACGGAAGTCCACTTGTCTGGTGTACGTTGTCACATGCGTGCATCCTCTACAATGGCTGTGCTTTGGTGTGCTTTACTGTTCAGTACTGTATAGAGTGAGTTTCCCTGGCGCCTCAGCAGTAAAGAATCCAACCACCAATGCAGGAGACGCGGCCTTGATCCTTGGGTTGGGAATGTCCCCTGGAGAAGGGAGTGGCAGCTAACTCCAGTATTCTTGCCTGGGAAATCCCATAGACAGAGGAGCCTGGTGGGCTAAGTGAGTGGCGTCACAAAGAGTTGGATGTGACTGAGCGACTCAACAACATCTGTATAGCGTACAGTAGTATAGCGTCTTTACTTCAAGGCCAGGATGTCCAGAGCAAGCGTAAAAGCAGCAGTATATAGCTGATGGTGTTAGTTGGATACCTTGGCTAACTTTGTTGGGCTTATGAACAAGCTGGACTTAACGAACATGCTCTCAGAATGGAACTCTTTTGTATGTAGGGGACTTACTGTACTCTCAGCCAGGTTCTTGGAGACTGGATCTTCCCAACTTGGCAGCGTTTGTTTCTTCAGCGGCCTCCAGCCTGGGACACAGAAACCACAGGCCTCACTGTATGGGTTTCTACTGGCTTTGGGAACTCAGAGGTGGTTGGAGTCCACTGACCAGCCCTCCTTCTAATTCAAAAGGAACAGCAAGGCCACCTCACCAGCTTGTAGTTGGGAAAGCTGCCTCTGACCTGTTGACCTTCTGTTTTTTCAGATTACATCAAGCGGCTGCGGTACTGTGAGTACTTGGGCAAGTACTTCTGTCAGTGCTGCCATGAGAATGCCCAGATGGTTATCCCTAGCCGCATTCTGCGCAAGTGGGATTTCAGCAAGTACTACGTCAGCAATTTCTCCAAGGACCTGCTCATTAAGATCTGGAATGACCCTCTCTTCAATGTGCAAGACATCAACAGTGCCCTCTATAGGAAGGTCAAGCTGCTCAATCACGTTCGGGTAAGACCCTCGGAAAGGTCACGACATAGATTACCCCCTGTTCTTAGCTGTTTCCCAAGATCACCACAATCCTCTCTGTTGCCATACAGAGCTGAACCATCTTATCATTCTCGCTCTCTCTATACACTTTCTCTTGCCATTTCCAAAGCGTCTAGCTAGTCTCAAACCTGGCAAGGCAGCTCTAGAGTTATAGATAGCACTTGATGGCAAAAGCAGGATTTCTCCCCTTCACTAAAAATATTAAGAACAGAGAAGAGGGTATCAGGCCAAAAGTTTGGATTCTGGATTTTTCAGCAGCTCCCAGCTGTGCATGTGATTTGGGCAGACCTAGCAAAGGGCCTTCCCTGATTGGGTGTCACTTTGAAGCGTATTGTTGAGTTAAAGGTACAGAGAAAGGCCTGGCTCTGGTTACTGCATGCAAGCCTTCTAGACCTGCATGGTTTAAAGGCACTTTCTAATGGTTGTTTCCTTCTCTTTCATACCCCCTCCAACCCCTCCACCCACCCCCACAATGCCCTTCTCTTCAGCTGCTGCGGATCCAGCTCTACCACATGAAGAACATGTTCAAGACCTGCCGACTGGCCAAAGAGTAAGTCTTGATGGAGGCCACAGACCTCTGGCTCAGTCAGTGTCTCTGGAAGAAACGTGTCCCAGCAGTTGGCCCTTGTTATGTAAAGCAGGAGAGTAGGGAGATCATGCAGAAAATTCTAGAAATAGTAAACAAGAACTACAGCAGTAACTATGTATCCTTCTCTCTGGAAGGGGAACTCTGGTTATTCCATCCAGGGTCAGCCCACCACTCTTGGCAAGCTGACCCGAGTCACTCTGCAGAAGGGCGTAGAAGTCACTTCACCCTCCAGATGCCTGGTTGTGGGGAGGGCTGGGGTAGTCTGGGTGGGCTGGGTGTTACCCACCCAACTTCTGGATAGAAATCCTTCTTCTCTGATGGGCCACACAAAGCATTCATTCTCTGCCTCTGCCCACTTCCCCTCATTTCCTGCAGGCTTCTGGATGCCTTTGACACCGTTCCAGGCCACCTGACGGAGGATCTCCACCTGTACTCACTGAATGACCTGACTGCCACCAGGAAGGGGGAGCTGGGCCCCCGGCTTGCTGGCTCACCAGGGCGGGGGCTGCCCACGTAGAGCGATGTGTGGTAAGAAACTCTTGCTCTAGCACGATGCAGGGCCCTTACTTAGGGACGTGAAGAGGAGCGTGGGTCCAGGGTTCATGCTGTTGAATTCCAGGAAGTTGAGTTGGCCTGGTAACACTGTGAGAGAAACTGCACAGGCTTGCTCTCTCCACGGTTGATGAACAGCTAAATCATCCAAATCTAAGGAATCTAGAATTAGAAGAGGATGTGGTATTGGCATTTCTCCTGGGAAACACAGGACTAAGTGGATCTTCACTAAAGAGTTGCCATGATGTCAGAGGAGGACCCTGGATTAGACTCAGAGAAGGACAGGGTCTTGTCTTAGCATTTTCAGTCACTGTGACCACAGGAAATATCACAGGAAGATCCCCTGGAGAAGGGAATGGCAATTCACTCCAGTATTCTTGCTTGGAGCATGCCATGGGCAGAGGAGCCTGGTGGGCTACAGTCCATGGGGTGGCAAGAATCGGACACAACTTAGCTACTAAACCACCACCACCACTGTGTAAACTTAAATATTCTGTAGATGCAAGTTATTATTGTTCCTGATCTATCCAACATAAATTCCATTTTTAGAATTCCCCGTCTTAGAATATGTCCAGGCTGTGTTGCTGCAACAGTCCCAGAATTAGAGCTTAAAATGGGGTACATGTAGAGCTCCTGTGTAGCAGGGGGAATTGGAAAGACTTCACTATAACCTGGCCCGAGGCTGGATATTATTTTGGAAAACTGTCCTTGCCTTTACATTTCATCTTAATTGGCTGTGGTTCCCATTTCAAAATAAAGTCATTACCCACACTGGAATTTTTACTTTAGGAAGCCCTTTGTGGCCCCATTCCTTCCTTCTTGTCATCTCTCCTGTGAGAACCACTCTGTGGCTGGAGTTTCTCAAACTCATGCCTTTCTTGTCTCCATCTTAAAACTTTGTCTGACACTGCCCAGCCTGGGCCCAGTTTGGCTGTCATGCTAAGTCCAGCTCCAGTCTTTTCCTGAAGGTTGGAGAATACTTTGGAGCCCCTCGCACAGTTGCTCCAGTCGTATCCAACTCTTTGAGACCCCATGAGATTTTCCCAGCAAGAATACTGGAGTGTGTTGCCATGCCCTCCTCCAGGGGACCTCCCGACCCAGAGATTGAACCCGTTTCTCCTGTGTCTCCTGCACTGCAGGTGGATTCTTTACCACTGAGCCACCGGGGAAGCCCCTCAAGTCTTATTTATATTTTGCTCCTCACCCCTCTTGTATTCACCCTCTTGGCCAGTTCCTGGTGAACTTTGCCTCCTTTTTCTGCTTCTCTGTTTCCTCATCAGCTCTGCCAAGCCAAGGGCTTCATCTGTGAGTTCTGCCAGAATGAAGATGACATCATCTTCCCCTTTGAGCTCCACAAGTGCCGGATCTGTGAAGGTGAGAGCTGGTGCCCAGCATGGGGTCGGCCATAAAGACAGAGCACAGGGCTTATTAGTTTCCCATCAGCTGCCCCTGTTGACAGAAGCTGGGTTTGGTTCAGTGGCTCCCTGTGTCTCACCACAGGTACGCTAAGCCATGGCTGTAAGAAGGGTCCTGGTGGTGACTTGCTTCCAGCCTGGGATGACACAGATTGTTCTCTTCTCTCTCCCCTTCCCAACCTGAACAGAGTGTAAAGCATGCTACCATAAAACTTGTTTCAAGTCTGGGAGCTGTCCCCGCTGTGAGCGGCTGCAGGCCCGGAGGGAGCTGCTGGCCAAGCAGAGCCTGGAGTCCTACATGTCAGACTACGAGGAGGAACCCACCGAGGCCTTGGCCCTGGAGGCCACCGACCTGGAGACCACCTGAGAAAACACGGAAAGCGCTCTTTCTAGGGGCGAGGGTCACATATAGTGCGGAACTGAGCCACCCTCCTAAGGACTTTCCCCACTTGGTTTTATCTTTTTTTTTAACTGTTATCATCATTATTAATTTTTATGATCTGTCTAATGTCCATGTGTATTCAACCTTATATAGGTTGGTGGGGTCCAGTCTGTTGTGACAGTTGCAGGTACCAAGCATTTCCATCAGAGCTGACACATGGGTCCCTAAGTGAAGCTTCCAGTGCCTCTGTTAGGGGAGTGGACAATGAGACCCAATTCTTCCGGTATCCATGGCCTTCTCCACTTGGACCAGATCTGGTTTCAGCTGCATCTCAAGAATCATTTCCAGTTTTATTTTGTTTTAATTCTGGAGCTTCTGAGCCAGGCCTTTCTCAGCGAACTCACTTCTCCTTTGCTGCTGAAACAGGAGGGTGGAGTTTTCTCTCTCCCAGTCCTGGAACAGGGTCAGACCCTGAGGAGAAGCATCAGAGAATGGGACTGCGTCGTGGGCATTCTTATGTAGGTGCTTCTCAGGCCATAAAAACAGCGTTACTGCTACCTTGGACTCTTCAGACACCTCGAAGAGGCAGTCATAACTTTCTTGTATTTTAGGCATAGATGATATCACAGGCTGACTTTATCTACCCTGGGGGACTTGACACAAAGACCAGAGTTGATACTTAGACCAGGACTATTTCAAGCATAAGTGAGGTCACAACTCTTGTTTGAGGAGCATTTGTTCCGTCAGAGGAGCTGTTGGCCTCCTCTTGGGTGATAAGGTCCCTTTTAGTCAGCATAGCTCTGGTGCAGGTTTGACCTCTCAAGCTCAGACAAGTCCCTGGTGCCATCTTAAACTGAGGACAGAAGCCCATCCAGCATCTCATCTGTGAGTCTCTTGCCACTCTGTCCTCTGTCAGGAGGTCACTGCAGTTCTGAGTAGAAGCCTGGCCCAACTCCATGTTCTCCCTTCCCTCCTGCAGTGGCGCTGGGACCCTCCCCAGTGGCTGAGCTCCTGGCTTAATTTCTTTTGTCAAAGTTGAGATGAAGGCTTCCTGCTATTAGTGGTGTTAAAAGACTTGATAGTTTGTGGCTGTGAGCATGAATGTTCCTGTGTTCTTATGATAACAAGAACCTTTATGCCAATTATGCACTTAACTCTTTAGCCTGGTGATGGTAGTATATGCACTCATCCTTATTACTAATTTTACACACACCCACACCCTTTTTTAATGTGTGTTTTGATGGGAAAAGTTTTTGAAGGGACCGTTTATATGTTTGTGGCATTCTTTAAGTTGCTGTAGCTCCTGACCTATATGCAAAGCACTAGTCAGGGTCACAGCTCCAAGGGCTGGCAGCTCTGTGAACTAAAGCCCACAGCATTTTAGTTCTGGGACTGACTGCTTCCTGGGTGCCTGTCTTTCCATAGTTGGTTGCTAGTAGGAAAAAACCAGCTGTGGGTGCTGCCCCGGGAAGCTGAACAGAAAGTTGCACATGGTTGGTGGAAGCTGCTGAGTGTCTGAGTCGGAGGCAACCAGGAGTGTCACTGGAAGTAGTAGGGGCAGTAAAGTAACAGAACTGAGGCTCCCCCAGCTCAGGAGGGAGCGGAAAGAAGCTGATGTCTGGCATTGGTCCTTCTGCCTCAGACTTGGGATCTGAAGGCCACGTCAGGCTGCAAAACCCTAAGGCTGTTCTCCCTTCAGTTCATGGCAGGGGCAGAGGGGCTGTCAAAGCAAAGCCTCCAGCCCAGCCCAGTGTTGAAGGGCAGACTAGAAACTCCCTGGTCCATCAAGGAGCTGCAGAATGACATTGTGAAACTCTAGGCTCACTGAGAATTAGGCCTCAGATTCAGACTAAGGTGTTTGTGAAAATGGTGAGCTCTACTTCCAGTTCTGGTTTAAATTGAAAATCCAGCTCCTTACTCCAAGTCACTACACTGGAGGAGAGATGTCCTCTCGTTACTGTCGTGCGTGTTTCATGTAGCATAGGATGAAAGGACGGAAGGCGCTGACACTTTCTAAAGCTGAGCTCAGCAATCTCATGTGCTCCTGGGTTTTCACTTTTTTTTTCTCCAGCTCCCCAGCCCTATCCCTCTAGGTTGCATATCTGTTTTAGTGACCCTGACATTGCTCTCCTCACTGTCCAGATACCATTTATTTATTTATTTGAGAGTAAGGGGAGAGAGGAAAGAGGATGGGGTGTTTTGAAAGCACTTTGCAACTTATCAGTATTAAAAATCCCCGCTGTTGTGGGGAGAAGCTCTGAATGCACTGAAGAGAGTTCCTTCTGAGAGAAATAGGAAGGAAGATGTGTTCTTTTCTATAAATAAAGGGAAAAAAGAGTTTGCTTGCAAGGTGGAGACAAGATTGAAGACATAGCAGAAGAGTGGAAGGCAGATGTTTTCCACTTACATGAGGCTGTTATTAACTCTCTCTACCAAGGCTTTAGAGCTTTTGTTGAATTCACATGAAAGGAGCAAGAGTCTAAATAAATGTTCATGTGTGTACAACTCGTGTTCCAAACTGAGTTTCTACTTGCTGTAATTCATGCACAGCCTAACATTTCATTGTCATCTTTAATAAACTAAGGAAATGAAATTCTGCTTTTTATTTGCCTATCTTGACTATCAGGAAGTGGACATGTTGAAAAATTCAGGAAATTTCTGTTATGATGCAAACATTGGACCTTACAAGTCAGGAAAAGTGGGTTGGAATGCTTTGTCACCGACTTGCCACATGACCTTGAGCAGATCAGTTCACCATTCTAGATGTCTATGTCTTTGTGTATAAAGTACTTTGTAGCACTTTACAATGCACGGAGTGTGCCCGCTATAGGTCGCCGTGATGTAACAGCCCCCTGAAGCGAGGTAAATCTTCCTCTCCACAGGGTCTGCGTTGTCTTAGATGCTTCAGTCCTCACTTCTGTGAACAACCCTCTCCGAGTTTCTCTTTTATGCTCCTGGCCTGCTGGAGCTCCAGTTACACCCTGCAGCTTTCTGAACATTTCCCCTTCAGTGTCCTGTGGTCAGCTCCAGCCAGTATGTCTAAAGCCAACGTAAATATCATATTTCCTCAAACCTAACCATTAGTCACCCTGGCTTGAAAATTAATTTCCTTCTCTCTGAGTCAGGTGGCATTTCTGACTAGGAAAGCAGTGTCTCCTCACCACCTGTTGTCACATTATGGTGATTTTTCTCTTTAAATTTCATTCCTTTTCTACCACTAGCACACAAATTCAGGTTCTTATCTTAAATTCAACCTTCTCCAGCCATACCAGTCTCTCCCTATGTAATCATCCGTCACATATGTGGGTACCTACTGTTTGCTGGTTTCTGTACTGGGTTCAGGGGTTGTCACAGGGACTGAAACAGATATAGGCCCTCCCTCTTCAGGCACTTCGAGTCTTGTGGGGGAGACAGACATTGCCCAGAGTTACCAAAAAGAATGTGTAATTATGAGCTGTAATAAATAAGAGCTGTAAAGGAAAAGGTTAGATGCTGTTAAAAAAAGATAACAAGGGAACCTCATTTAGATTGGAGAGAACTAAGGCCCCTGAGAAGGTGATGCTTTAACCAAGACCCCCGAAATGAGACTCAGAGTAGTGAGAGAAGCACTCCAGACTGGGACTAGCATATATGATGGCCCTAAGATAGAAGGCATTTGGGCAAGGAACTGCAAAAAGGACCTACTAAGAATTTCAGGTTTTATTGTATTGGGCATCAAAGATTTTACATTTTATTCTAAGAACATTGGAAAATTACTGAAGAGTTTTAATCAGAGGAATGACTGATCTGATTAAAAATATCAGCGTCCACTTTTGCAGAAAATGAAGCAAAAAAAAAAGAGTAGAAGCTGTGGATATCCCAGGGAAATGGAAGAGAAACAAATTATGTTCGTCCAGACTAAAATATGACATACCATTGTCACTGTCATCTCACCAAACCCTCTAAAAAAACAAGATAAATTCTAAATACTTTGTTCTAACTCTGACATTTTAAAATAGGGAGTAAAAAATGGGGGTGGGTGATGTGAGTAGGGCAAGATATTAGAAAAATATTTGTATACATTACAGAATCCAAGGAAAGTTAGCAGCCAAGAGTAGAAAGGGCAGAGACCGGAGCAGCTCTGGAACCTCAAATGCAGGATGTGCAGACCTCTTGAGCCTGTGTTGGGGATGCCCTCTTGAGGACTGAGGGTACACCACAAAGGGGAACTGTGAGCCAGGCAGTCATCCTTTGTGGCACTATGTTATTCATCATTTTCTGTGGCCCCAAATTGTGTAGGTTTACTTTACCTTCTAATGGTATAAAGAGAGGGCTTAATTTTTATAGCACCCTGGTTAAAGCAAGACCCAACCCAACTTCCTTTTTCCTTGGAACGTTTGACTTAGAGGCTGGAGGCAAGGGATCACCATGCCCACCATATCCTGCTGGCTCTTCTGCCAGTCAGAGTCCTCTCCCACTTCTAATCTCCACGGTATCAAACTGCTTATAAAACTTTGGTGAAGCAGCTGCCAGATGGCCCAGGCATTCCCACTGTGAGCTTGATGTTCTTGGGATCAAAGATGAATGTGATTAAAAAGGAAAGAGAATCTACTTAGAGCTACTATTCTAGGAGCGTGGAGAACACGAGGGTGTGCTGGGCATACACCCTCGCCTTCCTCAGTTCTGTGAACTGCTTCTGGGGGAGGAACAGAAAGCAGAGAGCTGTGCTCTGGTTTTGGAGATAAACTTAACACTAGACCAGAGAGATGAAAGTTCTTGGGTTAAAAGAAGTCTTGCGTGGTTGGGAGTTTCTTAGGACGTTGGGAGTACTAGTGACCATCCCCTGCCGAGAGAGCGGCTACAGCAGACCTCCTAGACTCAAGTCTGAAACAGCGCAGCACAGGTGAGCTGTAATCATTAGGCAACAAACCCAAGGGAAGTCCTGTCCTTTTCTCAGCCTCTGCAATTTCTCACCTGTTTTCTTTTCAGTGATGCCCATGGTTCCTGAATGGCTTTATTTCCTCATTCCCCCTGGCCCACTGCAGGAACAGCCAGACTCCTGGCCTCTCCAGCAAACTCCTATTTCCACAGCGAGCACAAAACTGCTTCAGCACTAACAGCAGTGAGGGAAAGAGAGGAAAGTAAAAGGTACCTTTCTCTTCTCTCCCCCTCACCTCCCTGCCTTTCTCTACTTAGAATCAAAAGAAAGAAATTCAGCCCAGATGCCAACAATAGATCTCTCTACACCAAGGTCTGAAAGAAAAGTTGTGTGTTTCTCTTAACCACTGGAAACCCTTAGCCACTCAGCTCACCAAAGAAAGTTCTGGCAATGTGAAAGCAGAAATGAAGCCTGCAGAGGGGAAAGGGAACGATAGAGCCCCTCACCTCCACCTTTCTTTCTCTCCTTCGCTCTCTTTCTTGGTTACTTAAATAATATTTAAATGTGCTTTTCTAACACATTCACATGATTTAAAATCCACAGAAAAGAATACAGTGAAGTCTCTCCCATTTCTGTAGCCATGTGTCCAGTTTCTGCCTTATCCCCTTTGATAGTCACTTGTGACTTTTCTTTTTATCCATACAGAGTTTCTTTATGCAAATACAAGCAAATTATATATATATATATATATATATATATATATATAAATTCTTCACACTTCTTTAAAAGCTAGCATACTGTATACACATTTCTGTGCCTTGCCTTTTTCCCCCCCCGAACAGTGTATCTTAGAAAATTTCCTACATCACTACAGTAAAAGTTTCTTTATTCTCTTTTTAGAATCCATGGGGGTCACGACTGAGCAACTTTCACTCACTCACTCATACATTATCCATTGTATGAGTAGAATATAATTGATTCAACCATTTATCTATTGAGAGACACTGAAGTTGTTTCCAGTCTTTTATTAATGCAAATTATGCTGCCATGAAAAACCTGGTCCTGTGTCATTCACATGGGTGCAGGCATATCTGTCAGGTAAATTCTCCAAAGAGGAATGACTGGCGCAAAATATTTGTGCATTTGTAATTTTGATAAACATTGCCAATTGCCCTCCATGGTGGGAATAAGGAGATTGGAGCAGTGGGAAGGAAGAAAGCGTTACTGTGGGGTCTTATTCCCCTACCTAAAACTCATCAACAGTTCTCTCCCACAAGGTAAAGTTTGGTTTCTTCACCTGGCACATAAAGGACCTTTAATCCACAACCACACTTCAGCTTCATAGCCTGAGCTCCTGCCATTCCCTGAACTATTAGCTGTTTCCAAACTACGCCTTCATCTGTCCTCTATTGAGAGCTCGCTCAGCCACATCACAGTGTCCCCTGCCTGCATTCTACCTACCCACCCACTGTGAGCCCTTGGCACTCTCTCTCAACCTCCTGTTAGAGCACTTGTCACACAATATTGTTATTTAGTATTTTCCCAAATAGAATAAATAAATAACTGAACGAAATGAATGAGTGTGAAGAATCGCCTGTTCTATGTTGAGGCAAGCAGACATGAAGTGCCACTCCAAGGATCTTTCCTGACAAGGATCACCTTTGCTGCAGCAGTGGTCTTTCCTGTCCTCTTTAATCACCCTGAGCTCAGCACCACTCCCTCTGCAAAATCCCAGTGATATCCCCAAAGACGCCACACACGGCCTTCCAAATTAAGCCAGAAGAACCTACGCTGAGGTCTTAGAGGAGACCCAAACAGGGTCAGCCCACATTTGAGTCCTATAGTCAGATGAATGTGATCACTTTTTCCCTTTGCCACATGGATCTCTGTAATGACTGTTCTCTGTCTACCTCTTCATTACCAGCAGGAGCAGGTCTGATTTCTTCCAAACAAAGAGCCCAAACTCGTCCAAATCTGAGATGATTATAAAGCCAGCTGACCCTGGGGCTCTCTAGTCTCTCTGCACTACTTGTCTTTAAAGTGTCCTTGCTGGTTTTCCCCAGATCAGAGACCCCCAGGGGACTCTCCTACAGACAAGTTCTGTGGGTGCCCACCCCTCAGAGTCTATGTGGGTTCAACTACTCCTAATAGTTGGGTTCACACAAATAGACATGACTCTTGCTGGAGAGTGAGAGAACACTGGGGAAACGGTCTGTCTTTGAATGTTTTCCCTCTCTGCCTGTCAGTGGGAACAAAAACCAACAAGAACCAACAAGAAGGACATTGTAAGATAGGATGGGATTGTTCTGACCTTGTGTCTGATTATCTCCCCTCTCAGCTCTCTTATCTCTTCTAGTGCCAGCAAATATCTGCAGTGATTGCTTTCCCAAATCTTGAAGTGATGAAAATGTCTTCATCTCCCTTCTCCTCCCTCAACTTTGTCTGCAACTGTTTCTGTTTTGTTTTGTTCAACAGTCATATCAGAGTGGATAACATTCCAAATGTCCTTCACTCACTTTATTATTAAACTGCCAGCTTTTTCTTGCCAGGAGACATGATGATATTTACATGCCATAAAAATATACTAGGTATTTAAAAATTGTTCTGTCTATAAGGTAAGCTGAGAGAAGAATGCTGAAGACATGTAGAAGACTGCTGAAGTTGATAGAATATCCAAATGTTTTCCAACCAGAGAGAAAAATAGCTATGGTACAAAATTTTTACTTGTTCTAAGGTTCTTTGTTTATTGTTACAAACTAGATGTGACTCACAGGAAGCCAAAACTTGATTTTCAGTAAGTTCTCAAGCTTCTCTTTATGTGCTTAGTTGTTCAATCGTGTCTGACTCTCTGTGACCCTATGGACTGTAGCTCTCCAGGCTCCTTTGTCCATGGAATTCTTCAGGCAAGAATACTGGAGTGGGTTGCCATGCCTCCTCCAGGGGATCTTCCCGACCCAAGGATCAAACCCACATCTCCTGCATTGGCAGGTGGATTCTTTACCACTGAGCCACCTGGAAAGCCCTAAGCTTCTCTTCCCAATATTTAACTTAGACTTGAGATCTTCACAGGCCAAGAGTGAGAAGACTATTCAACAGGGGAGGGGAAAGGGGCCACTGCAGCCCAGCAATCATTCATTTATGTGTTCATTCCTCTATCTATTCATTCCCTTCCTTTCTCCATGATTCAATGAATGCTGGCACTTTGATCTCTGATTTCTCAGCCTTTTCTAAACCCAGCATGTACATCTGGAAGTTCTCGGTTCACATACTGCTGAAGCCTAGCTTAAAGGATTTTGGGGTCACCTTACTTTTCACATTTTCCTATAGTAGACAGTCTCCTCAAATCTCTATGTCTCAACCTCCTCCTGTTCTGTCAGCGTTCCCATGGTGTAGACAACTTATACCGGCTAGGGGGTAACAGAGCTGCCCTGATGATTTTCCAGGCTGATGGGCCCTCCCAGGGGCATTTCTGAATTCCTCTACTACATTTGGTTTAAAGAAACTGGAGTGAACCACTAGACCAAGCTCTATACCTCAGCTCTATAATAACTGAGCTGTGTGAACTTGGGTTACCTCTTGTCTTCTCTGGGCCTTATAAGATAAGATAGAACTTTATCTATATAACATGGGCTAGTCAGACCAGATGATCTCCATAGTCCCTGGCAGCAATCATTCTGGTTTCTCTGATTCTGCTCTTCCCAAAGGCCTGGAAACACCAGGAGTTAGGAAATTGCTTCTTGCCACGTTACCTCTGCTTGACCAAGCTATTCCAAGCAGCTGGGACACCTGTGCCCCTGTCTTGGTGCCACACACCTGCCCTCTGCCAGTAACGGCCCAGGTGTCAGCGGGCTCCTCCCTGTGAGGTTACCAAATGACCTGATTGGAAAGAGTAGATATTAAAAGTCCTGTTCTTGGTCCCTGAAATACTGTCTCTGCCTGATGCCTGCAGCCATGGGGCTGGTTCTCCTCCTCCTACTGTGGCTGAGCCCTGTGGCCCCAAACCAGGAGACAGGTGAGGAGCCAGGCTAGCAGGTCAAAGGGACTTGGCCTCTAGTCTCTTTCTTATTCATTCATTCATTTGCTCAACCATTTTTGTCCCTGGCATGATCCTTCTATGTTTGCTAATTTATTAATGAAATAACTCATTTATTCAGACATTTACTAAGCATCTACCAGTGCTTAAGGTGGCTTCTCTATGTACCACATCCATATTTATAAGATGCCTTTGGGTGATTCACTTGGGAAGGTCTGTATTGGTTGGAGAGTCCAGAGGAATGTCTAGAAGAGGTTCCTATGAGTGGAGGCAGCACAAAGCTCTAGAATGTGCCGTCAGAGGGCTAGAAGTGAAGGCGGTGTGACAAGCCCAGATCTGGATTCATAGGCAGACTCACTGGGTACCAACCCATTTGGTTTGCTAAAATATTCCTGGAAATGCAGTGGGATGGAGAAAGCTATATCTGCCAGAATATGGAGAGAACTGGGTATCATTGGTAGGAATACTTTTTGCAAGGATGAGCGCCTTAGGTGTGCTTAAGCAACAAAAGATGTGTTAATACGTTGCTTGTAAAAACTGTAGTGGGAGGATGAGTCTGCCTCATGCCCTCTTTCCACACCTTTCCCCGGCCATGCTTACCCTCTTCTCTATAAAACTGTCAAACATATTTAAAGAATATTATTCTGAAGGGCTGCAAACTATTAGCATTGGGTTCTTCACCTTGCTTGGGGCTCTTCCTGGCCCCTCAGCTTGTCGCTTCTATAAGCCTCTTCATCTGAAGCCAATAGGATGGTCACAGGGGAGTCCCTGAGCTGTCGGCCCCCACCAGAAAGCTGTTTCCTGATGGGTGCACTGCCTCTCCGCCAACCCCGCGGCCCTCTCCTCCTATGTGGTGCAGCACTTACCAGGCAGTATGGTGATGTTCTGGTTGCCTGTAGTGGGATGCCTCTCCTCTCACTAGACTGAGCTCCCGGAAGGTGTTTCCCTGGACTGTCGGGTGGGGCAGGGCAGTGGAAAGTACCTCCACGATCCACCATAGTACCCGGCTCATAGAGTCACTGAATAGGATCCAGTTCAGTGCAGTTCAGTCGCGCAGTCGTGTCCGACTCTTTGCGACCCCATGAATCGCAGCACGCCAGGCCTCCCTGTCCATCACCAACTCCCGGAGTTCACTCAGACTCACGTCCATTGAGTCTGTGATGCCATCCAGCCATCTCATCCTCTGTCCCCTTCTCCTCCTGCCCCCAATCCCTCCCAGCATCAGGGTCTTTTCCAATGAGTCAACTCTTCGCATAAGGTGCCCAAAGTACTGGAGCTTCAGTTTTAGCATCATTCCTCCCAAAGAAATCCCAGGGTTGATCTCCTTCAGAATGGACTGGTTGGATCTCCTTGCAGTCCAAGGGACTCTCAAGAGTCTTCTCCAACACCACAGTTCAAAAGCATCAATTCTTCTGCGCTCAGCCTTCTTCACAGTCCAACTCTCACATCCATACATGACCACAGGAAAAACCATAGCCTTGACTAGACGGACCTTAGTCGGCAAAGTAATGTCTCTGCTTTTGAATATACTATCTAGGTTGGTCATAACTTTTCTTCCAAGGAGTAAGCGCCTTTTAATTTCATGGCTGCAGTCACCATCTGCAGTGATTTTGGAGCCCAAAAAAACAAAGTCTGACACTGTTTCTACTGTTTCCCCATCTATTTCCCATGAAGTGATGGGGCCAGATGCCATGATCTTCGTTTTCTGAATGTTGAGCTTTAAGCCAACTTTTCCACTCTCCTCTTTCACTTTCAACAAGAGGCTTTTTAGCTCCTCCTCACTTTCTGCCATAAGGGTGGTGTCATCTGCATATCTGAGATTATTGATATTTCTCCCAGCAATCTTGATTCCAGCTTGTGTTTCTTCCAGTCCAGCATTTCTCATGATGTACTCTGCATATAAGTTAAATAAGCAGGGTGACAATATACAGCCTTGACGTACTCCTTTTCCTATTTGGAACCAGTCTGTTGTTCCATGTCCAGTTCTAACTGTTGCTTCCTGACCTGCATACAGATTTCTCAAGAGGCAGGTCAGGTGGTCTGGTATTCCCATCTCTTTCAGAATTTTCCACAGTTTACTGTGATCCACACAGTCAAAGGCTTTGGCATAGTCAATAAAGCAGAAATAGATGTTTTTCTGGAACTCTCTTGCTTTTTCCATGATTGGGAACGGTGGCGGTGAGGAGATACCCCTCGTCAAAGGTAAGGTGCAGTGGCTCTGCTGGAGCAGTCGTGAAGAGATACCCCATGCTCAAGGTAAGTGAAACCCAAATAAGATGGTGGGTGTTGTGGGAGGGAATCAGAGGGCAGACACACTGAAACCATACTCACAGAAAACTAGTCAATCTAATCACACTAGGACCACACCCTTGTCTGACTGAATAGGATAAAAGGAACAAATGAGTGAATGAATGAGTGCTTGCTCACCATGGGGTGGACTTCCTTTCCCTTATTGTGCTGTCATTTTTCTGATGGGACTGGTCAGCGCTGTTAGGAACTATAAATCTGTCCTGACATTTGGATGCCCCTGGGAGCGCAAGTGCAAGCCCAAGCTCAACTCAGATCTTTTAAACTAAATATAAATTACTTGATAATGAAACTACAGAGATGCATTTTCTGCCTTTGATGAGCTGGTAGGATGACAGATACACACTTCTGGAAAGAAGATGGTAACAATGATTGAGACAGGGATTAATGCTATGTTAACTTGGGTGCTCTTTGGAAGGACTGATGCTAAAGCTGAAACTCCAGTACTTTGGCCACCTCATGCGAAGAGTTGACTCATTGGAAAAGACTCTGATGCTGGGAGGGATTGGGGGCAGGAGGAGAAGGGGACGACCGAGGATGAGATGGCTGGATGGCATCACTGACTAGATGGATGTGAGTTTGAGTAAACTCCGGGAGATGGTGAGGGACAGGGAGGCCTGGTGTGCTGCGATTCATGGGGTCGCAAAGAGTCAGACACAACTGAATTGAACTGAACTGAAAGTTAACATAATAAAATCAATAGGTTTTAAGGGTAAAAGGAAAAATTTAAACCCTACATCCCAGCTAGGGGATGTAGGAAGTCCTCTCAGGATAGATCAAATTTATTTTAAAAAAAATTTATTATAAAAATTTGTTCATTAAATTTGATAATTTAATGAACCCAGTGAACCTATTGGCAGCTTGAAAATTATCAATACTTTGCCCAAATTCTTATCTACCATATTAAAATAATATAACCACAATACCTTATCAGAGCTGGAATAATGAAAATAACTACTACCACTTAATACCTATTAGTGTGCATATTTCTCCAACTATCAAAAAGGTCTTTTTGCAATTGGCTTATTTGAATTGGGATCTAAACAAGGTCTATACATTACAATTAGTTGTTATATTCTTAAGTCTCTTTAAATCTATACCAGCCCTTTTTCTTTTTTATGCTGTTTATTTGTTGAAGAAACCACGCCATTTGTCTTGTAGATAGCCCTGCATTCTGGATTTGTCTGATCTGATCCTCTGTCCATTGCATTACCTGAAATCTGGTAGTTAAGGCTCATATCTTTTGGTAAGAATGTTCTGTAGGTGAGGCTGTGTGCTTCCTACTGTATCGTGAAGGAGACAAGCAATGTCTGATCATCTCACTTTTACTGGTGTTAAACTTCATCAGCCAGGTGCATTCATACGTAGGTCCGTTAAAAAAAGGTCCCCCTCGATCTTTCTCTAATGGTTTTGAACTTCCAGTGATGATTGTCACCTAGATCCATTTTTTCATTAGTGAGAGGGGCTTGGGAATTGACCAATGGTGGTTTTCTACCTCTCTCATTCCTTCTGCATTTTTTTAGCTGGAGTTCTTCTATAAAGAAGACCTTTCCCTCTTCAACTATTTGGTTTGTGTGGGAAAACTGGATAAATGAGTCTTCATTTATCACTCTCAAAATAATGAGCTAGTTCTTTAGCAACCCTGGGAAGACTGAATTTAATCGTGACCTTGAAGGATAAGAATGTTTTCTTCTAGTGGTTGTGAGAGGGAAGGGCCTTCCAAGCAGAGGAAGCAGCTTTAACAAAGGCTCAAAAGCAGGAATATGCAGTGTGTTTAGAGAGTGCCAGAGGGCAGTGGCCAGTGCAACCGGAGGCTTTTTGAAGGAGAACCTTGTGCCTGGATGTTGTGGGGAAAACAGGGGAAAAGTCAGGATCGCTAGTTCTCTCTCAGCTCTATCACCCATTCAAGCATGAGCTTAAGAACATGGCTTTTCCATTTCTAGATCAGTGTCTTTCAAACTTCTCTGGCCATAATCCACATTAAGAAATATATTTCATCATTTGATCCAGTACTTAAATACATGTATTTAAAAGCAAGCAAAATTTTCAAAAAGAACCCCAAGAAACTTACATATACAATATATGTGGATGTTTACTATTCTATTCTATTCCACTCCACTCCACTGCATTCCATCCCATCTCAAACTGTTAAAATAAATGCTGATATCACCAGACCACTGACTTGATCTCTGACTCCCACGTGGGCTATGGTCCTCACTTGTATGGTCCCTGGGACAGTTCCTGTCTTTTAAAAGCGTGATTTTAGTATCACCAGACCACTGACTTGATCTCTGACTCCCACGTGGGCTATGGTCCTCATTTGTATGGTCCTGGGACTGCTCCTATCTCTGAAATGAGTGATTTTTTTTAAATTTGTTTTGGCGGCTCTGGGTCTTCACTGCAACGCATAGGCTTTTCTCGTTGTGGTGCATGAGCCTTATAGTGCGTGGGCTCAGTTGTTAAGGCACTTGGGCTTAGCTGTAGCATGTGAGATCTTAGTTCCCCAACCAGGGATCAAACCTGGGCCCCCTGCATTGGGAGCATGGAGTTTTATCCACTGGACCACCACGGAAGTCCCTCCTGAAACAATCTTTTGATTGATTCCTGGTCTTGATGACAACCTGACCCTGAACCAGGCACTCAGGAAGGGGGCTGGTGTGAGAAGGGAAATTGATCATTAGCAGGAGGCTCCTGCCCAGAACATGAGGCAGAAGCCAGACCAAATTCAGAGGTCACCGCTCCAGCCCCTCTCACCATCACCCTGAGCGTGGGTTGGTCCTTGGCTCCCTTTTCACCAGATACCTACCTGCTGGCTTCTGTTTCCACAACAGGGTGGGCTAGCCACACCTGGCCCCACATCCTCTGTGTGGCTTGCTCCCTGTTGATCTTGTCAGCTCTGGAAGTCCTCCAGCTTATCCCTAAACAAAGCCCCAGGCAAGTGTGGACCTAATGAGAAGGTCAAGGGAAAGGGAAAACAACATTGAGAGTTCTGGGCATGAGAGCACCTGGGGCACCTTTTGACCCAAGCCACAGACTCACCAGGTCCCTTGGGCCATGGTGCCCACGTGCCAGCGCCTTGTCTTCCTCGTCTTACAGAAGATAACCCCCTCATCTTGCAGTGGATAAGCGTGTGTTCATGTGCTCACTCACTCAGTCGTGTCTGACTCTGAGATCCCAAGGACTGTAGCCCACCAGGCTCCTCTGTCCATGCAGTTTTCCAGGCTAGAATATGCGAGTGAGTTGCCATTTCCTTCTCCAGTGGATCTTCCCATCCCAGGGGTTGAACCGGCATCTCCTGTGTGAATTCTTTACCACTGTGATAATAATTGCATTGAACACCTTGGGGAATTAGTAGGAACTGGGGTTGGTGAACTGTTTTGTGGACAGGGACCTTGGAGACCTTCTAACTGTGTGGGTTCTTCTCTGTCCCTCTTGTCACAACTCTTCTGTTCTCTCTGTTCTCTCTTTTTCCCTTGCTGTCACTCCTGGCACTCTTGTTTTGTCACTCTTCTCTCTTGGTCTCTTTTTAGTAACAATTTTATTGAGATATAATTCACATAATGTGAAAGACATCCTTTTAAAATATACAATTCAATGGTTTTTATCGTATTCACAGAGTGATACAACCAACACTGTTACCTAAGTTTAGAACATTTCATCACCTTCCAAAGAAATGCTGTATCATTGACAATCACCCATCTATTACCTACACCTTCCCACCCCTAGCTACCATTAATCTACTTTCTGTCTCTGGGGATTTGCCTATTTCACATTTCACATAAACAGACTCAAACGACATGTGACATTTCATGGCTGACTTCTTTCATTTAGTATCATATTTTCAAGGTACCTCCCTGCTGTAGCATGTATCAGCATTTCATTCATTTTTATGGCTGAATAGCATTCCATTGTGTAGAAATACCAGTTTTGTTTTATCTGTTCATCAGTTGAACATTTGAATTATTTCCACTTTTTGACCATCATGAGTAATGCTTCTCTGAACATTTTTGAACAGGTTTTTATGTGAACATATATTTTCAGTTTTTTTCAGTATATACCCAGAAGTGGATTTGCTGGGTCATTTGGTAACTCTACATTTAACATTCTGAGAAACTGCCAAACAGTTTTGCAAAGTAGCTGCACCATTTTACATTTCCACCAGCAATGTAAGGGGTTCCAGTTTCTCCACATCCTTACCAATACTTGTTTTCTGTCTTTTTCATTTTAACCTAACAGTGGTGAAGTGGTATCTCATTGTGACTCAAATCTTCATTTTCCTGATAATTATGTGCTTATAGGCCATCTGTGTATCCTCTTTGGATATATCTTTTGTTCATCTTAAAAAATTTTTATTTATTTTTAATTGAAGTTCAGTTCAGTTCAGTCGCTTAATTGTGTCTGACTCTTTGCAACTCCATGGACTGCAGCACACCAGGCTTCCCTGTCCATCACCAACTCCGGGAGCTTGCTCAAACTCATGTCCATCTAGTTGGTGATGCCATCCAGCCATCTCATCCTCTGTCATCCCCTTCTCCTCCTGCCTTCACTCTTTCCCAGCATTGGGGTCTTTCCCAGTGAGTTGGCTCTTCCCATCAAGTGGCTAAAGTATTGGAGCTTCAGCATCAGTCCTTCCAATGAATATTCAGGACTGATTTCCTTTAATATTGACTGATTTGATCTCCTTGGAGTCCAAGGAACTCTCAGAGTCCACCACAGCTCAAAAGCATCAATTCTTTGATGCTCAGCTTTCTTTATGGTCCAACTCTCACATCCATACATGACTACTGGAAAAACTATAGCTTTGACTAAGTAAGTAAGTAAGTAAAGTCACTCAGTCGTGTACGACGCTTTGTGACCCCATGGACTGCAGCCCACCAGGCTCCTCAGTCCATGAGATTCTCCAAGCAAGAATACTGGAGTGGGTTGCCATTTCCTTCTCCAGGGGACTTCCCAACCCAGGGATCGAACCCGGGTCTCCCGCATTGGAGGCAGACGCTTTAACCTCTGAGCCACCAGGGAAGTCCTAGCTTTGACTAGATAGGCCTTTGTTGGTAAAGTAATGTTTCTGCTTTTTAATATGCTGTCTAGGTTTGTCATAGCTTTTCTTCCAAGGAGAAAGCATCTTTTAATTTCATGGCTGCAGTCACCATCTACAGTGATTTTGGAGCCCAAGAAAATAAACTATGTCATTGTTACAGTTGTTTCTCCATCTATTTGCTATGAAGTGATGGGACCAGATGCCATGATTTTTGTTTCTTGAATGTTGACCTTTAAGCCAGCTTTTTTCATTCTCCACTTTCACCTTCATCAAGAGGCTCTTTAGTTTCTCTTTACTTTCTGCCATAAGAGTGGTGTAATCTGCCTATCTGAGGTTATTGATAGTTCTCCTGGGAATCTTGATTCCAGCTTGTGCTTCATCAAGCCAGGCATTTCTCATGATGTAATCTGAATGTAAGTTAAATAAGCAGGATGACAATATACAACCTTGACATACTCTTTTCCCAGCTTGGAACCAGTCTGTTGTTCCATGTCTAGTTTTAACTGTTGCTTCCGGACCTGCATACAGATTTCTCAGGAGGCAGGTAAGGTGGTCTGGTATTCCCATCTCTTTCAGAATTTTCCACATTTTGCTGTCATCCACACAGTCAAAGGTTTTAGCGTAGTCAATGGAGTAGAAGTAGATGTTTTTCTGCAATTCTCTTGCTTTTTCTATGATCCAGTGGAATTTGGCAATTTCATCTCTGGTTCCTCTTCCTTTTCTAAATCCACCTTGGACATCTGGACATTCTCGGCTCACATATTGTTGAAGCATAATTCAAGTACATAATTCACGTACTGTTGAAGGATAACTGCTTTACAATATTGTGCTGGTTTCTGCCATACATCAATATGAATTAGCCATAGGTACACATGTGTCCCATCCCTCTTGAGCCTCTATCCTTTGTTTATTTTTAAATTGGGTTATTTGCTTTGTTGTTATAGAGTTTGTGAGAGTTCTTACATACTCTGAATAAAATTCTCTTATCACCTATATGATTTGCAGATGTTTTCTCATCCCATGGGTTGTCTTTTCACTTTTTTGATAGTATCCCTAAGAAGCACAAAGCTTCTACATTTTGATCAAGTCTACTTTATTCTTTCTTTTGTCACTGTGGTTTTGGTGGAATTCTGGAATACTGGAGTGGATTGCCATTGCCTTCTCCAGGGGATCTTCCCGACCCAGGGTCAAACCTGGCTGGGTCTCTTGCATTGCAGGTAGATTCTTTAGCATCTGAGCCACCAGGGAAGTCCACATCTGAGAAACTACTGCTTAATCCAAGGTCATGACAACATGCAGAGTTTTATAGTTTTAACTCTTACATTTAGGTCTGTGATCCATGTTGAGTTAATATTTGTATATGGTATGAGGTAGAGGTCCAGGTTCAATCTTTTGCATATGAATATCCAGTGTCCCAGCACTATTTGTTAAATCTGTTTCTTAAAACTTTTTTTTATTGATTGATTTTTGGCTGGGCTTGGTCTTCATTGCTACACTGGCTTTTCTCTCGTTGCGGTGAGTGGTGGCTGCTCTCTAGTTGTGGTGGCGGGCTTCTCGTTGCAGTGGCTTCTCTTGCTGTGGAGCACAGGCCACGTGGGCTTCAGCAGTGGTGATTCCCCAGCTCTGGAGCACAGGCTCGATAGTTGTGGCACATGGGCTTAGCTGCTCCACTGCATGTGGGGTCTTCCCAGACCAGGGGTCGAATCTGTGTCTTCTGCACTGGCAGGTGGATTCTTTACCACTGAGCCACCAGGGAAGCCCAATCTGTCTCTTTTTAACATCCCTTTTTCTGCAGGCAGCTGCTTCCAATCCCAGCCCCTCTGCTGCCTTGGAATGGATCACCACTGCAGGAGAGGAAGCTGCTACTGTGATGAATTCTGCCATGCGGTACCAGACTGCTGCCCAGACCACTATGCCCTCTGCAAGCCCAGGAATGCACATGCAGGCTTCTTCCACCCCCAGGAGAGCTAGAGGCTGTGACTGACAGAGGCAAGCCCCTTGCCTATACTTCAGGCCAAGGCCAGGGTGCGGACTGGGTGATTCCTAAGGTCCCTGACATTCCCAAGATCCTGACATTTTGTCCATTTCATATCAAAAGAGCTTCTACATTCCTCCCAGCTTTATTTGCCCACTGTTCCTCGCTACCTGCTGCTCTTCCCTGAGCTACTTTTCTGGGTCCCACAAGGAGAGGTTCAGCTGTTGGTGGTTGGGGAACAGGGTAGGGAAGTAAGGGTGGCTGGGCTCCCCTTAATGGTCCCCCCTTCTCCTACAGTATAGATGCCTCTTGACCAGTCCCGTGTAGACTTCTGAGGGCAGACAGGAGAGGGTGGGAGGCAGGGATGAGGACAGGAGCTTTCACCGTGTTTTCTCAGCTCCTCAAACTACCAGCCTGATGCTGCAGATGGTGCTGAGGATGGAGAACCTGCCCAGGGCTGTCAGAAGCGATGTAGACTGGATGGAGAGCATGGTGAGTGCCCTGGAGGTGCCCCTAGAAGGGGTGGCCAGCAAGCTGCTCCTGCCTCCCTGGCCTCCAGGACCCAAAGTTAAGGAGCAGTTACCAAAGGGGCCAAAGGGCCTGAGGTGGGTGGGGCACCATGGCAACCACGGATTTATGGTAGAAGCCGGGGTTCCTTCCCGTGAACACTGACAATTTCATATGATTCTCATGTGTCATGAAATACCATTCTTCTTTTGACTTTTTTCAACCATTTAAAAATGTAAAAAGAAATTAAAAAAAAATTCTTAACTTGTGATTTATACCAAAAAAAAAAACAAAAAAAACCAGGCAGAAAGACAGATTTGGTCCACAGACTGTGGTTTGCTGTTCTCTGCTTTAAATCATCCTCTGTCCTTTATTTTCCTATTGAGTCTTGGCTTCAGCCCTGATCTGTCCAGCTGTGCCCAGCATTGGAGGAAAGCTCTTGGCCCCCACCCTGGCATGTTACAGCACTGGGCAGAAAGAAAGGCAGCCAGGCAATGGAAAGAACTCGGACAGGTCCATCTGAATCCAGATAGACCTGGGTTCAGATCCTGGCTAAACTTAAGCCTTCAGCCTTCTTAACTTTTCTGAGCCTTCCTTTCCTCATCTATATCCTAGAGCTTGTCTTGTAGGGTTCTTGTGCAAAGGTCTGGTTCTTGGCAGATGAACAAGACAGCACTGTTATTTGGGGAAACGTAATGGAACAGGCCTTCACTTACTGCTCACTCAGGTCCGGCAGCTTCTCCAAACCAACCTCCCGGGGCTGCCCCTCTTGATCACCGTGAAGGGACTCAAGAAGAGAGCCTGATGCCTGCCTGCAGCTCCTCCCCGGCCTCTACCAGCAGGGCCCCTGGAGCAGAGCTCAGCCTCCCGTCCTGGGCCCGCCAGGGCTGTGACACCGGGCTCGCTTGGTTCAACCAGAGGAAGACGGAAACCTGCTGTTATCCTAAACTTGTTTAAATGTTCATAAAATCAGTCAGACAAGTTATAAACCAGAAATCTGGCTCACGATAGTTATTGTTTGTGATGGTTACAGTAAATATGGTAAATACATATCTTGAAAGCAGGAAGTAAAAACTAGCGGTGCCGTGACTGAATCATTCTTGCCTCTCTCCTCAGTATTCCTTCCCTGGCTCTGTGGTACTGCCTATGAGTCCTGACATAGCCTGGCCTGAGGCCTGTGACCTCTTGCCTACCCCCTTCTCTTCCCACGGGGCCAAAAGTGGCAGGGGACCTTCCTCTGGTGTGCTGGGAGCGGCCTCCTTGGGGTCTCCTTGAGCAGGATTCCAAAGCACTAGAGAAAATGATGCCGCTGGCTTTGGGGTCCACTGAAGCCATCTTCTCCTCCTGCTCTGTGCCCGCTGCCCTTCCTGCCAGCCTCCTGGACTCCAAAGCTCAGGAGCATTTTTCACATCTCTATGCCCTGGTTTTCTTCTGCAAGGTGCCAAGTATTTTGAATTCTCCCAGCACAGTTCACATCTGCCCCCTTCATATGCCACTGCCCAGGTCCTAGGTCAAGCCCCTTACTGGTCCTCTTGCCCTTACTGGTCTCAGCCCACATTGTACCACGTTGTACCCCACAAAGCAGAGCTCTGGTGTTGCCAGTTCCCCTCACTCAGAAACCGTCACTGGCCTCCACTGTCTCCAGAATAAGGCTAACCGCCCGTGCGTGGCCTGCTGAGTCCTCCACTCCGTGGACCCAAGGCCCGCTTCTGGCCTTATCTCCTGCTGGTCCCTCTCCCACACCTTGGTTAGAGCTAGACAGAATGACTGGTCATCCCCATCCAAGGCTCGCTCTAGACCTTTGCTAATCTGAACACTGGCTTCTAGTAAATGATAATAGCATAGGATGCCCTGTCAGCACAGAGCCTAGTTATTGGCTAGTGGGTCTGTTTCAGCTTAGTTTCTCTGAAAGCAGAGCCTGAATGAGTTATTTAGGGACATGATCCAGAGGAGTGGGAAAAGGAGAAATGGCACAGAGGAGAAGGGAGAGCCAGTCAAAAGGTGTTAGCCAGTTGGCCCCTGCTGTGGCTGATGGCTGCTCCGTCCTTGGGACCTTCCAAGAAGCGTGTCTGAGAACCATCTGTCCCAGCAATGAAACAGGGAGCATCTGTCTGTGGGCCCTCATTCTCCTTGGCTCATGAGTTGCTCGCCAGCGCCCAGTTCTCCCAGTTCTTCACTGCTGTGTGTGAGGGCTGAATAGCCCCCAGAAGCATCCCAAGCCTCAGTATCAGGGAGGTCCTGGAACCAAGGCCAGATGGCACGTGGCAAGGCTCTGCCTGCTCACTGCTGGGTAGCTGGTCCCTGCAGCAGTGGCTGGAATAGGACTTGAAATGGTGCATGAAAGCTGTCCCACCTCCTGGGTCTATGGAGCACATGCTTTATGCCACAAATGTCTTTTCCTGCCCACGGATACAGGAACCTGAGGGAGAGACAGCCCTAGACCCTGTTTGGGAGAGCCCCACCCACACCTCCAGAGCCTGAGATGTCCTTTTCTTGCCAGGAAGAGTTTTTCAGGGCAATGTGGAATGTGACCTCTCAGTGGGGATCAGGCTGTGGGCCTCATAGAGAGCCCAACAGTGCTGATTTGCAGGCTCTTTCTCCTTTCTTGAATCAGTGCTCATTCCTTCCAAATGCCTAGAAACTCCATCCCATTCTTTCCTGTCTCTCCTTCATTATCCCCCACCCCAACCAGGGTCCCCACAGATGTTCCAGTACTGGCACAGAGTCCTCGTTAGTTGAGTGTACAGGTGGTGCACGTGTGCATGCAAATTTGATTTCTACCCAGCCCTCCATCATTCCTCCCTGTGTCCTTCTAGTACCTTTCCCGTGAAAGTCATTTCCCTGGCAGTGGCATACAACCTGGGCAAAGCCCTGAGAAAGCAGAGGGCTCCCTGTAATGTAAGTCAAAATCACGATGAGAAATTCATGTCCACAAAAATGTCTAAAATTAATAGGACCAGTGATACCAGTGTTGATGAGAACATGGAGACTGGAACTCTCATATGTTGCTGGTGTAGTATAAGTGGGCACAATTAATTTAGAAAACTGTTTGATGCTGCATACTAAAGCTAGACACGTGACCCAGCAATTTCACTCCTAGGTGTATGTATACATACCCGAGATATACACAAGATTGTGGATAGTGGTATTATTCAGAATAGTGAAAGATTAGAAATAACCCAAAAGTCCATCAATAGGAAAATAGAAAAATTAATTGTGGTACATTTGTACAATGGATACCACCTATAAACAAAAAAAGAATGAACCACTGTTATATACAACAACACAGGTGAATTTCCCAGGCATACATTTCAGAAGTCAGATGCAAGAAATTATGTATGCATAGTCCCATTTATATGAAGTTCAAAAATAGGAGAAATACTTTAAGGTGATAGAGGTGAGAATGGTGGTCCTTGGAGAGATATTGACTGGAAATGGACACAAGGGAGCCTACTGAGATGCTGACAACATCCTATATCCTGATCTGAGTAGTGAATGCATCCTGGGTGTTCAGTTCATTTCAGTCACTCATTTCCAATTCTTTGCGACCCCATGGACTGGAACAACAGACTGGTTCCAAATAGGAAAAGGAATACGTCAAGGCTGTATATTGTCACCCTGCTTATTTAACTTATACGCAGAGTACATCATGAGAAACGCTGGACTGGAAGAAACACAAGCTGGAATCAAGATTGCTGGGAGAAATATCAATAACCTCAGATATGCAGATGACACCACCCTTATGGCAGAAAGTGAAGAGGAGCTAAAAAGCCTCTTGTTGAAAGTGAGAGAGGAGAGTGAAAAAGTTGGCTTAAAGCTCAACATTCAGAAAACGAAGATCATGGCATCTGGCCCCATCACTTCATGGGAAATAGATGGGGAAACAGTAGAAACAGTGTCAGACTTTGTTTTTTTGGGCTCCAAAATCACTGCAGATGGTGACTGCAGCCATGAAATTAAAAGGCGCTTGCTCCTTGGAAGAAAAGTTATGACCAACCTAGATGGTATATTCAGGGGCAGAGACATTACTTTGCCGACTAAGGTCCATCTAGTCAAGGCTATGGTTTTTCCTGTGGTCATGTATGGATGTGAGAGTTGGACTGTGAAGAAGGCTGAGCGCAGAAGAATTGATGCTTTTGAACTGTGGTGTTGGAGAAGACTCTTGAGAGTCCCTTGGACTGCAAGGAGATCCAACCAGTCCATTCTGAAGGAGATCAACCCTGGGATTTCTTTGGAAGGAATGATGCTAAAACTGAAGCTCCAGTACTTTGGGCACCTCACGCGAAGAGCTGACTCATTGGAAAAGACCCTGATGCTGGGAGGGATTGGGGGCAGGAGGAGAAGGGGACAACCGAGGATGAGATGGCTGGATGGCATCACGGACTCAATGGACGTGAGTCTGAGTGAACTCTGGGAGTTGGTGATGGACAGGGAGGCCTGGCGTGCCGCGATTCATGGGGTCGCAAAGAGTCGGACACGACTGAGCGACTGAACTGAACTGAAAGCTTCCCTGTCCTTCACTATCCCTGAAGTTTGCTCAAACTCATGTCCATTGAGTCAGTGATGCCATCCAGCCATCTCATACTCTGTCACTCCCTTCTCCTCCTACCCTTAATCTTTCCCAACATTAAGGTCTTTTCCAATGAGTCAGCTTTTCACATCAGGTGGCCAAAGTTATTGGAGCTTCAGCATAAGTCCTTCCAAAGAATATTCAAGATTGATTTCCTTTAGGATTGAGTGGTTTGATCTTGCTTTTCAAAGGATTCTAAAGAGTCTTCTCCAGCACTGCAGTTTGAAAGCATCAGTTGTTTGGCATTCAGCCTTCTTTATGGTCCAACTCTCATATCTGTACTTGACTACTGGAAAAACCATAGCTTTGACTATATGGACGTTTGTTGGCAAAGGAATGTCTCTGCCTTTTAATACAATGTCTAGGTTTGTCATAGCTTTCCTTCCACAGAGAGAGCATGTTTTAATTTCATGGCTGCCGTCACTGGCCACAGTGATTTTGGAGCCCAAGAAAATAAAGTCTGTCACTGTTTCCATTTTTTTCCCCCATCTATTTCCTATGAAGTGATGGGACTGAATGACATGATCTGAGTTTTTTGAATGCTGAGTTTTAAGAATTCACCAAGCTGTATACTACTTGAGATTGGCGGAGCTAACTCTATGTGGACTGTACCCTAGTAAAAGAAATGAAGGAAGAGAGGGCTCCCCGGAAACAAACGATATACCATATCCTCTATAGTATATACTGTGTATATATATACTATCTATATATATACCTCTCTATTATACTATCCATGCTATAACCCAAGGAAATAGGGGCCAGGGTATGGAAGGGTCTGTTCTCAGGGCTTTGCAAACTTAGATGCTTCCTCCCACTTCTCTTTATCTACACATTTGGTATCTGCGGGGACTCACTCAGACCTGCAGAGTTGGTATAAAGATTGATATTTTTAAAATTCATTTATTTGGCTGCACTGAGTCAGGATCTTAAGTTTTAGTATTGGAAATCTTAGTTGCAGGGATTTACTCCCCTGACCAGGGGTCGAACCTTGGGCCCCTGCATTGGGAACTTGGAGTCTTAGCCACTAGACCACCAGAGAAGTATAAAGATTATTTGAAAGAAGAAACATTTGACCTACAAAAGATACAGAAAGAAATGTTATCTGAACTTTTCTTGTCTGACTAAACCAGAGCCTTCTAAAAATACAGTTGCCATTAATCCCTGTCCAAGGGACTCTCCAGCCAATTTCAGCTGCCGTGGAGACAGATTGCCAATGGTACCTTCCATGTCTTCCCACAGAAGTGCTAAGCTCTGTGCCTTTGTTAAGGGTGGTGTAGAAACCTTTATCTCTGGTTATTCAGTGAGAACAGCTTCATGGTGCACGTGTAAGCAAACTTTGTCTCTTCTTCCGTTCATCTGTCTTTTCTCAGCTGGCCTCCAGTCACTGCTCCCAGGTTGAAAGAGGAAAAAGCTTTGCCTCCCAACAAACACAGAACTTGTTTGCTGCGGCCTGTGGGGCTATGCTATAGCTCAGTGGCCTAGCAGATCTAGAACCTTATATTCCAAGGACATTTTACTGGGTTAACTCTTTTATCAGACCCTTTGCAGGCTAGTGCTTAGGCTTACTGGATACCCTTGTTGAGTCAAATTTATCCCTAAAATGTGCACTGGCTTATTGAGGAGGAGGGAGTTCTAAATATTCTTGATGAGAAAGCCAGACCCAAATGACAACTCCATCCTTCCATTGGTTCAGGCTGAGAAATCTGTAGTTTTCTTGACTTCTCTCTTCCTTTGACAGCCCACATAATCTAGCAGGAAATCACGTCAGCTCTACTTTCAAAACATATCCAGAATCTGATTGACTCTCACTACCTCTTCTGATACCAGAGCCACCCTCATCTTTCACCTGGACTAGGGTAAAACCTCCTAACTCCCAGTTTCTGTTTCAGCACAGGGCTGCCAGAGTGGTCCTTCCAAATCCCAAGTCAGATTTCATCACTCCACAGCTCAAAACTCCCCAGGGGCTGCTCCCAGCTCATTCAGGGAGCAGCCGCCAAGGCTGGCAAGGCCCTTTATCACCCATGCCTTATCACCCTACTCCCCTGACCCCCAACTCTGCCCTCTCGTGAGGCTACACTCACATGGGCTCTTTGCTGTTTCTTGATCTAGGTCCTGCCTTAGTCTCTGGATCTTGCTCTATGAGTTCTACTGTCTGGAGTGCTCTGCCTCATGTATCCACTTGACTAACTTTCTCACCAACTTGGAGTCATGGCTCAGATCCCATAGTGTTATTTAATACTGCAACCTGCCCCTCATCTCTGCATGTCACACACACCAGGTTCTTCTTACCTATCTTTTCCCCCCCTTTTTCCATAATATTCATAATATTCCATAATATTCATCCGTATACCATTCACTTACTTATTATGTTTGTTGTTTGAACTCTCTTGGTTCACCAGGAGTTAGTTCCACAAGGGCAGGGATCTGTTTTACTCAGTGATGTATCCTGGGCACCTAGAACAGTGTCTGACATCTAGTAAGGTGCTCCACACATGTTTGCTAAATTAATAAAACTAGCCTCCTATGCTCCTTGGAAGAAAAGTTATGACCAACCTTACTTTGCCGACTAAGGCCCATCTAGTCAAGGCTATGGTTTTTCCTGTGGCCATGTATGGATGTGAGAGTTGGACTGTGAAGAAAGCTGAATGCTGAAGAATTGATGCTTTTGAACTGTGGTGTTGGAGAAGACTCTTGAGAGTCCCTTGGACTGCAGGGAGATCCAACCAGTCTATTCTGAAGGAGACCAACCCTGGGATTTCTTTGGAAGAATGATGCTAAAGCTGAAGCTCCAGTAGTTTGGCCACCTCATGCGAAGAGTTGACTCATTGGAAAAGACCCTGATGCTGGGAGGGATTGGGGGAAGGAGGAGAAGGGGACGACAGAGGATGAGATGGCTGGATGGCATCACGGACTCAATGGACGTGAGTCTGAGTGAACTCCGGGTGTTGGTGACGGACAGGGAGGCCTGGCGTGCTGCGATTCATGGGGTCGCAAAGAGTCGGACACGATTGAGCGACTGAACTGAACTGATGCTTATTCAGGGTGAGACCTGAATTGGGCTGAACAAAATGTTCAGGAGCTTCCTGGTTAAGACTATTATGGCCTCAAGGTCAACAGTCATGTGTCCAGGCTTGGAAATTCCCTCAGGTACAGAGGAAGATGGACTGACAAAATTCAGCAAAACCCAGGAAAGCATTTAGTCAGGCTTCCCTTCTAGTAGATTCCTGGTTAGATCCCATCATAGGCAACTGGGCTAGAGCTGAGCTGTTGATTACTAGATGATGAAAAGAAAATGGAAATGGAGAAGGAAATTCCATGGTGGAGGGGTGAAAAGGGTACCTGGAGTACCTTGGTCTGTAGTTTAAGCCACCAGCTGCTGGAATGAGGAAGTCTCTGTCCCCGCTGGGGTGGGGCAGACAGGTAGGTCAGGAGGAGAGGGAGGTGGCAGAAAGTAGCTCATTCTTGCTGAATTTCTCCTCTGTTTTCTCAAGGGTGAAACTCCATATGGAGTCACTCACTCATTACCATGTGTGTGCTCAGTCACTCAGTCAAGTCTGACTCTGAGACATCATGGATTGCAGACCACTAGACTCATTACTAGATCTGATCAAATAGAATTCAGTTCTCTGCTGTGGCCCCAGGGCCTCCTAAACTCCCTCAAGGGGAAATTCATTCTCCCATTTTATAAAGGGAAGGACTGAGGTTGAGCAGGATGGTGGAAGGCCTCAGCCTGGCAGGAAGACTCTACAGATTAACAGTGTGGATGGAACTGGGGTCCAGGAACCCTGACCCAAGTGCTGGGCTGAGTCCCACACAGACCCCCTCTCCTCTCGTTGAATCTTCCTGCCCACCCCCTCACCCCTACCCTGTGCCCTAGAATGACTTCCTTCTCCTTCCAGGCCACAGAGCCCTTTATCCCAGCATGGGGGAGGCTCTGTTTTTAGTTTACTTTTAAAAATCTTTTGGCCATGCTTCGTGGCATGTGGGATCTTATTCCCCAGTCACGGATCCAACCCAAACACTCTGCATTGTAACTGAGGAGTCTTAACCACTGGACTGCCAGGGAAGTCCCCAGGGTGAAATTCTAGAAGCCAGCATCTTAAATGAAGCAGAACCTCAGCCCACGGCCAAGATGACCTCAGAGGCCATGACAGAGGCCCAGAGAAGCCAAATAACTTGTCCAAGATCACACAGCCCCTAGGCCATAATTAAGGAAGAAGCTGGAAACAGAACCTAGACCCCCTGGATTCCACTTTAAAGTTCCTTCCAGCCATGAGATTTTTGTGGTTTCTTGATGCTTATCCAACAAGCTTTCCTCTGCTCTAGAACTGCTTTCTCTACAAAACTTTGGCCCTGAGACCCCCAAGGTACCTTGTCTGGCCTCTGGCTATGGCCATAACAGCCTACTTCCTGGGCCCTTTGAGGGGATAAGAGTCTTCACTGGGCATTTGGAAATAGATTCTGCAGCCTCATTCCCCTTCTTGTGGCCAAATCCCTAACTTCCCTCAGTCATTACCCTCAGTGTGCCCCCTCCCAGGCCTGGGACTCAGACCAACACACTTACCCTTTCCCTTCTTCGAGGTGTGCTCTCCCTGCCCTACACCTACAGGCTGGCCCAGGACATGATCCTGCCTCTGGCTAGGATGTAGAATCCCAGAATATAAAGACAGAAGGATGTTAGGGATCAAAGTCCTTCCCTACACTAGAGAGTTGTCTCCTGCAAACCTCAGGGGGCTATTCCTTCTATGACTTGAGGATCCAAGTGGACATCAGAGTTCGTTTATTGAGCACTTAAAATGTATGTTTTCAATAGCACCAAGTATGTAGGCGCTATATTAGAGCCTTTTTATTGCATGTGATTCTCAAAAAACAGCCCAGTAAAGTAAGCATTCGGAGAAGGCAGTGGCAACCCACTCCAGTACTCTTGCCTGGAAAATCCCATGGTAAGGATTAGGCCCACTTTACAGATCAGGAGGTTGAGGTTCAAAAAGCTCTTTAGTTTGCCCTTGACCATAGAGGTAATAGGGCTTCCCTGAGGCTTAGCTGGTAAAGAATCCGCCTGCAAAGTGGGAGACCTGGGTTCGATCCCTGGATTGAGAAGATTCTCTGGAGAAGGGAAAGGCTACCCACTCCAGTACTCTTGCCTGGAAAATCCCATGGTAAGGATTAGGCCCACTTTACAGATCAGGAGGTTGAGGTTCAAAAAGCTCTTTAGTTTGCCCTTGACCATAGAGGTAAAAGGGCTTCCCTGAGGCTTAGCTGGTAAAGAATCCGCCTGCAAAGTGGGAGACCTGGGTTTGATCCCTGGATTGAGAAGATTCTCTGGAGAAGGGAAAGGCTACCCACTCCAGTATTTGGCCTGGAGAATTCCATGGACTGTATAATCCATGGGGTCTCAAAGAGTCGGACACTATTGAGCGAGACTTTCACTTTCACGTTCATAGAAGTAATAAGTCCAGAATTAGGAATAAAACCCATGTTTCTCTAACTAGAAGTCAAAATCCCATGCACAAGGGAGAGGGGAAGCTTGTGGGAAGGGGGAGCATGTATGAAACACTTTCTGCCGTGGTTTCCCTTGTTGCAGGAACCAGGGGGTGAATATCACTGTAGAAAGGATTCCATATCTTCAAACTTTAGGGAGGAGGAGTCAGTGGGCAAGTGGGGGCAGGAGTGTTGGCTCCTTGTCAGTCTGTACACACAACCTGCCAGCTCTCAGCCTGTGCACATGTGATCACCTGGCTGCATCCTGGAAACTAGCCAGTCACACCTAAGCAGGTGGCCCGCCCATCCTCTGCAGGTTGAGGAAGCAGGAAAAGGCGGCAGTGTGAGGAGTGGCAGAGCTGCTGGCAATGGTGGCAGGAGTCCCAGCTACGATGAGCTTTCTCTGGCGCCTGGCTCTGCCTCTTTTCTTCTGCTGCTGGGAGGCTGGGGCCCCCAGGAGCTCTGCAGGTAAGGAGGTGAGAGGGTGCCTGTGGGCTTCTCTCCTGACTCTGGGTGGGAGTTTCTATACTACAGCTCTTTGTGGGTAAAAGCAGCTCTCGGGTTAGTTACAATCAATCAAAAAGCTATATAGCCTTCCCAGGTGGTGTTAGTGGTAAAGAACCTGCCTGCCAATGCAGGAGACGTAAGAGATGTGGTTTGATCCCTGAGTCAGGAAGATCCCCTGGAGGAGGGCATGGCAATCCACTCCAGTATTCTTGCCCGGAGAATCCCACGGCCAGAGGAGCCTGGTGGGCTTCAGTCCCTAGGGTCGCAAAGACTTGGACATGACTGAAGCGACTGAGCACGCATAAAACTGTACTTGAAGTATGGCGTGTGTGTGTTCTCAGTCGTATCTGGCTTTTTGTGACCCCATGGACTCCTCTGTCCATAGCATTATCCTGGCAGGAATACCAGGGTGCGTTGCCATTTCCTTCTCCATGGCACCTTCTCAACCCAGGGATCGAACCCACATCTCCTTCGGCTCCTACCTTGGCAGATGGATTCTTACCACTGAGCCACCTGGGAAGCCCCACTTGAAGTATGACTGTCATTGATAAAGAGTACACAATGGCAAAGGGTCAACTAAGTGCTTGTGACACTGCAGACCACGCAAATGTGAGGTTGCTATGGGTTTGTCTTTATGCCGTGGGGGTGTGAGTATGTGTGGAGGGAAGAATAGGGAGTCAGAGGGTGCAGGCTGGTGATAAATCTGATTAAAGTCAAAGAATGTGGCTTGACAAGATTCTTTCTCCTTCAAGTTAATGTTTTAGCACAGATTTCCTTTAAAAGTCCATTAAATTTTTAAAAATTTTATATTGGAGTATAGCTGATTGAGATGTTGTGATAGCTTCATATGCACAGCAAAATGACTCACCATACATATGCATGTATCCATTAAATGGCAATCCACTTGGGTACTATTGTCTGGAAAATCCCATGGACAGAGGAGCCTGGTAGGCTACAGTCCATGGGGTCGAAAAGAGTCGGACACGACTGAGGGACTTCACTTTCACTTTTCACTTTCACTATTCTCCCCAAACTCCCCTCCCATCCAAGCTGTCATATGATGTTGATCAGAGTTCCCTGTGTTATACAGTAGGTGCTTGTTGTAAAAACCTGTTTTTGTTTGAAAAGTCTGACTGTCCCAGATGGCTTGTGGAGGGTGGATTCCAAGAGAGGCAGGGCTTCTATGAAAGAAAAGAATGAACACTGACCTGTAACAGAAATGGTGCCAAGCTTGTCACATGCATTATCTTTTGTAAAAATAGACTAATTTTTAGAGCAGTTTTAGGTTCACAACAAAACAGCAGAAAGTGCAAAGATTCCTAAAGAGGCCTTGTCTCCTACCTTCTCACCACCCCCTCCATTATCAACATCTCTCACCAGAAATATACATGTGTTACAACTGAGGAATCTACAGTGACACATTATTAACATACACTGTCTTCCAAAACTTTACTTTTTTAGAGCAGTTTTAGTTTCAGAGCAAAATGGAGACGAAGGTACAGAGATTTCGCATATACCCCAGTCACTAGCTTTTTAATCCTCACTATAGCCCTGTGAGAGATACATTCTTACCCTCATCTATCCCCTGCCCCACAAGCGGGGAGACTGAGGCTTCTTCCCAGCATGAAGTAACTCTGCAGAGCCAGGATTTTATGCCACACATCATGCCTGACCACTGGACAACACTGCCTCCTGTACTCATTATCTCCTGGCTCGTGCTGCACATTTAATGTAGTGTTCCAAACCAAGTGAATTAGGTACCTCAAGCTCCATTCTACAGATGGGACAATGCAGGCATGGAGCCAGGACCCTTGGCCGGGTCACAAGTTTGGTAAGCAGCAAGCAAACAGAGGAGAGGGGACTCGAATTCTGGGTCCAAAGTCCACCTGTTTCCTCTCCCCAAGTTTGATTTGAGGAATGGTTCAGGAGAGCTGCAGCACTCTAGAGCTATCAAGGGCCAGGATGGGCTTTGCTCTGTTTGAGAAGACCCTGGGTAGGTAAGAGAGTTGGGTTGGGAGTCGTAAGAGCCCCGAAGACGAACAGGCAATGGGTTTGGGAAGCCTGAGGAGGTTCCACAGCAGGATAACACCACGGGGCTCCCAAGAAAGGAAGAAAATGTGTCAGGGGAGGTCAGCATCAGACCCCATGGTTGAGTTTCGGGCTGTGTGGGCTGCCGCAGAGAAGCTCTGCCTCCAGCTGTGGGGACTGAGGAGCCTCAGAGAAACTGAAGTGAGGAGAAGCAAGTATATCCCTGCAAAAGTGTGATTTGTGTGTGTCGGTAGACAACACTGAATGGGCAATGAGAACAAGGGCCGTGACCGCATAAGCAGCTCGTGGGTACATTCTGGAACTCTCGCTGCATGAAAATAGGTCGGCTGCTCTCAGGCGACTCCTTGAGACGACATGCTCTGGGAGGGATGCTTAATGACCCCCGGAAGGCTTAGCAATGGAAGCGCTTCCGTATTCCCCTTCCTCTCTGGTGCTCACTCCCATGACAAGGCAGGTAGGAGATGCTCACTGGTAGGAGACAGAGTCAGGATTTGCACCAGTAAATCATCAGACTCCAGCCAGCAGGCAACACAGCTATGACTAGAACACAGTCTCTTGCCTCTTAGCCCAGTGTTCCTTCATCATCCAGTGGGAGGCACAAGAGGACAAGCCAAGGGCCTGTTCTGATGTCCTGGGTGAAGTCACTTGGTCGTGTCTGACTCTTTGCGAACCCATGGACTATAGAATGCCAGGCTCCTCCGTCCATGGGATTTTCCAGGCAAGAGTACTGGAGTGGGTTGCCATTTCCTTCTCCAGGGTATCTTCCCAACCCAGGGATTGAACCTGGGGCTCCTGCATTGCAGGCAGGCGCTTTACCATCTGAGTCACCGGGCATGCAAAGTGGCCCCCAAATGCTGATGTCTGGGTAGAGATGACCAAATGGCGCTGGCCCTCCTGAGGGTCCTTGGGTACTTCTGGGACAGTAGGTCTCAGAAAAGGCTATCTTAAACCATCAGAACCCCCTAAAAGTGTGCATATGCTTTCGTCTTTTTCCTTCCAAGAGTAGGGTTACTAGATAAAACACTTGGTAAATTTGTATTTCAGGTAATGACTTTTTCAGTATGTCTTAAATATTACATGTACAGGAGGCAGTGATCAAAATCATCCCCAAGAAAAAGAAATGCAAAAAGGTAAGATGGCTGTCTGACGAGGCCTTACAAATAGCTGAGAAAAGAAGAGAAGCAAAAGGCAAAGGAGAAAAGGAAAGATACACCCATCTGAATGCAGAGTTCCAAAGAATAGCAAGGAGAGATAAGAAAGCCTTCCTGAGCAAACAATGCAAAGAAATAGAGGAAAACAATAGAATGGGAAAGACTACAGATCTCTTTAAGAAAATTAGAGATGCCAAGGGAACATTTCATGCAAAGATGGGCTCGATAAAGGACAGAAATGGTCTGGACCTAACAGAAGCAGAAGATATTAAGAAGAGTTGGAGAGAATACACAGAAGAACTATATAAAAAAGATCTTAATGACCCAGATAATTACAATGGTGTGATCACTGACCTAGAGCCAGACATTTTGGAGTGCAAAATCAAGTGGGCTTTAGGAAGCATCACTACAAACAAAGCTAGTGGAGATGATGGAATTTCAGCTGAGCTATTTCAAATCTTTAAACATGATGCTTTGAAAGTGCTGCACTCACAATGCCAGCAAATTTGGAAAACTCAGCAGTGGCTACACGACTGGAAAAGGTCAGTTTTCATTCCAATCCCAAAGAAGGGCAATACCAAAGAATGTTCAAACTACCACACAATTGCACTCATTTCACACACTAGCAAAGTAATGCTCAAATTTCTCCAAGCTAGGCTTCAACAGTAAGTGAACCATGAACTTCCAGATATTCAAGCTGGAGTTAGAAAAGGCAGAGGAACCAGAAGAACCAATTGCCAACATCCGTTGGAGCATAGAAAAAGCAACAGAATTCCAGAAAAACATCTACTTCTGCTCCATTGATTACTCTAAAGCCTTTGACTGTGTGGATCACAACAAATCGTGGAAAATTCTTAAAGAGATAGGAATACCAGACCACCTTACCTGCCTCCTGAGAAACCTGTATGCAGGTCAGGAAGCAACAGAACCAGACATGGAACAACAGACAGGTTCAAAATTGGAAAAGGAGTACATCAAGGCAGTATATTGTCATCCCGCTTATTTAACTTTTATGCAAAGTACATCATGCGAAATGCCAGGCTGAATGAAGTACAAGCTGGAATCAAGATTCCCGGGAGGGCTATCAATAACCTCAGATATGCAGACTACACCACCCTTATGGCAGAAAGCAAAGAGGAATTAAAGAGTCTCTTGATAAAGGTGAAAGAGGAGAATGAAAAATCTGGTTTAAAACTCAACATTCAAAAAATGAAGATCATGGCATCCAGTCCCATCTCTTTATGGCAAATAGATAGGTAAACAATGGAAACAGTAACAGACTTTATTTTTAGGGGCTCCAAAATCACTGCAGATGGTGACTGAAGCCGTGAAATTAAAAGACGCTTGCTCCTTGAAAGAAAAGCTGTGACAAACCTAGACAGCATATTAAAGAGCAGAGACATTACTTTGCCTACCAAGGTCTGTATAGTCAAAGCTTTGGTTTTTCCAGTAGTGAGAGACCATAAAGGAGGCTGAGTGCCAAAGAACTGATGCTTTTGAACTATGGTGTTGGAGAAGACCCTTGAGAGAACTTTGGACTGCAAGAAGATCAAACCAGTCAATCATAAAGGAAATCTACCCTAAATATTCATTGGAAGGACTGATGCTGAAGCTCCGATACTTTGGCCACTTGATGCAAAGAGCCAACTCATTAGAAAGGACCCTGATGCTGGGAAAGATTGAAGGCAGGCGGAGAAGGGGACGCCGGAAGACAAGATGGTTGGATGTCATCTCTGACTCAATGGACATAAGTTTAATGAGCTCTGGGAGATGGTTAAGGACAGGGAAGCCTGGCGTGCTGCAGTCCATGGGGTCGAAAAGAGTCAGACACAACTGAGGGACTGAACAACAACAAATATTACATGAGAAATACACGTGCCAAAAAACATTTATCATTAGCATGATTCTTTATTTATCTGACAAATTTAACTGGGCAGCCTGTATTTTTATTTGATAAATTTGGCAACCTTCAAGAGATAAGAGAAGGAAATGGCAACCCACTCCAATATTCTTGCCTAGAGAATCCTGTGGACAGAGGAGTCTGGTGGGCTGCTGTCCATAGGGTCACATAGAGTCGACACAACTGAAACAACTTAGCATGCATGCATGCATTGGAGAAGGAAATGGCAACCCACACAGTATTCTTGCCTGGAGAATCCCAGGGATGGAGGAGCTTGGTGGGCTGCCGTCTATGGGGTCTCACAGAGTCGGACACGACTGAAGCAACTTAGCAGCAGCCTCAAGAGATACCTCAGCCCTCCCCCTTGACAGACAGGAGAGGCATCTATCAGCTCATAAATAATCCTGCTGCAGCTGGCCCTCCACTCACATGACCTCCGAGGGTCATTCAAGCGAGCAGAGCCGTTCTGTCCTATGGAGTTGTTGTTCAGTCACTAAATCGTGTCTGACTCTTTGTGACCCCATGGACTACAACATGCCAGGTGTCTCTGTCCTCCACTACTCCTGAAGTTTGCTCAAAAAAATCGATAGGAAGGTGATAAGGATTCTTTCAGAAAGTTCTGAGAGTTGTGGTTCCTGCTCCACAGTTCTTGGCTTACTTGGATCTTCTGCTTTTCTTTGCTCCCCCTTGAATTGGGATCCTGGCCCACAGCTTCACTTTGATGGCTTCAGACCAGTAAGCGTCTCGATTTGGGGGCTGGCTTGCCTCAAGTGGGTCATCAGAGGACCTCAGCCAGGGCAATCCCAGTTCCATGGCTGCTACATGGGGCTGTCTTCCCAAAATTGCCTCCTCTTCCTTGAAAATAGAGTTGAAAAATAAATCAAATGATCCCTCCTCCCTGCTTCCTCCCAGCAGTGCCAGGGATAAATCTAAGAGCCTGTGTCAAGTGAGTGCCCTGGGATTCACAGCTCACAGAGTTGCTCTTACCCAACACAGGCCCCAGTGGATCAGGCCACACAGAACTGCCTGCTGTGACTCCAGAGCTCTGGACAAGCTCAGAGGAAGTCTTTCAGGCTACTGACCTCACTGAGCCCTCTGTGCCAAATCACGTCTCTTGGGAAACTCAAACCCTGAGCATCCAGACCTCTGATAGGACCTTCATCAGAGGCGGCACCGTTTCAGAAGCAGAGACCAGGGAAGACAAGACCATGGCTCTCATGACAAGAAAGCCTTCCAAGTTCGCGCCTGTGATCACTACTGCCACGGCAACATCGTCCACAGGTGGCAGCCCCATGGGACGTGTAAGGACCACAGTTGACACTGTCACAGGCAGTGAGCTCTGGAAAGCTGTCTTTGAGAACCTTTGCACTTTTGACAGCTCTGAAGAAGCTACGAGAATCTTGAAATTCACTCACATTCCTCCAGAAGCCGAGGCCCTATCCTCAGAGAGCAGTGCCTCCTCTGACAGCTCAGTTCCAGCCGTCACCACCTCACAAGCCCTGTCAGCAGACATCACTGCTCTGACTAAAGCCTTGGCTACCTACATCACCAACATCAAGGTGATCAACTGCAGAGTTATGGAAACAGAACCAACTGCCGCCATCCCTGGGACCTCACACATAGATCACAGCTCTGCAGGAGAACAGGCCCTGTCCCCCCCTGAGAGGTCAGCCTTGCCTGACTCCACTAAAGCAAAATCACACCTTGCTAGGAACACAATCTCTGTTGAGACCTGGACAATAGCCCACGCCACGGAATCAGTCACACCTGCAGTCACAGTCATCCTCAGTAGAACCCCAGAAAAGGAAACGACAGCAGCGAAGGCCACCACCCCAAGTGGAACCTTGGTGACAGTCAGCAAGAACCTCTTGGAAGAAAGCTCAGGCCTCTCTGTTGAGAAACAAGCGACACCAGTATCTCAGGGATAATTACAGTCTTCACAGAGGATGCGACAACAGTAAGCAAAGTAACTTCCCCTGCTGGGTTCTCAGCTATGGGCTACAGTTTCTCTGAGGAAACCTCCACCACGAGTTCCACCTCCTCAGAGGCTTCTACCACACACAGCTCATTCAGTGGGCCCATTCCCACTATCAGCAGGAGCTCTCTTCCTTCTTCCCATCTGCCTATGGTTGACAGCATCCCAGAAACAAGTGTTACCTCAGCCAAGACCACAGCCTCAGCCAACAGCAGCCCCACAGCCTCAGCCAACAGTACCCCAGAAACAAGTGTCTCCTCAACCGAGATCACAGCCTCGGCCAACAGTAGCTCAGAAACAAGCGTCACCTCAGCCAAGACCACAGACTCAGCGAAGACCTTGAAAACAGCCAGCGCAGGTGGAGGGAAGCCCTCAACAACCTTGGCCAGCCCTGCTCGGACAAGGTGGACAGATATCACCCCAGGTGAGTGGCTTCCCAGTGTGTAATCTTTGGGAATTGGAGTTTGGTGTCTGTGTGTTTAAGGAGATGGGAGAAAGGAAAAATGAATCTGGAGGCTTCTTCTGAGCCCTGTCTCATATGTCACCTCTTAATGATGTTCTAGTAACAAAACCAGTAAGAAGCAGAATTAAGGTAGGGTATGGAGAAAGTTCAGCGCTGGAAGTATGGAGAAATGGTTTGGGAGCCTGTCTTTGCCCTGAGTGATGTAGGACAGGTCCCAGCCTGCCCCTTCCCCTCTGAGCCTCAGTTTCACTGCCAGTAGCTGGAGGGGGTTGCAGTGAGGTCCTTTCCACTTCTGCCATTCTGTGAGGTTAACTGTTAAGTAACAATTGTGCACCAGGAAGGGGCCAAATTTTATTTAAAAGACATAGCCTTCATGCCTCATCCCAGCAGTATCTTCTGCTTGCCAGGCCTTTTTGGGAAGGTGAAATAAAAATATTAATCACAACCACCTTACTGAATATCTTTTGAATTTCAGGCAGAGGTATATAAAAACATTTCACAGCCAGTAAGCATGGCAGCAGCCAAAGGTTCTCTCTGACAGTAGTCTTTGCATGTTATCTCCTCTAACTAAATGTTCAAAACCATTTTATGGAGTGGCTGCTCTTACTCTACCTGACAAGTGAGGAAATACATTTAAAGACGGTTAAAAAAGTAGCAGTGGAATTCCAAATGAAAGTCTGTTTGATTCCAAAACTGAGAGTCTCCTGTTGTGCTTTTATTTTTAAAGCTTAATGTATTAATATTTTTCTTTTAAAAAGATTTCATTTATTATGTGTTGATTAGATGATACATTGACATGATTTAAATTTCAATAAGTACATAGATTACATCTTAAAATGTCTTTCTTCTATTGCTGTCCCCTCATTACCCAATTTGCCTTTCACACATATCTGATGGTATCACTTTGTGGTGAATCCTCTTCTGGACATGCAATATGCACATGGAAGCATAAAAAGGAAGAGGGAAGATATCTTTTTACTATACCAATATAATATAGATATTGATACTATATCATATAGTATAGACAATATTTATTTTCTTTTTTATGCAAATGGGACATATGATAAACACAGATCTCTTGATACAAAGCTATCTTTTGGTATGGCTTCTCAGTATTTTGTTTTACCAAAATTTATTTAACCAATGTTTTCTGGATGGACAATTAGGTCATTTCCAGTATTTTTGTTATCATGAACAGTGCTGCAGTAAATAATACATTTTTCAGTTGTGTTATTTTCTGTAGGATAAACTTCTAGAAGTGCGATTGCTGGATTAATTCCAATAGTATTCTGTTAGGAAGAATTGAGTAAAAGGTAGCAGGTAAAGCTTAAGGCTCAAGGAAAGAATGAAGTTGTCTACAAAGCCTCTAAGTCAGGAAGGCTGGATTGAAAGACAGCTGCCACCTTAGAGCTAGATGAACTGGCCGAGCACATCCCCTCAGAGACCAGCTTCTCTGCGGCCTTTCTCTGGCTGGCCCCTTTCTCAACAGCTTCAGCCAGGGCCCCAGGCCTTCAAAATATTCTAGATCCACTTTCATTTCTCCTTCCTCACACTACTCTTTTGACTTCACATGTGGAGGGGACCTTTACTCCTCATTTTCTTCCCTCTTGTTGGCAAGACATTATGATGGGTCCAGTTACTGGAGAGAAGGCATCCTCTCTCTGCAGTGAAGAGAGGGAACACTCTGTGTGAACATAGACTCACTCATACATGAGCGTAGGCGCACATCTGCAGAGCAGGGGCAGAAGCTGGGGACCACATGCACATCCTGATTAGGGAAATGACTTACCATGCTTTTGTCTTCTCATGGTTCTCAACTTGCAGGCTCAGATGGAGGCTTCCTCCTCCTGAGGCTGAGCGTGGCCTCCCCTGCAGACCTCACTGACCCCAGCGTGGCAGAGAGGCTGATGCACCAGGTGAGCAGGCACTCTGTGCTGGGGAGTGGAGGAGAGCGAGAGGTTCTTGGAGATGCTGGGGAAGATCTGCAGGATACAGAAGAGCTGCTGCTGCTGCATTAGGGAGGGTCTAGTTTCTTGTGGAGTATTAGGAATGAAATCTAAGAATCTCTCCCTGGCTTTGTTTCTGCCTGTTTTTTTCTGAGTACTAAACTCCCCTCTCTGCTATATAAAAAAAATTCTTTTCCTCATCCCATTTTCCTTAGGCCCTGGGAAGATCAGGCTTTCTGGCCCCTGGGAGAAGGTTAATGTTATTAATGGACAGATAGTCAGGACTTTAGTTGCACGTGGCAGCAACCCAATGCATCGGAGCTTATTTAAAAGGCAGGGAATTGGCTGAAAAACCTAGAAGTGGCTGTCCAGCTTCAGTTCTGGCTGGATCCAGAAGCTCAAACAGGATCATCAGGATTTTCTTTTTCTTTTCCCCTCTTAGCTCTGCTCCCTTCATTCCTCAGAGTCTTTCATATGTAAGGAAAGGCAGCTGTGACAGCGCCAGATTCACAAGGCACTTGTCTTTCCCAAGTGCCTCCTAAGGAAGGCCTGAGCTCATGGACGTGGAAGGGCCATCATAATGACAGCCTTACCTGAACCACATGGAATGGAATGAGAGACTACAAAGGAAACAGGGATGCTAGACAGAAGGGGAAAAAAAAAAAACATAGATGTATGCTCTAGATGGACATCAAGATTGTATTTGTAGAAGCTGGTAAAATTCACCTAAAACCCAGATCCCTGGACAAAGCTTCTAGTGCTGGAATTCTGGGATTACAGTTTTGGGGGATGGTGTGAGTCACTGGAAGGTTAGAATGAGTCAGCTCAGCCTAACTCTTATGTCCACATCTTGCTGCCAAGGAAGGAATGATGGAAATATTTGGGCCCAATAGGTCTGTTACTGGAAGAGGGGCCTTAGGACTCCCATAAGAAAGTCTCTGAACATGGCTTCCCTGGTGGTCTGTGGTGGAAAATCTGCCTGCCAATGCAGGAGATGCAGGTTCGAACCCTGGGTGGGGAAGATCCCCTGGAGAAGGAAACAGCAACCCACTCCAGTGTAGCCTGGCAGGCTACAGTCCATGGGGTCCATGGGGTCTCAGAAGAGTCAAACATGACTTAGCAACTAAACAACAAACACAGCATCGGGTTTTGAAGAGGGACAGCCAAATAAATGACAGATTCCCAGGGCACTTGATAATCCAAGTAGCAAGTGTGAATCCAGCTAAAGCTATGTCCAATTTGAACCCCTCAAACTGGAAACTGTTTCAGAGGTCAGAAAGAAGGTGTGGAGATAGGAGCAGATCAGTTGAGGTGTAGGAACCAGGTCATACAGGTGTTGGGTATCAGTTCCTGTTGTGAGCTTGTTACTGGTGAAAGTTCAGAGGTCAAACAAGAAGCTTTGCAGTTATGTAGATCTGAGTATGAGCTCCAGTTCCTAACTGTGTAAACTTCTGTAAGTTACTCCATATTACTTTCCTCCCTTGTAAAATGAGGCTAGTACTACCTGCTTTATGGGGCTTCCCTGATCACTCAGCAGTAAAGAATCCTCCTGCAATGTAGCAGACACAAGAGACGCAGGTTCAATCCCTGGGATGGGAAGATCCCTGGAGGAGGAAATGGCAATCCACTCCAGTATTCTTGTCTGAAATGTTGTATGGAAACAGGAGCCTGGTGGGCTACAGTCCAAAGGTTTGCACAGAGCTGGACATTACTGAGCACACACACACGTGTGTGTACACACAGCCCCCCCCCCCCCACATAACTTGCTTTATAAGATTTTTTGTTGTTCAGTCTCTAAATCATGTCCAACTCTCTTGCGACCCCCTGGACTATAGTCCACCAGGCTTCTCTGTCCATGGGATTTTCCCAGGCAAGAATACTGGAGTGGGTTGCCATTCCCTTCTCCAAGGTTTCTTCCTGAGCTGGGGATGGAACCGTGTTTCCTGCATTGACAGGCAGGAGCTCCCAGAGAAGTCCCTGCTTTATAAGGTTACTGTGGGATTTAAATGGTAGGAATGACAGAGCCTGTGTCCTGCAAGAGGCTCAGGAAGTGCTACTGGCCTCTTCATACATCCTCTGTCCCTTCCTGTCCTTGGCCTGTGGTGAGCTCACGGGCCACAAGGGCTGGAAGTACCACCTTTTCCTTTTGCCTACCAGCTCAGCCATAAACTGGACATGCTTACGTTTCCTGTCCAAGTCTCCCTGCTGCGTGTCAAGAGTGGCTGAAGAACACCAGCTGCAAGCAGGCACGGCTGCGTGCAGAAGGGAGCAGTGCGGCCTGTGACCTGGGCCCCACCACATCCAGAGCCGTGTGACTGTGCAGAGATGTACCTGGAAGGTTCTCATGTAGATCAGCAGATCACGGCCTTACCCAGACGCAGTAGTGGGACCCTGGCTCACAGATGCCTGGGGGCAGTGTGTAGGGAGGGGGTGGGGTCTGCCCCTTGTTGCAGAGATGACCTTGGGCTTCCGCTGGCACGTGTGCTGGACTTCAGTAAAGAGTGAGCTGATCAGCCATCTTTCACCTGCTGTGTGCTTGCATCCTGCCTTAAAAGTATACTCAGTGTGGCTCGGGGATAACTTAATATGGTACAGGAATTTTGTGCACCTTCACCGCTACCTCCCTCCTTCATACTCGTCTGGTTCTTGGCTTGAAATTTGATTACAGCACTGGCCCTGGAGCCTGCTGAACTGCGAGCTCCTTCAGAGCAGGAACCACGTCTATTTATCTCAGGATTCCTTGAACCCAGAAGAACGTCTGGGCTGAGTAGGATCACAGAGAACGCTTGGTAAATTGACTTGAATTTCAAGTTCGCGACACAAGCAGTGCTCAATCATTCCTTCCCCATAACTCACAAGTCACATTGTCTTTTAAAAATTAAATGAGACGGCCACCGGAAAGATGTCGCTGCTGCGGTCATTGCGCCTCTGCCTGGTCGCGCGGACCGGGAGCTGCCGGCTGAGCGCTCTTGGCCCTGGTCCCTTCCTGCCTTCCTTGCAGGCCGGGCTCCCTCTCCTTCAGTCGCCCCAGCAGTGGCATACATTTCACTCCGGGTCCTGGCTGTCCTCGGCTTCCAGCAAGGAGCTCCTCATGAAGCTGTGGCGGAAAACGGGCTACTCCTTTGTAAACTGCAAGAAAGCCCTGGAGGCTTGTGGCAGGGATCTCAAACAGGCAGAGAGCTGGCTCCATAAGCAGGCCCAGAAGGAGGGCTGGAGTAAAGCTGCTAGGCTCCATGGGAGGAAGACCAAAGAAGGTCTGATTGGGCTGCTGCAGGAAGGAGACACGACTGTGTTAGTAGAGGTGAACTGTGAGACAGATTTTGTTTCCAGAAATTTAAAATTTCAACAGTTGGTCCAGCAAGTAGCCCTGGGAACCCTGTTGCATTGTCAGAACTTAAAGGATCAACTCTCCACATACAGTAAAGGCTTCTTGAATTCCTCTGAGCTCTCTGAACTTCCAGCAGGACCCGAGAGAGAGGGTTCTCTCAAGGATCAGCTGGCTTTAGCAATTGGGAAACTGGGAGAAAACATGATTCTGAAACGGGCTGCGTGGGTGAAGGTGCCGGCTGGGTTCTGTGTTGGCTCTTATGTCCATGGGGCAATGCACAGCCCCTCGCTCCACAACCTGGCGCTGGGGAAGTACGGGGCCCTGGTCGTCTGCGAGACGTCAGAGCTGAAGGCAAACCTTGAAGACCTTGGCCGCCGCCTTGGGCAGCACGTGGTGGGCATGGCTCCCCTCTCTGTTGGCTCTCTGGATGACGAGCCCGGGGGAGAGGGGGAAACCAAGCGCTGTCCCAGCCATACTTGCTGGACCCTTCCATCACACTGGGACAGTACGTGCAGCCCCACAGGGTGTCCGTCATAGACTTTGTGCGGTTTGAGTGTGGAGAAGGCGAAGAAGCGGCAGATGCCGAATAGATTCCAGAGATTTTGGGCCCAGGAGGATGTGTTTATTCTTAACCCTGGACATTTACAAGAAGAAGTTCACTTCCCAAGCCTCTTCAAACCCAGAATTTTGTTTTTCATTTGGGTTTATAAAGAAATTATATACTTTGTGGTTAAAGCTATTAAATAAAATTGTTAGGTAATAAAGAAAAAAAAATTAAATGTGGACTTTTTTTCTATTATAGAAGTAAAACTTGCTTTTAACACTTAATGAAATTCAAAAGGACTGAGGAAGGAGAAAAAAGAATTGAGAAGAGGAGGGGAGGAGAAAGAAAGAAATGTCTAAGATCCCACCTCTAGTTGTCTGGAGTTGTCTAGTTTAACAAAACCATTGTTAATGTATATGTTCAGCCTCTCCTCATGCGTGGTTCTGAGTGGATCTCCACCAAGGGGCACCTTACATTCAATATTTCCAAGATCAAAGTACTCAGCTTACCCCTAAACCTGCTCTGCCTACATCTTCCTCATCTTAGTTAATGTCAATTGCAAGGAACTCTTTCTTATTTCTCTGGGTTTTTTTTTTTTTTCTCTCTCACATTATAAATCCAGTTCATGAAGAAATTCTGTTGGCTCTAATGTCATCAAAATATGCTCAGCATGTGTTCCCATCTTCACTGCTCTCACCCTGGTCCAAGTTGCCATCATTTCTCACCTGGGTGACTAGTATCTTCCTAACAGCTCTCCCTGTCTCTGCCTTTACCCTTCACCCCTTGTCTAGTCCTGAAACATCAGCCAGAGCTGTCCTTCTATAATGTATGGCAGACTCTGCCACTCCTTTGCTCTAAACCCTCACGTTATCCACAGAAGAAGCCACACTCTTAGAATGGCCTGCAAAACTGTACATGAGCCGCACACCTCCTCCAGCTCTTGAACTTGCTCACTGCGCATGAGCCCCACTGACTGACTTGCTGTTCCTCAAATGTGTCAGGCCCTGAATGCATGCTCAGTCTGCTTAGAACGCTTCTCCTCCAGACATCCACCGGGTTAACTCCTCCACCTCCTCCACCTTCTCAGTGGGTCTAACTGACCACTCTCCTCTGCTTTTTCTCTGTAACACTGATCACAAGCTGACATAACATATACTTTATTTGCCTTGTTTATTATGTCTTCTTCAACTAGAATGAAGAGTTTATACATTGTAGTATCCCTGTGTCTAGGACAGTGCCTGGTACGTAAAAGGCTCTCAGTAAATATTTGTTAAGTAAAAGAGGGAAATATAACAACTAGGGTATGACTCTGAATAAGGGGAGTATGTGTATTTAATTGACCTACTTTTTTTTGCAGAGTGGAATTTTACAAAGTAGATTGGACAAAAATGATGTAAACTTTCATTTCAGTGTATTTGCTCAACACCAACAACAGAAGAAAGACCATGTTGTGTGCCTTGGGGAATTCAAAGATGTCTCTTCCCATATGGATTAAAGTTAGCAGGGAGAGGAAAACTCCTATTCATGCTTAGAAGCCCAGTCCATCCAGTACCTTCTCATGATGGCTTTTCTCAAATTCCCTAAAGAGGAGTTAGTTTCTTAGTCTCTTCATTTCTTCTTAACACTTAACATGCTATGTCTTGATTTACTGATTTACAGTTTTGTTAAATCAGGACACAGCACCATATAATACCCATCTCTGTAGCCACAGAACCTAGCACAGAGCCACGAAGAGCACTTAGATATTTGCTGAATGACTTAGGTGATGGGCCATGTGAGCAGATGACCTTGAAATATGAGCACTGGACTTTAAAAGGTAAGAAAATGGCATTCAGTGTTGAAGTAATAGAATGTATATTTAATTTCTTAAATTTGATGTTTAATGATATATTTGAAAAAAATGATATAATTAAACTGCACTATAGTTAGGCATTGGAGAAGACAATGGCACCCCACTCCGTACTCTTGCCTGGCAAATCTCATGGGCAGAGGAGCCTGGTGGGCTGCAGTCCATGGGGCCGCGGGGAGTCAGATAGGACTGAGCGAATTCACTTTTACTTTTCGCTTTCATGCATTGGAGAAGGAAATGGCAACCCGCTCCAGCGTTCTTGCCTGGAGTCCCGGGGATGGTGGAGCCTGGTGGGCTGACGTCTATGGGGTCACACGGAGTCAGACACGACTGAAGCAACTTAGCAGCAGCTATAGTTAGGCATGAATGGAGAGCAGCTTATATAACACTGCTGTTGTATAAATCCAATTTTAAAATCGTTTTTCTTCCTTTCTTTGGTACCTTTCTTTGAAACAGATGATACCTATTAAATTGCATAATTTAATCTTAATTACATACATATAAGGACGTACATGTACATACAGTGATGACTTCTAATAATATCGGAAGCCAAAAAATCTGATAGAAGTATTTAGGAATTAAGATGTAAGAGTTTAATTATGCTTCTCTGTGTGTGTGTGAAAGAGAGAGAAAGAGGGAGGGAGAGAGAATTACTGGAGATGACCAAAGTTAGCAGAAGTAATGTTACCAAACCAGCGAGAACCATCAGTGCCTGGAGAAAATTCTCCAATTATTTAAGATTCAAAGGTGTGTATATGTGAAATGAAGATGCCACATATTTCATAAAGACAAAGGTGAGTAGGGACTAAACAAGACAGCCTGTCTAAAGTCGCCTGTGACTCAGCGCAGACTCAGAAGGCAAAAATGCAAGGCCACGATGAGGACAACAGCAGACGGAACTTTTCTGATGATAGACTTTAACTGAAGCCTCTGCCTCGGCCCGTCCTTCCCTCCTTCATCCCTTGTGAGGGGGACCAGCCACCAGTCAGCAGAAAGCAGTAAATGGTAACTGATCTCATGGATGAACCCCAAATTCCAATGAGTGGGCATGTTTTTGGTATCAGTAAATAAGTACATTGGTATATCCTGTCAGTGATCAATTATGCATCACCCTGGTCATTAAAAGCTGCTTTCTCAGGCCCGCAGGGAGTTTTTGGAAGGTTCCTAAGAGCAGGGAAGGCTGGGCAGGGGTATCTGTGTCCGAACCTCTCCCCATACAGCTTCCTTTAACCCCCAGTGCCCACTGTGAGTGTGTCAGCTGCCTGCCACCAACCAGAGGTGAGGATAAGTGGTCTGCTCCTTCTCTGCCTGCAACCCTGAAGAAAAGCCCATCAGTTCTTTATTTCAGGTGTATAAGTGACAGAATCACAGAGCCAGGAAGTTGATGGAAATGTGCAGCTGCGTCCTTGATCTAAGCCTGTTCTTCCCAGGCGCCATCCTCCTTTGCCATGACATCCTCTCTCTACATGCACAGCATCCCAGCTGTTCTGACCAGGTTGCCAGATAAAACATAGGACAACCAGTTAAAGTAGAATTTCAGATAAACAATGAATGCTTTTTAAAATATATGGATGTCCCAAATAGTTCACAGGCATTTTATGCTGAAATTTCATTTGTAAATAATTCAAATTTAGCTGGGCTTCCTGTAATTTTATTGCTATATCTGGCAACCCTACTTTTAATGCCTCCTCTCCTACCAGTGTCCCCACTTCTTCCCTTTTCCCAGTCTGTGAGTTTCCTTCTGCTGTGGCAAACCCCCAACCTTCTCTTAGGCTTTGGACAAAGCTGCTGCTTCTGATAGGATCATCCATCATGCACATTCTGTCTTTCTGCTCCTTCTTCATCTCTCAGGGGGAGAAGAAGTTTGGTGTCTGAACTTGGAGGAACAACTTTAGATCTAGGTGACTTGTTCCCTATTTCCACTTTGCTTTTGTTTTATAAAGTTTCTTCTTAGCACGTTTATGACACGAAGTAGCTATAACAATCATGTCTTGATGTATTTAAAATGAATATCCAGTAAGGATATCACATGGAACTCTGCTCAATGTTATGTGGCAGTCCTGATAGGAGGGGAGTTTGGGGGAGAATGGATACGTGTATATGTGTTGCTGAGTTCACTATTCACCTGAAACTATCACAACATTGCTTGTTAGTAGCTATACCTCATTATGAAATAAGAAGTTTAAAAAGGGAAAAAAAAGAAAAAGAAAGAAATCACTAACCCAAAGGGCTTTTCAAGTGCCCCTAGTGGTAAAGAACTCACCTTCCAATGCAAGAGACTTAAGATCAGATTCAATTCCTGGGTTGGGAAGATCCCCTGGAGAAGGGCATGGCAACCCTCCTGCATTCTTGCCTGGAGAATCCCATGGACAGAGGAGCCTGGCAGGGCTACGCTCCATGGGGTTGCAAAGAGTCGGACATGACTGAAGCAACTTAGCACGCAACCCAAAGATCGCTATGGGACAGGTTCTGCCCAAAGTGGCAGTGACACATTGGAAAATACTGTGCTGTTTCTCTAATGTTTACGTGGCCTCAGAGATTTCAAAAGAGATGTTTATGCATAAAATAACATCATAAAAGAAAAACCTGCTACTTGACAGTTTCCCTTTAATGGAAAGATTTTTTTCATGCCCATAAACATTTGTTAGGGAGAAAAGGAGAGTATGACTTCCCTTCTGGATGTAGAGAGTCGAGATTCACAGAGATCATGAAAGTGAAAGTCACTCAGTTGTGTCTGACTCTTTGCGACCCCATGAACTACACAGTTCATGGAATTCTCCAGGCCAGAATACTGGAGCGGGTAGCCTTTCCCTTCTCCAGGGGATCCTCCCAACCCAGGGATCAAGCCCAGGACTCCCGAATTGTAGGTGGATTCTCTACCAGCTGAGCCACAAGAGAAGCCCAAGAATACTGGAGTGGGTAGCAGAGATCATATAACTTGCTTAAATGAAGATAGCAAAAATGCTATAGTTTCCCTGATTAAATTAGCACTCCACTGAAATTTAAAGCTTTATCTACTGTTTCAGGTACGTTCCTTTCTTTGTGGCTTTGGGTGTGTGTTTATATTTTAATTCTAGGGAGTGGCTTGTTATTATCATTTATCATTATAAATCCAGTGGTTCCTAGATTAAATGAAACAGATTTTTCCAAGGGTTGGGGGGCTGGAAACAAAACAAAAAACAATCATGCCTTGCACAGCATTGTTCAATCCATCAGTCAAGGGTCCCCACTGGGTTTAGGATGAGATGTAACTTTTGTACCTTAAGCTAAAGGAGAGCCTTCCTCCTCTCTTTGCGTGTCCCTGCCCCCTACCCACCTCAAGTCACACTATAAAGTCCTCATCGCATAGCTTGGGACTGCAGTCTTGGGACTGCAGCAGTCAGGGCATCACAGTCTCCCCAGTCCATCACACTTAAATCATCCCTCCCTCTTTGTTTCACATTCCCTTCTTTCTAACAGCTGGACCATGCTCCACCCCCAACCTATTTCTCTTCAGTATGTGCTTAATTCTTTTATTTGAATTTTTACTGTTTTTTAGTTAATAGATTTTATTTTTTAGAGTAGTTTTATGTTCATAGTAAAAATGAGCCAAAAGTACAGCGAGTTCCCATATAGCCCTTTCCCCCAACACCTTACAATCTCCCCCACCATTGACATTCCCCATCAGAGTGCATTTGTTACAATCGATGAACTTATGATGACATAATATTAGCACCCAAAGTCCATTGTTTATGTTAACATTCACTCTTGGGGTTCTATATTTTATAGGTTTTGACAAATGTATTATAACATGCATTTGCCATCGCAGTAATGTACAGAGTAATTTTCCTGCCCTAAATATCCCCTGTGCTCTGCTGATTCATCCTTCCCTCCCTCTTAAGTCCCTGGACACCACTGATTTTTTTTTTTTTTTTTTACCAACGCCATAGTTTTGCTTTATCCAGAACATCATATATTTGAAATCATAAGGTATGTAAACTTTCCTTCATGTCTTCTCATGGCTTAATAGCTTATATCTTTTTAGTGCTGAATAATATTTCATTGTCTCAAGTATCATAGTTCATTTATCTATTCATATACCATTTCGTAGACCGCAGCCATGAAATTAAAAGACGCTTGCTCCTTGAAAGAAAAGCTATGACCAACCCAGACAGCATATTAAAAAGCAGAGACATTACTTTACCAACAAAGGTCTGTCAGTCAAAATTATGGTTTTTTTCAGTAGTCATGTATGGATGTGAGAGTTGAAATATAAAGAAAGCTGAGTGCCAAAGAACTGATGCTTTTGAACTGTGGTATTGGAGAAGACTCTTGAGAGTCCCTTGGACTGCAAGGAGATCCAACCAGTCCATCCTAAAAGAAATCAGTCCTGAATATTCATTGGAAGGACTGATGCTGAGGCTGAAACTCCAATACTTTGGCCACTGACTCATTTGAAAAGACCCTGATGCTGGGAGAGATTGAGGGCAGGAGGAGAAGGGGATGACACAGGATGAGATGGTTGGATGGCATCACTGACTCGATGGACATGAGTTTGAGTAAGCGTCAGGAGTTGGTGATGGACAGGGAAGTGTGGTGTGTTGCAGTCCATGGGGTCACAAAGAGTCAGACACGAGTGATTGAATGACTGAATTGAACTGAACTGATACCAAAAGACAATTTTGTGACTTCCAAATTTTGTAATTATGAATAAAGTTACTATAAACGTATATGTATAGGTTTTTGTAGTGGATGTAAGTTTTCAGTTCATTTGGGTAAATACCAAAGAGTGCAGCTGCTGGATCATATGGTGAGAGTATGTTTAGTTCTGTAAGAAACGGTTGTCTTCCAAGGCGGCTGCACAGTTTTGCAACTCCCCAAAGCAGTGAATGAGAACCCCTTTTGCTCCACATCCTTATGGCATTTGGTGTTGTCAGTGTTCTGGATCTTGGCCATTTTCATGGATGTGTGTTGTTTAGTCCCTCAGCCATGTCTGATTCTTTTGTGACCTCATGGACTATAGCCTGCCAGGCTCCTCTGTCCATGGGATTTCCCAGGTGGAATGGGTTGCCATTTCCTTCTCCAGAGGATCTTTCCAACCCAGGGATCAAACCCACATCTCTTGCATTGGCAGCAGGCTTCTTTACCACCGAGCCACCAGGGAAGCCTCTCATGTGGAGTGGAATCTTATTGTCTTAATTTACAGTTTTCTAATGATGTGTGATGTTGAACATCTTTTCAAGCTTACTTGCCGTCCATGTATTTTATTCAATGAGGTCTATGCTCAGGTCTTTTGCCTATTTTTTAATCAGATTGTTTTCTTGTTCCTGAGTTTAAAGAGTTCTTTGTATATTTTGGATGACAGTTATTTATCAGATGTTATCTTTTGAAATATTTTGCCCAGTCTGTGGCTTGCCTTCTCATTCTTTTGAGATTGTCACAGAAGTTTTTAATTTTAATGAAGTCCAGTTTATCAATTCTTTCTTTCATGGATCATGCCTTTGGTGTTGTACCTGAAAAGTCATTACCATACTCAAAGTCATCTAGGTTTTCTCCTATGTTAACTTCCAGGAGTTTTGTAGCTCTGTGTTTTACATTACGTCTTGATCCATTTTGAGTTAATTTTTGTCACGGGTATAAAGTCTGTGTCTAGATTCATATTTTTGCATGTGAATGTTCAGTTGTTCCAGTACCATTTGTTTAAAAAGCTATCTTGTTTCATTGTGTTGCCTTTGCTCCTTAATCAAAGATCAGTTGACTATATTCATGTGAGTCTATTTGTAGGGTTTTTAATTCCGGTCCATTGATTTGTTTGTCTGTTCCTTTAATAATAGCACACTGTCTTGATTACTGTAGTTTATGAAGTACTTAGCTTAAAAGTCTCGAAGTTGAGTAATATAGGTCCTCTGTTCTTGTCTTTTAATATTGAATGGGTTATTTTAGGTCTTTTGGTGGCTCAGAGGTTAAAGCATCTGCCTCCAATGTGGGAGACCCGGGTTCGATCCCTGGGTCGGGAAGATCCCCTGGAGAAGGAAATGGCAACCCACTCCAGTATTCTTGCTTGGAGAATCTCATGGACTGAGGAGCCTGGTGGGCTGCAGTCCATGGGATCACAAAGAGTCGGATACGACTGAGTGACTTTACTTACTTACTTAAAGCTCAACATTCAGAAAACGAAGATCATGGCATCTGGTCCCATCACTTCATGGGAAATAGATGGGGAAACAGTAGAAACAGTGTCAGACTTTGTTTTTTGGGGGGCTCAAAATCACTGCAGATGGTGACTGCAGTCATGAAATTAAAAGATGCTTACTCCTTGGAAGAAAAGTTATGACCAACCTAGATAGCATATTCAAAAGCAGAGACGTTACTTTGCCGACTAAGGTCCGTCTAGTCAAGGCTATGGTTTTTCCTGTGGTCATGTATAGATGTGAGAGTTGGACTGTGAAGAAGGCTGAGCGCCGAAGAATTGATGCTTTTGAACTGTGGTGTTGGAGAAGACTCTTGAGAGTCGCTTGGACTGCAAGGAGATCTAACCAGTCCATTCTGAAGGAGATCAGCCCTGGGATTTCTTTGGAAGGAATGATGCTAAAGCTGAAACTCCAGTACTTTGGCCACCTCATGCAAAGAGTTGACTCATTGGAAAAGACCCTGATGCTGGGAGGGATTGGGGGCAGGAGGAGAAGGGGACGACAGAGGATGAGATGGCTGAATGGCATCACTGACTCGATGGACATGAGTCTGAGTGAACTCTGGGAGTTGGTGATGGACAGGGAGGCCTGGCGTGCTACCATTCATGGGGTCGCGAAGAGTTGGACACGACTGAGAACTGAACTGAATGTCCAGTGGAATTAGTTTTCCATGACTCGACTTCAGGAAATGCTATTACAGGGGAGTCATTCTGTAAGGAGAGGCTAAATGTTTGATGTGGGGAAGAGAAAGCAAAAGGAAGCTTACTGTTCTAGGTAAAGGTGAGATTTCTGACAGTGTGAGAGCAAAGGTGTTAATTATAGTGATTTTGATTAGCTCTGTGGTGGACCTTCTTGACTCTGAAATTGATTAAAGTCTGGAACTGGAAACTTTACAGAAAGGGTTATCAGTAGTCTAATTTTCTAGGGAAGAGTCCATATAAAAACTTGGGGTAAAAAAATTTTTCTAGAAAACAGAACCAAAAAACCCCCTTGCCCAGTTAATTGGGGGTTGTTGAGATCCATATGGGGTTCTGTAATCTGTTGTTTTTATCGTATAAATCATCATTAAGTGTCTTTTTTTCTTGGTCATAGGTAAGTTTTTTTTTTTTTCCTTGAAAATATTCTTAAATTATGGCTAATGACCCATAATTTATAGTTAAAGTATACTTGCTTTTTGAGCTAAACTGAGAAAATGACTTAAACCTAGATATAGTTTTTTAAAAATGGAGACAAACTAGGTTTGAGAAACATGGCTGTTACCTATTTATAAGAAGTTAAAGCCGAGATTTTCTTTTTCTTTAAATTTTGTTATTCATTACTTTCTGGGGCTGCACTGTTGCTTTGCTTGGGCTTTCTCTGGCTGTGGCGAGCAGGGGCTCCTCTTCATTGTGGGAGGTGGGCGACTCATGGCGACGGCTCCTCTTGTTGCGGAGCACAGGCCTAGGCACCTGGGCTTCTGTACACGCAGCATGTGTGCTCAGTAGCTGGGGCTCACGAGCTCTAGAGTGCACGCTCAGTGCTTTGCTGCACAGCTTAGTTGCTCCGTGGCATGTGGGATCTTCTTGGACCAGGGGTTGAGCCCGTGTTACCTGCATTGGCAGGCGGATTCTTATCCCCAAGATGTTCTTGAGATCATAACAGGAATTGTAGCATTCATTTCAGATTTAATTCACTGACTGTGACTTCATTCTTTTGCAGGTATGATATTTAATGAACGTGATCAGGAGTTGAGAGACTTGGGTTATCAGAAACATGCCTTCAATATGCTTATCAGTAACCGCTTGGGCTACCACAGAGACGTGCCAGATACGAGGAATGCCGCGTACGTTCCTTCTTAGTTTCTGCTCGCCATTTTAATAACACGGTGCTTTTAGTGTGGCAGATACGTCATGGGGGTGGTGCTAATAATCTGCAATTAGGCTTCATCATTCAGGATACTAGAAAATTTAAGACAGATTTATTTCCACTCTTACTATGCTTGAAGCCACATGGTCTGAGATTGTACTGACAGGGTTCTAGAGCTTGCTGTGTTTCTTTTGAAATGTAAAATAATTGGAAAAAGGAGGAGAGGTACTAATTGCATATAATTAAGTAACCTTCTGAGTATATGTTTATCTTAAATGTTTGTTTATTAGATTCATAACAAAAAGGAATTCACATCAGTGAAGAATGCTACTCGTGATATCACTTTCCTGTTTTCATTCTTTTTGTTTTTTTCAAAGGCTTTTCTTTCATTCGGTTAATCAGTCATTCACTCTACAGATCTGTTTCAGCACCTTCTGTTTGCTGGACACTGTGTTAGGCCCTGGAAATAAAATAAGACATAGCCCCTTGGTTCACAGGGCTTAGTATCTGTCGGGGGAGGTTGATAAGGAAGTGAGTAATTACAGTGGCACAAGAATGAAGGCTGTGATAGGAACGGGTGAGGCAGAGCCCCCACACCAGAGCGACCAGGGAAGGCGTCAGAGGGACGACTGAGCAGTACTGTATAGCGAGGTTGTCCCCTGATTGGGAACAGGCTGAGGCAGGAGATACACCGTTTGTCAAAGGGAAAGAATGACAAGAGGCTGAAAGCAGGCAGGGCCCAGATGTTGTGAGGCATTGTATGCTGTGTGGAAGAACATGGAGTTCCAGATTTTATTTTCTAAGTCAGTGTTTTTTTTTTGTTTTTGTTTTTTTTTAACTCTATGTATCAGATCTAGGCCCTTAAATCTATTTCTCACTTCCACTGTATAATCATAAGGGATTTGATTTGGGTCATACCTGAATGGTCTAGCGGTTTTCCGTACTTTCTTCAATTTATGTTTGAATTTGGCAATAAGGAGCTCATGATCTGAGCCACAGTCAGCCCCTGGTCTTGCTTTTGCTGACTGTATGGAGCTTCTCCACCTTTGGCTGCAAAGAATATAATCAATCTGATTTCGGTGTTGACCATTTCATGATGTCCATGTGTAGAGTCTTCTCTTGTGTTGTTGGAAGAGGGTGCTTGCTATGACCAGTGCATTTTCTTGACAAAACTCTATTAGTCTTTGCCCTGCTTCATTCTGTACTCCAAGGTCAAATTTGCCTGTTACTCCAGGTGTTTCTTGACTGCCTACTTTTGCATTCCAGTCCCCTATAATTCATTATAGGGGCAAAGGCAAATAGAGTTTTGCCAAGAGAATGGAGTAATCATAGCAAACACCCTCTCCCAACAACACAAGAGAAGACTCTATACATGGACATCACCAGATGGTCAATACCAAAGTCAGATTAATTATATTCTTTGCAGCAAAGATGGAGAAGCTCTATACAATCAGCAAAAACAAGACCAGGAGTTGACTGTGGCTCAGATCATGAACTACTTATTGCCAAATTCAGAATGAAATTGAAGAAAGTAGGGAAAACCACTAGACCATTCAGGTATGACCTTAATCAAATCCCTTGCTCCTGCATCCATGGGATTTTCCAGGCCAGAGTACTGGAGTGGGGTGCCATTGCCTTCACCTGACTAGACAGTAGAAGTGAGAAATAGATTCAGGGAATTAGATCTGATAGAATGCCTGAAGAACTGTGGATGGAGGTTCCTGACATTGTACAGGAGGCAGGGATCAAGAGCATTGCCAAAAAAAGAAATGCAAAAAGGCAAAGTGATTGAGTGAGGAGGCCTTACAAATAGCTGTGAAAAGAAGAGAGGCAAATGGCAAAGGAAAACGAAAAGAAATACCCATTTGAATGCAGAGTTCCAAGAATAGCAAGGAGAGAGAAGAAAGCCTTACTCAGTGATCAATGCAAAGAAATAGAAGAAAACAATAGAATGGGAAAGACTAAAGATCTCTTCAAGAAAATTAGATATACCAAGGGAACATTTCATGCAAAGATGGGCTCAATAAAGGACAGAAATGCTATGGACCTAACAGAAGAAGACATTAAGAACATATGGCAAGAATACACAGAAGAACTGTACAAAAAGATCATCACAACCCAGATAATCACAATGGTGTGATCACTCACCTAGAGCCAGACATCATGGAACGTGAAGTCAAGTGGATCTTAGGAAGCATCACTATGAACAAAGCTAGTGGAGGTGATGGAATCCCAGTTGAGTTATTTCAAATTCTAAAGGATGATGCCATGAAAGTGATGCACTCAATATTTCAGCAAGTTTGGAAAACTCAGCAGTGGCCAAAGAATTGGAAAAGATCAGTTTTCATTCCAATTCCAAGAAAAAGGCAATGCCAAAGAATGCTGAAACTACCACACAATTGCACTCATTTCACACGCTAGGAAAGTAATGTTCAAAATTCTGCAAGCCAGGCTTCAGCAATACATGAACCATGAACTTTCAGGTGTTCAAGCTGGTTTTAGAAAAGGCAGGGGAACCATAGATCAAATTGTGAACATCTGCTGGCTGATCAAAAAAGTAAGAGAGTTCCAGAAATACATCGATTTTTTCTCTTTTGACTATGCCAAAGCCTTTGACTGTGTGGATCACAACAAACTGCAAAACTCTGAAAGCAATGAGAATACCAGAACACCTGATCTGCCACTTGAGAAACCTGTATGCAGGTCAGAAGCAACAGTTAGAACTGGACATGGAACAGCCAACTGGTTCCAAATAGGGAAAGGAGTACGTCAAGGCTGCATATTGTCACCCTGCTTATTTAACTTATATGCAGAGTACATCATGAGAAACGCTGGACTGGAAGAAACACAAGCTGGAATCAAGATTGCTGGGAGAAATCTCAATAACCTCAGATATGCAGATGATCCACCCTTATGTCAGAAAGTGAAGAAGATCTAAAGAGCTCCTGATGAAAATGAAAGAGGAGAGTGAAAAAGTTGGCTTAAAACTCAACATTCAGAAAACTAAGATCATGGCATCCAGTCCCATCACTTCATGTTAAATAGATGGGGAAACAGTGGAAACAATGACAGACTATCTTTTAGGGCTCCAAAATCACTGCAGATGGTGACTGCAGCCATGAAATTAAAAGACACTGCCCCTTGGAAGAAAAGTTATGACCATCCTAGACAGCATATTAAAAAGCAGAGACATTACTTTGCCAACTAAGGTCCGTCTAGTCAAGGCTATGGTTTTTCTAGTAGTCATGTATGGATGTGAGATTGGGACTATAAAGAAAGCTGAGTGCCAAAGAGTTGATGCTTTTCAACACTGGTGTTGGAGAAAACTCTTTAGAGTCCGTTGGACCACAAGGAAATCCAATCAGTCCATTCTAAAGGAAATCAATTCTGAACATTCATTGGAGGAACTGATGCTAAAGCATAAACTCCAATACTTTGGCCACCTGATATGAAGAATGGACTCATTTGAAAAGACCCTGAATCTGAGAAAGATGGGATGTGGCAGAAGGGGAAGAGAGAGGATGAGATGATTGGATGGCATCACCAACTCAATGGACATGAGTTTGAGCAAGCTCTGAAGTTGGTGATGGACTAGGAAGCCTGGCATGCTGCAGTCCAAAGGGTTGTAAAGAGTTGGACATGACTGTGTGCCTGAACTGAACTGAATTGAGTGCCATAACTCCTGTGGCAGTGGCAGTCTGTCTCCCTGCTCACTTAGTGCTGTGAGGGCCCCTGCAAGACAAACAGCTGTGCTACCTTCATGCTCAACTCTCATTGGAGCTGAGCTGCCACAGGCAAAAAAAGTCTTACTCCATGTGCATAGGGTTGCTTCCTTAGTGTCCAACTCACTGTGACTCTGTCTATGGTGTTCTGCCAGGCCTCTCTGCAGGGAGGGTGGTTCTCCAGGCAAGAATACTGAAGCGTACTGCCAATACTGGTTGCTATACTCTTCTAGAGCACTATATTTCCTGCTGCCGTAGCTGCCAACTCCCAGGTCCTCCAACTGAGTACCTGGTGCTTCCAGAAGCACTGCACCGACTCAAGAAGCTGCACCACCTCTACACCTGGCCTCACATGGTCAAACCCAAGTCCTCCAGCACAGCCTCAGCAGCAAACCCCAGTGAACAACCCATATCCAGAGGTGGAAATAAAATCACAATTGAAGCCCAGGGGGCAGTGTGACTCAAACCCTCCTACCAGCTGTACAGCTACAGATCAAATCTACATGATCAACTAGGCATACTCTGTGTCTGTGGAACATATAAAAGGTCATTGAAAGCTCTCACAAAAGAAAGCACACTAGTTTTGATAGCTATGGAAATTGGAGGCAAGAGCATAGAGGAGTAGGAGCCGATTAGCATCTGAGCTGCCCTCACAGCAGGTCCAGAGATCAGCACAGTGTTGGAGGGAATCCTTTCTTCATATCCTAAGGAGTGAAGTGGACTGTGACTTCCAGAGAGGGAAAGGACTCTGGCAACCGTGACTCAAGAAAAACATTTCTTATGTTTTGACTTGTTCTGTAGATTCTTTTGGATTTTTTTCTTTTTCTTCCTTTTCCCCCCTCTGTTGTAATTGTTGATTTTTTTGGCACTATGAAATATGATTAAGCTTTTGAGCTTATTTTTTTTTCTCTTTTTTCTCTCAGTCATATTTTTTATTGTTATGATAAACCTCTGCCTCTATACTGGGCTTTTGTGATTCTGGGGAGTTTTTTTTCCTCATTTTTTAATTTTAATTTTTAAAACCTGTTATTATTTTTTCTACATTTATTACTTTGTTTGCTTTTCCTACTGTTCTTTCCCCCTTGTAGTTAATCTTTAATATATATAAATCTTTATCTACTTCTATTTAACTTTGCATATCTATTCTTACTTTCTTTTCTTTCTTTCCTTTAGTCTCAACATATTTGTTAGTTTTATTTTCATTGCTTTATTCCCCACTGGGCACCTGCTTTGGTTTTGTTTTCCAGTTTGTGCTTTAGTTAGTTTTGTTCTGATAGACATAATCTTTGGTTCCCTTTGTTCACCAGGTCAGTCTATTGTACTTTATTTTTGTTTGATTGTTTTGATTTTGCTTATGGGTGTATACGTACATGTACAGGAATGAGAAAAAAGATTTACAGACAAGTAAAAGCTGAGAGAATTCAGCACCACCAAACCAGCTCTTCACAAATGCTAAACGATCTTCTCTAGACAGGAAACACAGAAAAGGTTTATAAACTCAAACCCAAAACAACAAAGTAAATGGCAACAGGAGATACTTATCAATAATTATCTTAAATGCAAATGGGTTGAGTGCCTAAACCAAAAGATAAAGCCTGGCTGAATGGATACAAACGCAAAACCCCTATACATGCTGTCTAAAAGAGACCCATCTCAAACCAAGGGACACATACAGACTGAAAGTGAAGGGCTGGAAAAAGATATTTCACGCAAATGGAGACAAAAAGAAAGCAGGAGTAGCAATACATATATCAGATAAAATAGACTTTGAAATAAAGGCCTTGAAAAGAGACAAAGAAGGACACTACATAATGATGAAAGGATCAATCCAAGAAGATATAACAATTATAAATATATATGCACCCAACATAGGAGCACTGAAATACATAAGGCAAATACTATCAAGTATGAAAGGGGAAATTAACAGTAACACAATAATAGTGGGAGACTTTAGTACACCACTCACACCTATGGATTGATCAACCAAACAGAAAATTAGCAAGGAAACATAAATAATACAATGCACCAGTGTCGGGAGCCAGAGTGAGGAATCCCACCCGTGACAGGGTCACGTGGCAAACTCAGATGGCAGGGCAATTTGAGTCATCGGATTTCTCCCTGGTTTTTCCTGAACATGCGCCCCCCAAAATAAGAATTTGTCTGTTTTCCCATTTCAGCCCAACCCCCCTTTGATAATGCTCTAGCCTGCCTGACAGGTTCCCCCAATTTTCTGCAAGCTTGTGAATTGCTCACAACCTCCCAACTGTGAGAGGCACAAAAGCCTTAAAGTATCTTAAAGTTTCAGAGTCTTTTCAAATGTATATTGGTGACAGGATTTCACAGTTGACTCAATGATTGCTGCCAGACTTCCTTATTCCTTATCTCTCAGGCACCCGGGAAGATGTGATCTATGTAATTGGGATATGAAAAAAGGGATATGTAGTAGTTTTGATGTTAGCAATACTGAACTTTTGAGTAAATTACTTTCCTTTTGCTATAAATCACTGTACTTCCTTTTATTACAAACTACTATATTCTTATTTAGTCTTATCTGAAAATGGCATTCAGACTTTGGAAAGATTAACACAGATAAGTCTTCTGGTTAACAAAAACTTCATCAGGAGAGAGCCATAAAAATGTTAATAGGCCTCTTGGCCAGAAGATAGTGTAAACCACCTGAGACTTTTGTAACAGGAGAATATGCAAAAAAGAAAGCCTTGTCTCAATGAGGGTCGGGCCTGCTAATTCTGCGTAACTCTGCATATTCTATTATGTATAATTTGGGGTATATAAGTTGATTCTGAACAATAAACGCTCTCTTGGAGCCTTACGCCAACGTTAGATTTCCCCATTTTTTCCCCTTTTTCCCCCTTTCCTTTTTTCCCTTTTTTTCCCCTTTTTTCCCTCTTGGAGCTTTACACCGATGCTGGGCTTCCCATGTCATTCTTTTTCTCCCCTTTCTCCTTTTTTCGGCTGAATTCCCATCTGGGGCGGGGAGGCTCACCACGTCTACTTATCTGTCCCGGCTGCTAAGATCTGTAAGAGAGAGAGCCCAGGGCGGGGCACTCTCCGATATTCAAACGGATGCCGGTGGCCTACGTAGATGGTGCAAACCTCTTGTCTTGAGTTTTTATTGGTTTTCCCCGTAAACCAAGTTATTCAGCCCTCTTTTCTTCCACTAATTTCCTACTATACTATTCTTTCCTGAGCTATCCTGTTCTCTCCTATCCTGTCCTATCTCGCCCGCTCTGTCCCCGCTTTGAATATCCCTGGATCCACCGGGGCTGGTCCCCGGCAGACCAGTTAGACCTAATTGATATCTATAGGATATTTCATCCCAAAACGAGTTTCACCTTTTAGTGCACATGGAACATTCTCCAGGATAGATCACATCATGGACCATAAATCTAGTCTTGGTAAATTCAGAAAAATGGAAATCATTTCAAGCATCTTTTCTGATCACAGTGCGGTAAGATTAGATGTCAACTACAGGGGAAAAAAAAATCTATTAAAAATACAAGCATGTGGAGACTAAACAACACGCTTCTGAATAATCAACAAATCATGGTAGGAATCAAAAAAGAAATCAAACTATGTATAGATACAAATGAAAATGAAAACACGACAACCCAAAACCTATTGGATTCAGTAAAAGCAGTGCTAAGAGGAAGGTTCATATAAATACAAACTTACCTAAGAAATAAGAGAAAAATCAAATAAATAACCTAACCAGACACCTAGGCAACTAGAAAAAGAAGAAATGAAGCAGCCCAGGGTTAGTAGAAGGAAAGAAATCACAAAAATTCGTGCAGAAGTAAATGAGAAAGAAACAAAGGAGACTATAGCAAAAATCAACAAAACTAAAAGCTGGTTCTTTGAGAAGATAAATAAAATAGATAAGGTGTTAGTCAGACTCATCAAGAAAAATGGCAGAAGAATCAAATCAAAGAATTAGAAATGAAAATGGAGAAATCACAACAGACAACACAGAAATACAAAGAATCATGAGACTACTAACAGCAATTATATGACAACGAAATGGACAACTTGGAAGAAATGGATGAATTCTTAGAAAAGTATAACCTTCCAAAACTGAGCCAGGAAGAAATAGAAAATCTCAACAGACATATCACAGGCATGGAAATCGAAATAGTAAACAAAATCTTCCAATAAACAAAAGCCCAGAACCAGATGGCTTCATAGGTGAATACTACCAAAAATTTAGAGATGAGCTAATAACTATACTACTCAAACTCTTCCAGAAAATTGCAGAGGAAGGTAAATTCCCAAACTCATTCTATGGGGCCACCAACACTCTAATACCAAAACCAGACAAAGATGACATAAAAAAAAAAAAAAGAAACGGTACAGATATGCCAAGAATACACAGAAGAACTGTACAAAGAAGATCTTCACAAACCAGATAATCAAGATGTGAACACTCACACTCACCTAGAACAGACATCCTGGAATGTGAAGTCAAGTGGGCCTTACAAAGCATCATTATGAACAAAGTTAGTGGAGATGATGGAATTCCAGTTGAGCTATTTCAAATCCTAAAAGAGGATCCTGTGAAAATGCTGCACTCAATACATCAGCAAATTTGGAAAACTCAGCAGTGGCCATAGGACTGGAAAAGCTCAGTTTTCATTCCAATCCCAAAGAAAGGCAATACCAAAGAATACTCAAATTACCACACAATTGCACTCATCTCACACGCTAGCAAAGTAATGCTCGAAATTCTCCAAACCAGGATTCAGCAATACGTGAACTGTGAACTTCCAGATGTTCAAGCTGGATTTAAGAAAAGGCAGAGAAACCAGAGATAAAAAATCCAACATCTGCTGGATGATTGAAAAAGCAAGGGAGCTCCAGAAGGACATCTATTTCTGCTTTATTGACTACGCCAAGCCCTTCTGGATCACAATAAACTGTGGAAAATTCTGAAAGAGACAGACATACCAGACCACTTGACTTGCCTCTTGAGAAACCTGTATGCAGGTCAGGAAGTAACAGTTAGAACTGACATGGAACAACAGACTGGTTCCAAATAGGAAAAGGAGTACATCAAGGCTGTATATTGTCACTCTGCTTATTTAACTTCTATGCAGAGTACATAATGAGAAATGCTGGGGTGGAGGAAGCACAAGCTGAAATCAAGATTGCTGGGAGAAATATCAATAACTTCAGATATGCAGATGACACCACCCTTATGGCAGAAAGTGAAGAAGAACTAAAAAGCCTCTTGATGAAAATGAAAGAGGAGAGTGAAAATTTTGGCTTAAAGCTCAACATTCAGAAAACTAAAATCATGGCATCTGGCCCCATCACTTTATGGCAAATAATGGGAAAACAGTGGAAACAGTGGCTGACTTAATATTTTTGGGCTCCAAAATCTCTCAGATGGTCATTGGAGCCATGAAATTAAAAGACTCTTACTTCTTGGAAGGAAAGTTATGACCAATCTATTCAGCACATTAAAAAGCAGAGACATTACTTTGTCAACAAAGGTCTGTCTAGTCAAGGCTATGTTTTTTCCAATAGTCATGTATGGATGTGAGAGTTGGACTATAAAGAAAGCTGAGCGTAGAAGAATTGATGCTTTTGAACTGTGGTGTTGGAGAAGACTCTTGAGAGTTCCTTGGGCTGCAAGGAGATCCAACCAGTCCATCCTAAAGGAGATCAGTCCTGGGTGTTCATTGGAAGGACTGATGTTGAAACTGAAGCTCCAATACTTTGGCCACCTTATGTGAAGAGCTGACTCATTTGAAAAGACCCTGATGTTTGGAAAGGTTGAGGGCAGGAGAAGGGGACGACAGAGGATGAGATGGTTGGATGGTATCACCAATTCATTGGACACGGGTTTGGGTGATCTCCAGCAGTTGGTGATTTACAGGGAAGCCTGGTGTGGTGCGGTTTATTAGGTCGCAAAGAGTCGGACACGACTGAGCTACTGTACTGAACTGAACAGGCCAATATCACTGATGAACATAGATGCAAAAAACCTCAACAAAATTCTTGCAAAAATAATCCAGCAACATATTAAAAAATCATACATCCTGACCAAGTGAACTTTATCTCAGAGATGCAAAGATTCTTCAGTATTCACAAATCAATCAATATGATACACCACACTAAGAAATTGAAAGATAAAAACCATGTGGTTATCTCAATAGATGTAGAAAAGTCTGTGAAAAAATTCAATAAGCATTTATGATAATAACTTTCCATAAAGCACACATAGAAGGAACACACCTCAACATAATAAAAGCTATATATGATAAACCCACAGCAAACATTATCCTCAATGGCAAGAAATTGAAAGCATTTCCCCTAAAGTTAGGAACAAGACAAGGCTGCCCACTCTCACCACTACTATTCAACATAGTTTTGGAAATTTTAGCCAGAGCAAATAGAGAAGAAAAAGAAATAAAAGGAATCCAGATTGGAAAAGAAGTAAAACTCTCACTTTTTGCAAATGACATTATCCTCTACATAGAAAACCCTAAAGACACCACCAGAAAATTACTAGAGCTAATCAAAGAATATAGCTAAGTTGTAGGATATAAGGTTAATACACAGAAATCCCTTGCATTCCTATATACTAACAATGAGAAAACAGAAAGAGAAATTAAGGAAACAATCCCATTCATCATTGAGATTAAAAGAATAAAGTATTTAGGAATAAATCTACCTAAAGAAACAAAAAAACTTTATATATAAGACTATAAAACACTGATGAAAGAAATCAAAGATTACACAAATAGATGGATGAAGAAATATACCATGTTCATGGTTTGGAAGAATCAATACAATGAAAATGAGTATTCTATTCAGAGCAATCTATAGATTCAATGCAAGCCCTATCAAGCTACCAATGGTATTCTTCACAGAACTAAAACAAATAATTTCACAGTTTGTATGGAAATACAAAAAAGCTTGAATAGCCAAAGCAATATTGAGAAAGAAGAATGAAACTGGAGGAATCAACTTGCCTGACTTCAGACTATACTACAAAGCTACAGTCATCAAGACAGTGTGATACTGGCACAAAGACAGAAATATAAATAATGGAGCAAAATAGGAAGCCCAGAGATAAATCCACACACTTCTGGACCCCTTATCTTTGACAAAGGAGGCAAGGATATACAATGGAGAAAAGACAATCTCTTTAACAAATGGTGCTGGAAAAACTGGTCAACCACCTGTAAAAGAATGAAACTAGCAAAACAAATATAGTATTGTAAAATAAAATAAGAAAAGAATGAAACTAGAACACTTTCTAACACCATACACAAAAATAAACTCAAAATGGATTAAAGGTCTAAATGTAAGACCAGAAACTATAAACTCCTAGAGGAAAACATAGGCAAAACACTCTCTGACATAAATCACAGTAAGATTCTCTATGACCCACCTCCCAGAGTAATGGAAATAAAAGCAAAAATAAACAAATGAGACCTAATTAAGCTTAAAAGCTTTTGCACAACGAGGGAAACTACAAGCAAGGTGAAAAGACAGCCTTCAGGATGGGAGAAAATAATACCAAATGAAGCAACAGACAAAGAATTAATCTCCAAAATATACAAGCAGTTCATGAAGCTCAATACCAGAAATAAATGACCCAGTCAAAAACTGGGCCAAAGAACTAAACAGACATTTCTGCAAAGAAAACATACAGATGGCTAACAAACACAGGAAAATATGCTCAACATCACTCATTATCAGAGAAATGCAAATCAAAACCACAGTGAGGTACCATCTCAAATGGGTCAGAATGGCTGCTATAAAAAAGTCTACAAAAAATAAATGCTCAAGAGGGTGTAGAGAAAAGGGAACCTTCTTACACTGGGAATACAAACTACCACAGCCACTATGGAGAGCAGTGTGGAGATTCCTTAAAAAATGGAAAATAGAACTGCCATACCACCCAGCAATCCTACTGCTGGGCATACACACTGAGGAAACCAGAATTGAAAGAGACACTTGTACCCCAATGTTCGTCACAGCACTGTTTCCAATAGCTAGGACATGGAAGCAACTTAGATGTCCATCAGCAGATGAACAGATAAGAAAGTTCTAATACATATAACAATGGAATATTACTCAGCTATTAAAAAACACATTTGAATCAGTTCTAATGGGGTGGGTGAAACTGGAGCCTATTATGCAGAATGAAGTAAGTCAGAAAGAAAAATACCAGGAAAGTATAATAATGCATATATATGACATTTAGAAAGATTTTTAACGATGACCCTAAACGCAAGACAGCAAAAGAGACACAGATATAAAAACAGATTTTTGGACTCTGGGAGAAGTTGAAGGTGGGATAATTTGAGAGAATAGCATTGAAACATGTATATTATCATATGTGAAATAGATCACCAGTCCAAATTTGATGCATGAAACAGAGTGCTTAAAGCTGGTGCACTGGGACAACCCAGAGGGATGGGATGGGGAAGGAGATGGGAGGGGTGGTCGGGATGGGGTACACATGTACATCCATAGCTGATTCATGTCAATGTATGGCAAAACCCACTACAATATTGTAAAGTAATTAGCCTCTAATTAAAATAAATTAATTTTTTTTTAAAAAAGGAAACAATAGTTAGAACTGGACATGGAATAACAGACTGGTTCCAATTGAGAAAGGAGTACATCAAGGCTGTATATTGTCACCCTGCCTATTTAACTTATATCCAGAGTACATCATGAGAAATGTTGGACTGGATGAAGCACAAGGTGGAATCAAGTTTGCTAGGAGAAATATCAATAAGCTCAGATATGCAGATGACACCACCCTTATGTCAGAAAGTGAAGAACTAAAGAGCCTCTTGATGAAAGTGAAAGATTTCAGGAGAGTGAAAAATTTGGCTTAAAACTCAACATTCAGAAAACTAAGATCATGGCATCCGGTCCCATTACTTCATGGCAAATAGATGGGGAAACAACAGAAACAGTGAGAGGCTTTATATTTTTGGGCTCCAAAATTACTGCAGATGGTGACTGCAGCCATGGAATTAAAAGACACTTGCTCCTTGGAAGAAAAGGTATAACCAACATAGACAGCATATTAAAAAGTAGAGACATTACTTTGCCTGCAAAGGTCTGTCACTCAAATATATGGTTTTTCAAGTAGCCATGTATAGATGTGACAGTTGGACTATAAAGAAAGCTGAGTGCCAAAGATGCTTTTGAACTGTGGCATTGGAAAAGACTCTGAGTCCCTTGGACTGCGAGGAGATGAAACCAGTCCAGAAAGGTGGTAATGATAACCCTACATGTGAGACAGCAAAAGGGACACAGATGTATAGAACAGTCTTTTGGACTCTGTGGGAGAGGGCGAGGGTGGGATGATTTGGGAGAATGTCATTGAAATATGTATAGTATCATATGTGAAAACGATCACCAGTCCAGGTTCAATGCATGATACAGGGTGCTCAGGGCTGGTGCACTGGGATGACCCAGAGGGATGGGATGGGGAGGGATGTGGGAGGGGGTTTCAGGATGGGGAACACATGTACACCTGTGGTAGATTCATGTTGATGTATGGCAAAACCACTACAATATTGTAAAGTAATTAGCCTCCAATTAAAATAAATAAATTTTATTAAAAAATAAAAATAAATTAAAAAAAATAAAGGAAATCAATCCTGAATATTCATTGGAAGGACTGATGCTGAAGCTGAAACTCTAATACTTTGGCCTCCTGATGTGAAGAACTGACTCATTAGAAAAGACCCTGATGCTGGGAAACATTGAAGGCAGAAGAAGAGGAGGACAGAGGATGAGATGGTTGGATGCCATCACCGACTCAATGGACATGAGTTTGAGCAATCTCCGGGAGTTGGTGAAGGACAGGGAAGCCTAGCATGTTGCAGTCTATGATGTCCCAAAGAATCTGATACGACTGAGCGACTGAACTGAACTGATATAATTATTGCCATTTTAAACCTTGCTTTCCAGTTGAGTTCTTAGTTCTTCCTTGTGTATTTCTTCTTTTTTTTCTGATTTTCTTTTTGTAATTTAAAGGTTTTCTTTCATATTATGCATTAGTTACTTTTATGGTTGGTTGGTTTGTTTTTGTGAATCTATCTGCTTGCATTAGCCTAATAGTCATATAAGCTGAAACACATCTGAAAGATCTACATTTTAATTATCTCCCCCAAATTTTGTGATGTCCTATTGTACATGTGCATGTGTAATCCTGTCGCTGTGTGTTTTAGTTATTATAAATGCTTTTTTAAATCTATATATTAGCCTATGAAAATGATCTTTAGTCTTTTCATACATCTGCCTTTCCTATTGTGATTTTCCTTTATTTCCTTCTTTAGACTCAGGAAATTTTCAGCCATCATTTCTATAAATACATTTTTAATCTTTTTTTTCTCTCTTCTCTTTCTGGAACCTATTATGCACAGGTTGACACACTTCATATTATATTATCTTGTATGTTGTCCAGTGAATTCTGTGTTCCAGATCACTTATTCACTTTGCATTATTTAGTCTTTTTTGGTTGCTTCTAGACTGATTTTTATCTCAACAGTTGAATAGTGTAATTTTGATTGATTCCTCTGTATAGTTTCTACTACCTTGCTAGAGTGATCTGTGTTTCTGTTGATAAACTTTCTTAATTCTGTTAGCATTTTTTTTACTTCCTTTTTAAACTCAGGATCTACTGGATTGGTGATGTGTGTTTCATTATGTGTTCTTTCAAGGGATTTCTCTTGTTCTTTTAATTGACAGTAGTTTCTCTTCTCTTTCATTTTCCTTAATTATCTGTTTCTATGAAGTTAGTAGAAACAGTAATCTGCTGTGTTCTTGAAAGGTGTTCTTATGTAGGAGCATCCTTAAATAGACTATGTGAGTCCAATATTTTTGATGCAATTGTGTATGGAGGTCAGCCATGTTTTTTTCTGAGTGTGCTGGATGTTATCCACTTGATAGAAGGGGTATAATTGATATTGCGTTGTCCAGAGCCTGCACTGGGTTTTGGATGTGTCCTCCTTTTTGCTTTAAAGCTATCACAGCCCGATTGGAGGCAAGGCCCCTCTTAGCTTAATAGTTGTAGTAGCCTTATTGGAGGCAGGGTTTGTTCCCTAGTTCTTGAAGTAATAGTCCTGATAGTAATAGTAATAGGTTCTGTTTGGCTCTGTTCACTTAAGTGTGTACTCCATCCAAAAGGACATGAGCACTGAATCAGATGAGGCTCATGTGGTCACAGTGAACCTATTCACTGCTGGTGCAGGTGTCTGGAACCATCCTAAGGTCATATCCCTTTCTCTTTTGCGTTTGTCCCTGATCTAGTGCTAGGTGGTTTGGGGAAATGAAGTGCTGTGGCTGTAGGAATCAAGATGATTGTGCAACCCCTTGGAGACTGGGCTGTTTCTGTGGCACTGCTCTCTTAGGAGCCATCTGCCTTAAGTTTGGCTCCACGTTAGGTGTGGTGTGGACAGAACTATAGTACTCCTCCTAAGAAATGAGTCACTGTGTACTTCTCCTCAAAAGCTACCTGATGGATTCTGTTATTCCATCCAGCATGAATACCAACAAAGTCTGATGCTACCAGACCCACCCATGAGCCTGTCCTTACAGTGTACTCACTGACAGTGCACTCTGAGGTTCAGTCTGGACCATATCTGAAGCTCTCCAGCTGTCCCCTTGCAGCTAGATATGTCTCCTCCCAGGGCTTGCCTGACCAAAATTCAGTGCGTAGCCACCATGCATACTAGCAGTTGCATGCATTTTGAGTTGGGAAGTGTAAGGAGGTGGCAGCCACCAGTAATGCTCTCTCTCTGCCCTCATTTCTAGCCAGCCAGCACATCCTGCCTGGTTATATGGGGATATTTCCTGTAACTTTGGTTGTATAAGAGATCTTCTGCCAGTTTCCAGTTGGTTTTCTGTGAGAATTGTTCCACATGTAGACGTATTCTTGATGTGTCTGTATGAGTAGGTGAGCTTCATATTCTCCTACTATACCCTCTTGATCCTCCCTGAGTAGTAATAGATCCTTTGTATATTCTCTGTCCCACTATAACCTAGCAATATACCATAGTTTCTATAAATGTTTTTAGGTCTATTAAGAGTCCACTAAATAGGATACTTGTTGCTTAGTTGATGGATTTATTGGAATTGGCTAATTGAACTGAATATAGAATGTACCATTGGAGAGATATGTTATTATGCTAAGGCGAATGAAAAGATAAAGCAACTGAAAATAAAGTCATAGACAAAAAAATAAAAAGAGAGAGATTGTTGAGAAAATGAGAGATTCACTCCTACTAAATAGAAGAGGTGGATTTTTGCTGACTGCCAGATGTAATTTGACTTTATGTGCTAATTGGAAGGCTTTATGATACTTCTGAGAAGAAGAAAACCATTCAGAAGTGATGCTCAAGATATATTTTTTTTCACTCAAAGATCACAAACCCCAGGGTACAGAAAATCAATATGCTATAGTAAGGAATGGAAAAGCAAAGACAAATAAGCTTTGCATCTTACTCTTGAGCAGTGTTGAATCACATGGCAGAGAATGAGGTAATGAAGCTATTATACATTATTATAAAACCTATTTTAAAGCTAAAAACAGTAAAATCACAGACAAATGTAGGTGATGGTGTAGTAGGAGGATGTGGAGCTCACCTCACACAAAACCTTGTGTGCACCAGGCCCCTGAGGCCCTTCAGAGACTGAACCAGACCTGCCTTTAAGAGTGTGAGTATCTCTTGTGGAGACACAGGTCAGCAGTGTCCTGTAGCAGGGACAGGGGCTCTGGGTGCAGCTACCTTGGCCACACAGCCTATGGCATAAGCCCTCTTGGAGGAGATCGCCATTAACCCTACCATAGAGCCACCAAGCTGATGACCCACAAAATGCAGAACAGTTATACCAAATATTTCTCACACTCTTAAGAAAGTTCTAGGACTCACAACAGATTTCCCAACCTGAGGATCTGGCAAAGGGACTGAGAACCCCCCAGGGAATTTGACTTTGGAGGCCAGTGGGATTTGATCACAGAACTTACACAGGACTGGGGAAACAGACTCTTGCAGGGCACAGAGAAAGCCTTGTACACACTAGGACTCAGGAGAAAGTAACAGTGACCCCACAAGAGACTGACCCGGACTTGTCTGTGAGTGTCCAGGAGTCTGGTGGAGGTGTGGGTCGACAGTGGCCTGCTGTAGGGTTAAGGACACTGAATCAACAGTGCCCACACATGACCATTTAAAGGAGGTCACCATGATCTTCATTACCCCCACCACAGTTTGGTCTCAGGTCAAACAACAGGGAGGGAATAGAGCCCTGCCCATCAACAGAAAATTGGATTAAATATTTACTGAGTATGGCCCTGCCCATCAGAAGGAGACCGTTTCCCCCACAGTCAATCTCTCCCTTCAGGAAGGTTCATAAAGCTCTTATACTTATCTATCAGAGGGCAGACAGACTGAAAATCACAATGACAGAAAACTAACCAAACTGATCACATGAACCACAGCCTAGTCTAACTCAATGAAACTATGAGTCATGTCATGTAGGGCCACCCAACATGGACTGGTCATGGTGGAGGGTTCAGACAAATCGTGGTCCACTGGAGAAGGGAATGGCAAGCCACTCCAATATTCTTGCCTTGAGAACCCCATGAATAGTATGAAAAGGCAAAAGGATATGACTCAGACAGATGAACTCCCCAGGTCGTAGGTGCCCAATATGCTACTGGAGAAGATTGGAGAAATAACTCCAGAAAGAATGAAGAGACAGAGCCAAAGCAAAAACAACACCCAGCTGTGGATGTGACTGGTGATGGAAGTAAAGTCCAATGCTGTAGCAGAACAATATTGCATAGGAACCTGGAATGTTAGTTCCATGAATTAAGGTAAATTCAGTTCAGTTGAGTTGTTCAGTCGTGCCCAACTCTTTGAGACACCATGGACTGTAGCACACCGGGTTTCCCTGTCCATCACCAAGTCCCTGAGTTGGTCAAACTCATGTCCATTGAGTCGGTGATTCCATCCAACCATCTCATCTTCTGTCGTCCCCTTCTCCTGCTGCCTTCAATGTTTCCCAGCATCAGGGTTGTCTCAAATGAGTCAGTTCTTCACAACAGGTGGCCAAAGTATTAGAGTTTCAGCCTCAGCATCAGTTCAGCTCAGTTCAGTCGCTCAGTCATGTCTGACTCTTTGTGACCCCATGAATTGCAGAAAGCCAGGCCTCCTTGTCCATCACAACTCCTGGAGTTCACTCAGACTCATGTCTATTGAGTCAGTGATGCCATCCAGCCATCTCATCCTCTGTCGTCCCCTTCTTCTCAGGCCCTCAATCCCTCCCAGCATCAGAGTCTTTTCCAATGAGTCAAATCTTCACATGAGGCGGCCAAACTACTGGGGTTTCAGCTTCAGAATCATTCCTTCCAAAGAAATCCCAGGGCTGATCTTCTTCAGAATGGACTAGTTGGATCTCCTTGCAGTCCAAGGGACTCTCAAGAGTTTTCTGCAACACCACAATTCAAATGCATCAATTGTTCGACGCTCAGCCTTCTTCACAGTCCTACTCTCACATCCATACATAACTACTGGAAAAACCATAGCCTTCTCTAGGCGGACCTTAATTGGCAAAGTAATATCTCTGCTTTTGAATATGCTATCTAGGTTGGTCATAACTTTTCTTCCAAAGAGTAAGCATCTTTTAATTTCATGGCTGCAGTCACCATCTGCAGTGATTTTGGAGCCCAAAAAATAAAGTCTGACACTGTTTCCACTGTTTCTCCATCTATTTCCCATGAAGTGATGGGACCAGATGCCATGATCTTCGTTTTCTGAATGTTGAGCTTTAAACCAACTTTTTCACTCTCCTCTTTCACCAACAGGCTTTTTAGTTCCTCTTCACTTTCTGCCATAAGGGTGGTGTCATCAGCATCAGTCCTTCCAATTAATATCCAGGACTGACTTCCTTTAGGATTGACTGGTTTGATCTCCTTGAAGACAAAGGTCTTTTTTATTTGCTGACAAAGGTTTGTCTGTCTAACCTGTGGTTTTTACAGTAGTCATGTATGGATGTGAGAGCTGGATGGACCATAAAGCTGAGCGCCGAATAATTGATGCTTTTGAACTGTAGTGTTGGTGAAGTATCTTGAGAGTCCCTTGGACTGCAAGAAGATCAAATTAGTCAATCCTAAAGGAAATCAGTCCTGAATATTCATTTGAGCAAGCTCCAGGAATTGGTGATGGACAGGGAAGCCTGGCATGCTGAGTTCATGGCGTCACAAAGAATTGGTTATGACTGAGCAACTGAAGTGATCTGAACAGACAAATATCTTCCATAAGTAAATCATGAATATTTAACCTGGATTTGAAGGATAAGTAATACTTTTCCAAGTGCAGAGTTGAGGACAGACATCCTAGGTGAAGAATACGGGAGAACAACATTTTCAAAGGAAGATGGGGATTTGATTCTTGGGGCATATTAAGAAGATGACAGGAGTCAGAACAAGGCTTAGGTACTTTAATAAGGATACAGAAGATTTATTTTAACAATGAATAAATGATTAGAAGGGCTAATAAGATGTACCCAATATATAGATTTTGTGAATTCAGAATTAAAGCTTCCTTACACTCTGACATATTCATAAAGTCCTGCTTGGCTCCTGCCTGACACTTAGAAGAGAGTCACACTGCTATGGTTTTCCTGTAACAGTCTTTGGAAAAAAGCTCCTCATGAGAGTGTTAAGTAAAAAAGAGGATTCTTCTGCCCAATTTTACCTAGAGCCTACTCCACCTAGTCTTAAGAAACTTAAGTCAAGATAATGGATATGGGTCATTAGAGAATGTTTAGCTTTTTTCATCATAGAACATATCTATTGTGTTAACAAATGGAATAGATTATTTTTATGGATCCACATTTATTGTTGCCCTTATTAGAAAAAAAAGTAGTAGTTTCAAATGAAGACAAATATTTTTAGATTGTCAGATTTCTTCTAAATTGATCTACAGTGTCTTGCCTAAGAGGATTCCATCTGTGTGTAATGAAAATATACCATTTATCCACAGACATGCATTTGTAAAGAAAACTGGATATTAGCTCTGTGTTTCAGACTTCTTGGTGGGACACACATGGTAAATAAAAGTTAAAGATAAAAGTTAAAGACCTTAAAGATCTTCTGAGACAGACCCCAGTGATATCAAGGGCAGGGGCCTGAGCTAAAAGGATGATTACTACCTTTGGTCAATTATGCCAGTAACATCAGGAAAAGAATGTTCTTTTAAATTATATTATGGCATAATCTCTGTGACCATTTAGTATGATTTGCATTTGGTGATCCAAATTTATGCTGAATGTCCAAGTATAATTGTTAAAAACACTCTGTTTCAGTGTCAGAAGTGTCCAAGTTTGGATTATAAGTGATGTCTGGCCCTTGTCACAGAGGAGAGTTCCTCAGAAATACTATTTCTCATATTCTACGAATCTGAGAAATTGGGATATTCTAAGGGCTTCTTTCTTTTTTAGAATTTTTAAACAAAAAGTTGAGTGGTAGCAGTTTCAGGTGGTGAAAAGTATGTTCTTAGTACTTGCTGTTTTAGGTGTTCAGTTCAGTCGCTCAGTCGTGTCCGACTCTTTGCGACCCCATGAATCTCAGCAAGCCAGGCCTCCCTGTCCATCACCAACTCCCAGAGTTTACTCAGACTCAAGTTCATCGAGTCCGTGATGCCATCCAGCCATCTCATCCTCAGTCATCCCCTTCTTCTCCTGCTCCCATTCCCTCCTAGCGTCAGAGTCTTTTCCAATGAGTCAGCTCTTCGCATGAGGTGGCCAAAGTACTGGAGTTTCAACCTCAGCATCATTCCCTCCAAAGAAATCCCAGAGCTGATCTCCTTCAGAATGGACTGGTTGGATCTCCTTGCAGTCCAAGGGATTCTCAAGAGTCTTCTCCAACACCACAGTTCAAAAGCATCAGTTCTTCGGTGCTCAGCTTTCTTCACAGTCCAACTCTCACATCCATACGTGACTACTGGAAAAACTATAGCCTTGACTAGACGGACCTCTGTTGGCAAAGCAATGTCTCTGCTTTTCAATATGCTATCTTTTAGGCGTACCTATATTAAAAACTAGAGGCATTATGTTGCCAACAAAGATTCATATATTCAAAGCTATGGTTCTTTTAGTGGTCACAGGATGTAAAAGTTGGCCAATAAAGAAGACTCAGCACTGAAGAACTGATGCTTTCAAATTGTGGTACTGGAGAAGACTCTTTAGGGTCCCTTGGACAGGAAGGAGATCAAACCAGTCAATCCTGAAGATATCAACCGTGAATATTCATTAAAAATACTGACGCTGAAGCTGAAGCTTCAATACATTGGCCACCTTATTTGAAGAGCTGACTCACTGGGAAAAACTCTGATGCTGGGAAAGATTGAAGGCAAGAGGACAAGGGCGGGACAGAAGATGAGATGATCACCAACTCAATGGACATGAGTTGGACCAAACTCTGAGAAATAGTGAAGGACATGGAAGGCTGATGTGTTACAGTCCATGGGGTCACAAATAGCCAAAAACTGTTTAGCAACTGAACAACAATAGGCCATAAGGGGGATCCATGAAGGGGGAATTCACAAGATTCCTGGTAGATCTCTTGCCAAATCCTGTACAGATATCCCTTCACCTGTATTTGTCTGCCTTAAGTGGCAACCCACTCCAGTACTTTTGCAGGGAAAATTACATGAATGAGGGAGCCTGGTAGGTTGCAGTCCATGGGATTGTGAAGAGTCGGACCCAACTGAGTGACTTCACTTTCACTTTTCACTTTCATGCATCGGAGAAGGAAATGGCCACCCACTGTTACCTAGAGAATTCCAGGAACAACGAAGCCTGGTGGGCTGCCATCTCTGGGGTCGCACAGAGTCTGACACGACTGAAGCAACTTAGCAGCAACAGCAGTAGTATCTTCCTTCTTCCTTCCCTCCCACCTCTCACTATGGTTTCTCCTCAGAGAGCAATGGGTCCTTTCACCTACAAAATGCATGGTAGGGGCTGTATCCTACTCACCATCTTCACCTACCACCTCCCCTGTCAGAAAGATTAGGCTGACTCTGTGCCATTCCAGCCACTGCTGCCTCTGTTGTTGCTTCCTCTGGCACCACCTCTGGCTCTGAAGCCTCCTCTGAAGTTTAACCCATCCACTCAGGTGAAGAACCCACCTGCTGATGATTGAGCCACAGGAGACTCTGGTTTGATCCCTGGGTCAGGAAGATCCCTGGAGGAAGAAATGATAACCCACTCCCACATTCTTGCCTGGAAAATCCCATGGACAGAGGAGCCTGCAGGCTATAGTCCATAGGGTTGCAAAGAGTTAGACATAACTGAGTAACTGCGCACCCATGCACTTTCACGTGTACAGAGAGATGGATGTCTTGGGTGTCTTGGTGGGCTGTGTAGAGCTTTTTTATTTGTTTATGGGTGTCTAAATACTTGTAAATTAAAGGGGAGAAGAAAAATAATTGATTCATGGTATTATGATACTGATATTATTGCAAATCTCAGATTCTTTATCACCTCTATTCTGTTGTTTAACCTATTCCAAGAATTTTAAATTTCTGATATTTTAAATTTTGGGTCTAGATCTCCATTTCTTTCTTTTTGTAGTTAAGTCTTTACTTAGATTTGGTTTCTTTTCATCTCTAGTGAATATTTTTTTCCTTTACTTTATCTAAATAGTTATTTGTTGTTGTTCAGTCGATCAGTCACGTCCAACTCTTTGCAACCCCATGGACTGCAGCATGCCAGGCTTCCCCATCCATTACCAATTCCTGGAGCTTGCTCAAGTTCATGGCCATTGAATCAGTGATGGCATTGAATCAGGGCCATCCAACCATCTTGTCCTGATGTTGTCTGCTTCTCTTCCTGCCTTCAATGTTTCTCAGCATTGAGGTCTTTTCTAATGAGTCGGCTCTTCACATCAGGTGGCCAAATTATTAGAGCTTTAGCTTCACCATCAGTCCTTCTAATGAATATTTAGGATTGATTTACTTTAGAATTGACTGGTTTGATCTTCTTGTGGCCCAAGGGACTCCTCTCAAGACTCTTCAACAACACAGTCCAAAAGCATCATTTCTTCAATGTTCAGCCTTCTTTATGGTCCAACTCTCACATCCACACATGACTACTGGAAAAACCATAGCTTTGACTAGACAGACCTTTGTAAGCAAAGTAATGTCTCTGCTTTTTAATACACTGTCTAGGTTTGTCATAGCTTTTCTTCCAAGGAGTAACCATCTTTTAATTTCATGGCTGCAGTCACTATCCGCAGTGATTTTGGAGCCCAAGCTAATAAAGTCTGTCACAGTTCCATTGTTTCTCGGTCTATTTGGCATGAAGTGATGGGACCAGAAGCCATGATTTTAGTTTTTTGAATGTTAAGTTTTAAGCCAACCTTCTCACTCTCCTCTTCTACCCTAAGTGCAGGTGGCTGTCAGCTGGCTCACTAAGTGCAGGCAGCCGGGAACCGGCCCACTAAGCGCGGCCAAGAGGAGCTACCCTTCGTCAGAGGTCAGTGGCAGCTGGGAGGAGCTACCCCGTGTCTGAGGTCAAGGGTGGTGGCTGGGAGGAGACACCCTGCGTCTGAGGTCAGGGGCGACTGGGAGGAGACACCCCGTGTCTGAGATCAGGGCGGTGGCCAGGAGGAGACACCCCGTGTCCGAGGTCAGGGTAGTGGCCAGGAGGAGCTACCCTGCATCCGAGGCCAGTGGTGGCCGGGAGCAGACACCCCTCTTCCAAGGTTGGGGTGACCGGGAGAAGCCACCTCACGCTCGAGGCCAGGGGCGGTGACCTTGAGGAGCCGCACAGAGCCAGAGGCCAGGGGCAGCAGCTGGGAGGAGCCACCTATGCCAGAGGCCAGGGCTGGCGGCAGGGAGGAGCAACCAGAGGAGTGGTGGCTGCACAGGCACAGGAGGGCCTAGAGGAGCTATCCCATGTTGAAGGTAAGGAACGGTGGCAGTGAGGAGATACCCCTCGTCCAAGGTAAGGATCAGCGGCTGTGCTTTGTTGGGGCAGCTGTGAAGAGATACCCCACGCCCAAGGTAAGAGAAACCCAAGTAAGACGGTAGGTGTTGCAAGAGGGCATCAGAGGGCAGACACACTGAAACCATATTCACAGAAAATTAGTCAATCTAATCAGACTAGGACCACACCCTTGTCTAACTCAATGAAACCAAGCCATGCCTGCAGGGCAACTCAAGACGGGCGGGTCATGGTGAGGAGGTCTGACAGAATGTGGTCCACTGGAGAAGGGAATGGCAAGCCACTTCAGTATTCTTGCCTTGAGAACTCCATGAACAGTATGAAAAGGCAAAATGATAGGATACAAAAGAGGAACTCCCCAGGTCATTAGGTGCCCAATATGCTACTGGAGATCAGTGGAGAAATAACTCCAGAAAGAATGAAGGGATGGAGCCAAAGCATAAACAATATCCAGTTGTGGATGTGACTGGTGATAGAAGCAAGGTCCAATGCTGTAAAGAGCAGTATTGCTTAGGAACCTGGAATGTCAGGTCCATGAATCAAGGCAAATTGGAAGTGGTCAAACAGGAGATGGCAAGGGTCAATGTTGACATTCTAGGAATCAGCAAAATAAAATGGACGAAAATGGGTGAATTTAACTCAGATGACTATTATATCTACGACTGCAGGCAGGAATCCCTCAGAAGAAATGGAGTAGCCATCATGGTCAACAAAAGAGTCCGAAATGCAGAACTTGCATGCAGTCTCAAAAATGACAGAATGATCTCTGTTTGTCTCCAAGGCAAACCATTCAATATCACAGTTATCCAAGTATGTCCCAACCAGTAATGCTGAAGAAGCTGAAGTTGAATGGTTTTATGAAGACTTACAAGATATTTTAGAACTAATACCCAAAAAAGATGTCCTTTTCATTATAGGGGACTGGAATTCAAAAGTAGGAAGTCAAGAAACACCTGGAATAACAGGCAAATTTGACCTTGGAATGCAGAATGAAGCAGGGCAAAGACGAATAGAGTTTTGCCAACAGAATGCACTGGTCATAGCAAACACCCTCTTCCAACAACACAAGAGAAGACTCATACATGGACATTACCAGATGGCCAACACCAAAATCAGATTGATTATATCCTTTGCAGCCAAAGATGGAGAAGCTCTATACAGTCCACAAAAACAAGACCAGGAGCTAATTGTGGCTCAGATCATGAATTCTTTAATGCCAAATTCAGACTTAAATTGAAGAAAGTAAGGAAAACTGCTAGACCATTCAGATATGACCTGAATCAAAATCCCTTATGACCTAAATAAAATCCCTTATGATTATACAGTGGAAGTGAGAAATAGATTTAAGGGTCTAGATCTGATAGATAGAGTGCCTGATGAACTATGGAATGAAGTTCGTGACTTGTACAGGAGACAGGGATCAAGACCATCCTCATAGCAAAGAAATGCAAAAAAGCAAAATGGCTGTCTGGGGAGGCCTTACAAATAGCTGTGAAAATAAGAGAGGCGAAAAGCAAAGGAGAAAAGGAAAGATATAAGCATCTGAATGCAGAGTTCCAAAGAACAGCAAGAAGAGATAAGAAAGCCTTCTTGAGTGATCAGTACAAAGAAATAGAGGAAAAGAACAGAATGGGAAAGGCTAGAGATCTCTTCAAGAAAATCAGAGATACCAAGGGAACATTT